>CAMZMU010000117.1:982230-1428564 GCA_947311845.1 Poa pratensis | reverse complement strand
AAAATAAAAAGGCATAATCTGTCTAAAACAGAACAGTCCGCAAAGACGAATTTTTTCGAGGCACTTACGACGCTCAGATCGAAAACTCTGAACTAATGAAAGATTCAGACATTCATAAAGATTACGCACAAAAATTTTCAGATTTAATTAACAATCTGGTGATTTTAGGAATTTCGTACAGTGAACAGCAAAAATCTGTTTCTGCGCAGCAATCAAAATTAAGCATCATCTTAACATTAGAGGCTACTCTTGGCACAACAATGCGAGAAAATAAAGATACAAAGGAGTTGCTACAGAAGTAAACACTCCTTGACTCAATAAAAGAAAAATTGCAGAAAAAAAATAATGGGTTGCCTCCCATAAGCGCTTTTCTTTAACGCCTTTTAGCTAGGCACAAAGCATGCATCAAGTATTACCAAGTGAAGAAGCATCAACATTGTAATTTGTTCGAACAATAGAATCATAAGGTGGCTTAATCTTCTTCCTAGGAAAGTGTTCCATACCTTTCTTGAGAGGAAATTGATATTTTATATTCCCTTCTTTCATATCAATAATAGCACCTACAGTTCTAAGAAAAGGTCTTCCCAGCACAATAGGGCATGATGGATTGCATTCAATATCCAAGACAATAAAATCAACGGGGACATAATTGTTGTTAACCATGATAAGAACATCATCAATTCTTCCCAAAGGTTTTTTAATAGTAGAATCACAAGGTGAACATCCAAGTAACAATTTTCCAAAGGTGCTAAATCAAGCATATCATATAATCTTTTAGGCATAACAGAAATACTAGCACCAAGGTCACACAAAGCATTGCAATCAAAGTCATTCAATTTCATTTTAATGATGGGCTCCCAACCATCTTCTAACTTCCTAGGGATAGAAGCTTCATGTTTTAATTTCTCTTCCCTAACTTGCATGAGAGCATTAGTAATATGTTTAGTAAAAGCCATGTTTATAGCACTAGCATTAGGACTTCTAGCTAGCTTTTGCAAGAACTTAATTACTTCAGAAATATTGCAACCATCAAAATCAAAGTCATTATTATCAAAAGTAATGGAGTTATTATCTTCCTTATTGCTAGAAATTTCAGCATCTTTATCAAGGACAGTTTCAGAGTTATCAGGCAATTTAGGACATTTTGCAATAGAAGTGGAAACATTACCAACACCAACTATCTTGCCATTAATGGTAGGAGGTTTGTTAACACTTGAGTTTGAAGCATTTTCAGAAGTAGTAATAGTATAAACTCTAGCAATATTATTCTTTCTAGCAATTTCATCCTCTCTTTCCCATCTAGCATGCAATTCAGCTAACATCCTCACATTGTTATCAATTTTAACTTGTATAGCATTGAGAGTTTTGCTCTCTTTAACATCATGAGGCATGTTCTTTAGTTTCAACAAGTCAACATCAAGAGCAAGACTATCAACTTTAGAGGAAAGCACATCAATTTTCCCAAATTTCTCCTCAACAGTTTTATTGAAAGCAGTTTGTGTACTAATAAATCCTTAAGCATAACTTCAAGATCAGGGTACACTCTTATTATTTTGTAGGAGTTACTATAGGAATTTCCATAACCATTGCCACTATTAGAAGGATAGGGCCTATAATTGCTATTACCAAAATTATTCCTATAAGCATTGTTGTTGAAGTTATTATTTTTAATGAAGTTCACATCAACATGCTCTTCTTGAGCAACCAAAGAAGCTAAAGGAACATTATTTGGATCAACATGTGTTTGACCATTTGCAAGCATAGACATAATAGTATCAATTTTGGCACTCAAAAGAGGTTTCCTCAACAGAATTTACCTTCTTACCTGTTGGAGCTCTCTCGGTGTGCCACTCAGAATAATTAATCATCATATCATCAAGAAGCTTTGTTGCAGCACCCAAAGTGATGGACATAAAGGTACCTCCAGCGGCCGAATCCAATAAATTCCTTGAAGAAAAATTTAATCCTGCATAGAAGGTTTGGATGATCATCCAAGTAGTCAGTCCATGAGTGGGACAATTTTTAACCAATGATTTCATTCTCTCCCATGCTTGAGCAACATGTTCATTATCAAATTGCTTAAAATTCATTATGCTACTTCTCAAAGAAATAATCTTAGCAGGAGGAGGATAATATTTTCCAATAAAAGCATCTTTGCATTTAGTCCATGAATCAATACTATTTCTAGGCAAAGATAGCAACCATTCTTTAGCACGTCCTCTCAAGGAGAAAGGAAAAAGTTTCAGTTTAATAATATCACCATCTACTTCCTTGAGCTTTTGCATTTCACAAAGTTCAACAAAGTTATTAAGGTGAACAGCAGCATCATCAGTACTAACACCAGAAAATTGCTCTTTCATAACAAGATTTAAAAGTGCAGGTTTAATTTCATAAAATTCTGCTGAAGCAGCAGGTGGAGCAATAGGTGTGCATATGAAATCATTGTTGTTCGTGCTAGTGAAATCACACAACTTAGTGTTCTCAGGAGTACTCATTTTAGCAGAAATAAAAACAGACAGAAAATAACTTGAAAGTAAACTAGATGCAAGTAACTAATTTTTTTGTGTTTTTGATAATTGAAAGCAAACAAGATAAAATAAAATAAACTAAGCAAGACAAAAACAAAGTAAAGAGATTGGAAGCGTGAAACTCCCCTTGCAGAAGACTGCTGTCTCCCCGGCAACGGCGCCAGAAAAATAGCTTGATGCGTGAACACACGTTCGTTGGGAGACCCCAAGAGGAAGGTATGATGCAGTCAGCAGCAAGTTTTCCCTCAGAAAGAAACCAAGGTTATCGAACCAGTAGGAGCAGCAACTCTTCAGAAGGTTGTTGGTGGCCGCACGGCGCAATACGTCACCAACGTGGAATCTGCACACAACACAATCAAACTACTTTGCCCCAACGAAACAGTGAGGTTGTCAATCTCACGGCTTGCTGAAAACAAAGGATTAAACGTATGGTGTGGAAAATGAGTATTAAATTGCAGAGAATGAAAAAGGAACAGTTTGCAGTTTGTGGTTGTTTAATCAGTGTAAAAGAATGGACCGGGGTCCACAGTTCACTAGTGGTGTCTCTCCATAAAAGATAACTAACATGTTGGGTGAACAAATTACAGCTGGGCAATTGAAATAGTGAGCGCATGACAATGCATATACATGACATGATGACTACTATGATATTTAATTGGGCATTACGACAAATACATAGACCGTTATCCAACAGCATCTATGACTAATAATCCACCGCCGGGTTGTCATCCGAGTCCCCGTTGGTATTAAGTTGCAAGCAACGGATAATTGCATTAAGTAAAGTGCGTAATGTAAACAAACACATATGCCCGTGGACATAGCATCGTTAGGTTATCCCTAGTGGCAACAGCACATCCACAACCTTAGAACTTTCTGTCACTGTCCCAGTTAAACGGAGGCATGAACCCACTATCTAGCATAAATACTCTCTCTTGGAGTTACAAGCATCTACTTGGCCAAAGCATCTACGAGTAACGGAAAGCATGCAAGATCTTAAATAACATATAAGATAGATTGATAATCAACTTGACATATATTCAATATTCATCGGATCCCAGCAAACACAACATGTAGCATTACAATAATATGATCTTGATCATGTAGGGCAGCTCACAAGATCTAAACATGATGGCACAAAGTGGAGAGACAACCATCTAGCTACTGCTATGGACCCGTAGTCCAAGGATGAACTACTCACGCATCACTCCGGAGGCAGGCATGGGCGATGTAGAGAGAAGCCTCCGGGTGACGATTCTTCCCTCTCCGGCAGGGTGCCCGGGAAGAGGTCTTTGACCCTCCGAGCTTGGGTTGACTGGCGGCGGCGTCTCTGGAACTTTCGTGGATATTAGCTCAGGCACTTAGTGTTTTCGCGTCGGGGGGAATAAGTAGGCGAAAAGGGCGGCGGCTAGAGACCCCCGAGGGGCCCACACCACCCTAGGGCGCGGTAGAGGGGGCCCGCGCCTAGGTGCGTGTGGGGCCCTGGTGGCCCTCCTCTGTTGCTCCTTTGCTCCGTCAGGTGAGTTCTCGTAAAATAGGGACCCCGTGAAGTTTCGTCCAATTCGAGAATATTTCCAGACTAGCTTTTCTGGAATACAAAAACAGCAGAAAACAGGAACTGGCACTTCGGCATCTTGTTAATAGGTTAGTCCCAAAAAATGTATAAAAGTGATATAAAGTAGATGCAAAACATGTAGCAATTGGTATAAAACAAGCATGGAACATCAAAAATTATAGATACGTTTGAGACGTATCACGGAGGCGAAGCTCGGAGCCGCTGCTCCGACATCCACGCCGGCCCCCAGGGCCACGCACACCTAGCCGATGACGAAACTCGTCGCCGCCAACCACGCTCACTCACAGGTCCCTCTAGCCGGTGGAATGTCCAAGGCGAGGCCCCAAGAGGAAAGCGACGCAATAGCGCCGCCCTCGCCCGATCCCGAAGGATCGAGGGTTTCCCCCGGAAAACCCGGACGGAGAAGCGGTAGCACCACCACGACGACGCCTTCAAGAATGACGCGGTGCCAAAGAGCGTCGCCGTCGTCGGTCCTGACAAGCAATCAGAGCAAGGCTTTCACCCGGCGATGAACCACAAACCCCGCAACCGCCCCTTGAGGACCGACCAGACCGCCATCCCATCCCGCACGCAAATCGTCAGCCCCGCACCCGACGCTTGAGGCCACAAGCGAAGCCAGGCGCCGGGGCCTAAGTCCGCCTCCCGCAGAGGCACCTCCTAGCTCAGCGCGAAAAGAACCACCATGGGGCCGCCGCCTCGGCGTCCGGGCGCCACACCCAGCCAAAGCTCGACAAGAACCCTCCAAAGCTCGGTCGACGAACCGCCATGAAGATCACCACGACCGTCGTCGGAGCTGTCGAAACGGCGACCGGGCCCAGCATCCCGCGTGCCGCGACGCCTAGACTCCCCGTCGCCGCGACGAACCCGTCGCCGTCCGGATCATCACCACTGCCCGCGAGATAGTCGCCAAAAAAATGACCAGAGCGAACCCGGGCAGCCGCCGCCGAGCACGGAACCGGAAACCACCGTCACCCACTTCCTCCACCTCGCGCTGAGCAACTCCACGCGCAGCCGCCCACTGCACGCGAGCGCCCAGCCACGGCCCACGCAGACCCAGATCGGGCCCGCCCACCCCATGTACGCGGCCTCCGCACCGCCCCTCCACCATGCGCCACCGTGCCGGCTGGCACCAGCAGCGCACCTGCACGAGGAAGGAGGCCAGAGGCGTCACTAGCCACCGAAACGCGCCGGAGCGAGCAGATCGTAGCGGCCAGATGGGCCCCCGAGCCCGCACATGGGACGCCGACGACGCCGCATCGTCGGGCACAACAACCACCGCCTCCTTCTTCCCCGACGTCCAGCACCATCCCCGAGCCCAGAAGAACTCGCCGGAGGAGGAGCACCGCGCCAAGGCGTCGCATCGAGCTCCCCAAACACGAGCAAGCAGCCGTGAAGAAAAAGGGGTCCTGCGCCGCCAGATCCGCCCGGGCCTTGCCCGGCGGTGGGCGCCGGCGGCGACAGGGGAGGACTATGAGGGGGAGGGGAGAGCTTTCTGCTGGGGGGGGCCGCCGCCGCCCGAGTCCCCTGGGGAGGACGACGTGGGGGAGTTTTCTCTTTTTTGTCTTTTTTTTTTCGGACACCAGATTCAGACCCCCGATGATGCACAGTTCTACTGGTAGTACTAGTACTGATAATGATGAGCCTAGTTAAATTAGCACCTACTCTCTTCCGTTTCTGAATAGTTTATTTCTAATTTGCCCTGAATCAAACCTTTTAAAATATGATCAGCTTTATAAAATAGTAACAATATTTATGACATTAAATCAATATACTATGGAAAACGTTCAATATATATCTAGTGATACTAATTTGATGTTATAAATATTGCTAAGTTTTTTTATGAAGTTGGTCAAACTTATTTTGTTTGACTTAGGACAAAATTAGAAATACACTTATTTAGGGATGGAGAGGATAACTAGGACACTACGAGAGGTGTGTTTGATTATCTCATTCAATAGGGAGAGCAAGGTTTTAGGTGCAGACACGGCCTCTTCGTTTAAACATTACATACCAAGTAAATGTTTTTCCTCTCTTTTCCTGGGGAGTGGATGGCACTGCTAACCTAAAAAAAACATTGCTCGATGTCACACTTACAAGTTTTCAAAACACGTGAAATAAATCATTGCAATTTATTATGTTGTATTTAAGAATTTTGTTCCAAAATATGACAATATGCGACCTATTAAAAAAACCTAATAATAGTAATAGTATAATGTGCTATTTTACATGTCATTTTTTTGTGCAGACTGCATATTGTCATATCTTTTATGAAAATTTGTTGATACACAAGATGTAACCTATTCCCATGAATAAATTCACAATTTTGAAAACTTCATAGTGAGACATTTGACAATGGGGAGCGGACGCGACTAGCTGCAAACTTTAGTTTCCCGTTCAAAAATCTTTGGTTTTGCTATATTAATTCGCTGCCATGATTTAAGCTTCAAAAAAAGGGAGAAGAAATACAATGCAATCAATGACAACAACTCCTGAATAGTACCAGTAATAGTAGGAGTATTAGGGCCTCCGTAATATATGTGGCTGAAATGTCCATAAGGTGGGACCCACTACCAAAGCTTATAGCAAATATATTTCGCCGCAATGTGTATGGTCAAAAGCGAACCTTAAGGTAGGTCCAGGGCGTCAGACAAAATTGCAAGGCCAACTGCGCCCCGCAATTTCTTTGTGTGATTCCCTCCTCCTTCAGGACACGGTGTTTCGAGTCATAGGTCTAGATGCACCTATTATGTAAATTTTTTAATTTTCTTTATAAAATGTTAAAAATACAATTAAAATTTTGGATATACATCAGAATATTTTATGTTAGCACAAAACGTTTTGCAAAGAAAAGACATTTTTTGTGACCTGTGCAAAAAAGAAAAAAAAATGTCGCGTACAAAGTCATTTTGATGCACCCGGATTTGTCTTTTTTGCACAGCCCGCAAAAAATGTCTTCACAAAACTTTTTGTGCTAACATAAAATGTTCTGATGTAACAAAACAAAGTTGAATTGCAAATCGAATTTGACCTCCTCCAGACCAGAGAGGAGGTCAATAAAAAATAAAAATTACTCAATCAAAGATCCAACTGATCTCCACGCCTGTATTGCAAATATGCAGTCACGAATAATCCCGCTAAAGTAATAGGAATTATATCTGAAATTTTTGTTTGGAATTTTTTGACATTTGAAAAATGTTTTTCGGGCAGTGGGTGCATCTACACCTATGACCCAATATGGATTTCCGCCTCCTTCAACCCTATCGTATTGACCTAACAAAAATTCGCCCACACAATCTCCTCTCGATCCGCAGCTCCCGCATCTCTCCAGTGACCTGATCCACCTTCCCCCACCTACGACGACTGGACCAATAACTCGTCGATGTTCTACTCGCCGAACATGGAAAAGACGGCGGCGGCAGTGTCGTGGGTTAGTCACGGCAGATGCCATAGGGGGTGGCTTAACTCGGGTGTGAGCCAGGCGACTTAGGATCCACGGAGAGTTAGCACACGCAGAGTTTATCCAGGTTCGGCCCCTATGTACGAGGTAAAGACCTACTCCTACTTGTATGTATTTGGATCTTGATGGGGTGTACAATGGCGTGCGCTTCAGTTCCCCTTCTGTCTTCTGCTGTGGGCTTCAACCCGGGTCTAACAGTAACAGGGGATGTGAATTGTGAGCCATTTGCACCAATAGAATAGCCCGATGAGTATGACTTAGCCCAATTTGAGGGATCCTTTCTTCTTGACTCCTTGCGCCTACCAGTCTCCAGAACTTCCTCCTGTAACAAAGCCAAAGAGCTAGCAGCATCCAAGTCTTCTGGCATTTGAATAATTATAACATTCGAATTTCCTCCTTTAACCCATCCACAAAGCAGTAGTGAAAATCTCATGATCTATATTAGGATTATGAGCTAGCATTTGATGCATGACATTATTAAAGCTCTCTAGAGCCGTACCAGTTTGAGTTTCTCCTGGGCCTCTCTCCCGTTGCCTTGATCATCCTTCAGAATCAGCCATGTCCTCTGTCAGGTTCTCTTCAGTCTCGACGTCCTTGGCTCTCTCCAGGCAGGTCCGTAACAGTAGGTGGTTCACCTCCATCACGAGCTATCGGATCCGTACGCGTGCACCATGGCGCGCACCCACCAGCTATACTTGTTTGATCGAAGCGGAGTGACTTGGTTTCCGCGATCACAGGCTGGCTGCACCTGGACATTTGGCTGGATTGAACCAGCTTCAGATGTTGTCTGTTCGTGGTTGCTGTGCGCTACATACTCCTCCACCTCCCCTGAAACTCACTGCTGGAAATAAAATGGGAAGAAGCAGAGCCCGAGCTCCACGAAGCTCATTTCTTTCAAAAACAAAAAGGGCATTTCTAAGTTAAAAATCGAAACAAAACATGAACCACGAAAGAAATAAGGCCATATACCGTGGTAGATAGATTTTGAAATTTTAAAAATCAGGCTCCATGGAGCCGAGCTCCCTTTGCACTTTTGGGTACATGGCCTTATTAATTCCCTGAAAATGGAGGGATATAGGCGACCAAATCTGTCTAACCACGGTCACCGTGTGGCCATGTGTGGGCCCCTGCTTGGCTGCCTCTCTGATGTGAGATTTACTGGCTATATTACATTTCCCAATCTGATTATGATGTAAAAAAGAAGTACAGTTCTCTTACCCAGGATACATCTCAGCTCACGCTGCACCAGATTCAGACACCTCCTGCTGCACAGTTCTTCTAGTACTGATAATGACGGCCTAGTTAAATTAGCACCGAACGACAAGGACATGAGAAGACGTGCATTTGATTATCTAATTCACTAGGGAGCGCACGGCCTGACTTTTGTTTAGAGGTACATGTATTTTTTACCTCTATGTGTCTTTTTCGTTGGAGTGAATGGCACCGCTGACCTACAGAAACTTAGAGAATCTCCACGCATCAGGAATTTTGTCCCGCACCTCCCAAATTGCGTCGGCTCTGGGGATGCCGGATGTTTATCCGGTCAATCTTTGTGTGCTGCCTACACCGACATCCCCAACGAATCAAAAAAACATTGCAAGTAATAATATTTAAAATTTCATTCAAACCTTGTTATATTTTACAAGGATTTGACTGAAATTTACACAAAACGCCCTCGCCGGGTCCCTAAACCTAACCCTAAGCTACTCCTCGTGAGGTTGTCCCAGTCGATGCTGTCGAGGTCGTCATCATCGTCGAGGTTGACGACGGTGCTGGAGGCGTCGCCAAGAGGCGCACGAGAGGTCGAGGCGCCGCCGAGGAGGACGCCAAGGCCATTCGCGCCATGCCCTCGATAGTCTCCAACCAGTCGGGTGAGTCCTTCTCCTTCTTGCTGACCGAGGCCACGAGAGCCCAGGCCGGGGGAGTCGTCGTTGTGCTCCTCGTCCCGTAGTGGTGAGGACACATGGTAGCCGGAAGGCACCACCTCCACGGCACTGGCTCCTTCTTTATCTCCAAGGTGGGGCGGCGTAGGTAGAGGTGGCCGCGCAGTGGGGATCGCCGGGCAAGGCCAAAGTCGCGGATCACTGGCAATCTCGTGGTGGCTCGCGGCGATCGCAGATGACGATGACGCCGCCTCTGCCTCCCTGATGCGGCGAAGAGCGTCGCTCCTCCTTCACCGGCCGACAGACGGGGGCTTGGTTGTTGCGGCCTGGTGGAACCTGTGGTAGCAGCCGCAATGGGGTTGGTTCCTTGTTGCGGCGTGTGGCAGGCGGCCTCAATGGCGGAGGCGACCGTGTGCCCGATCCACGCCTACCACCGGTGTCGTGCCTCCGCGTTGTAGCGTGACGGCATGACCCGGTCGTCGTGGAACGCGAGGGCCTCCGCCGCTCACGCTCGAAGCCCTGGAGCCACCGCGTCCAGTTGTTGTCGTACTCGGGACGGGCTAGCTCCTCCCATGTCAGCCAGCTCGGTGTCGGGCGATGGTGTGTCGGATCTGCTCCGCTGTTTCCGGCACCGCTGGCAGGGAAGCCCACCATTGGAGGTGCACCTTGGCAGGCGGGAATCCCGCGGGACGAGGAAACTGTACCGGTACAGGTCCCACGCCTCCTCGAGGTTGAGGGTGCAGCCACCCCGGAACGCCGACGCGTGGACTGGCACTGCGCTGGCGCCATCGTTAATGCGACGCTTGTTGGCAGGCGCACCGCCGTCTCGTCGCCTCCCATCCCATCGTCATCTGGTGAACGCCTAGCGAAGTGCGCGCCATTAATCGGCGGAACAGCTCTTGCACGACCTAATAAACCATGGCGCCCCCGTTTCGTGTATGATATGTGAGCTCTCTTGTCGGAGGGCATGTCCGGGCACTGTCCAGTGCCCCGACCAGACCTCCAAGTTTGGAGGGTGGGTCGGAGGTGCTGGACAGAAAATCGGTCGAGCCGGTAACTTGGGAGTGCTAGTGTGGCCGTTTTTCATGTCCGCCACGTCATTGGGCCTTTGGAAAGGTTGCCGGCGGATATGCGAAGAATACCCATAGTGGGAATAACATAGCTAGTAACGTAAGTGCCACATAAGCAAAACTGATGATGTGGCATGTCATTAAAGAAGAGAGAGACAAATAGAGTAACTAGCTATGTTACCATAATATCACATATCTCAAGATAATATGAGTCTACAACCTAACTAATAAAGCCTTGCATGACATTACACTTATGTTACTACCCACTATGAAGATAGTAACATAGACTCGTAAAATGTGTATGTTTTACTCCCCACTATGAGTAGTCCTAGCTCGTACTGCTTGTGGTCGTTGCTACAGCTCGTACGGCATGCCTGCGCGCTTGATGTACTCCGTGCAAAGATGTTGGTTTTTAGATCACTGATTCTCGAATATCTTGCCATGATTCGAGCTTCAAACATAAAGAAGGGGGAAGAAATACAATGCCATCAAGTAGTACCAAGTTTGTTCTCCTAAACATGATGTGTTTTTTTTGCTAATCTCTTACACATGATGTTGTATATATATACCAAAAAATTTATATAAGAGTCATAGAGAAATGCTCGTTTAGCACAAGCATATCTAAGGTAGAAGTCTTTCGCCCTTCTTTACATGAGCTAGTTTCCCTTCCAGTGGTCGCCGGAGTGGTTGATCTTATCAATTTGGTCTCCGTCTCGTCATCTTAAACTGATTGAACGATCACTTGGTCTTCGTTATCCCCAAGTATAATTGGAATTTTTAGTAGGGGTCCACATATACTCTTGATTTGGGAGAGGGTAAAGCCCCCCTATTGGGTCCGACAGCTAACACGAGTAACTGAAAATATCCATTCTCCCTTCCCTTACATTGTTGCATTATTGCAGATCAACCCGGTGTCCAAATGAAGCCCCAAAACAATGGCTGTGTGGGTCGGGGTAGGATGTTCCATGTCTTCTAGTAATGAAATGTGATGGTTCTTTGGATAGTTACTGTGTTGTGGAATCGATTTACCCTTGATCATTATTTAATGTTCGTGCAACCTCATTAATAAAATCACCTAAGAAATAAAGAATGTGAATCGGTAGGTTTGGGGGTGTGTCACTCTCATTGCAGAATCCGTCAATGGGTTTTGGATCAGTAGATATACACAACCAGCTCACAAAAAACAGTTGACAAAAAAGGTGGATTACATCCACCCAGATAAAATAAGTTTCATAATCCATCAATTCAACTTCATTTACATGGTTAGTGGTGGTACATCATAATTCATATGGATCACCATATCAACTTTAAAAAAACTAAATTTCATATATCTCACACTGTAATCGAAAATATCCATGGAGAATATGGTAAAGAGTTAAAGAGGTCAAAAAGATAAATGCGCCTTGACTGGATGATTTTCCCGCCGCTTAGAAATCCTAAACGATCTTAATGAATATAAAATTTATACCGAACTTTTATACCTATTTATAAATTAATTTTACCAGACTATAGTCTTAATTACTATATTTTCTATTGCTTAGTAAGCATAGTTTAACACATAACAATGTAGCTAAATGTTAGTTAGGGTGTGTTCTTTGTTATATGTATAGTTGTAACATTGAAACTATATTTTGTTGTGCTAATTTTGAACCCTATTTTGTAGAAAAATATTTACATTAGGTTTCTCATTTTCGAGATATTATCCCTTAGGAACATCTTCAAATCAAATTAATCTCTTTAAATGCTAAAAAGAAAGGTGAAAATGCACACTGATCCTTGAATTAAGTTTTGATAGGTGCATGTATTATATAGTGTGTAAGTATATTTATGTCTTGGTGTATATTTAATTATCCTTAAATATCTTGATGGACGTCTCTATGGTGTAAAGAATACCTTAAGAGTGGTTTTAATATATTTTTAGGTGAGAAAATTTTAGAAAAATCTACAAATTGAATTGCTAGTAAGATTCTTCACAGGTTGTTTCATGGTTAAATGTGTCTGGCGGGTTATAGTAGGCTTACTAACAAGCCAGACATGCTCCGTGCTTCACACTCAAATAGCATTGCTCATAGTACGTCTACATGCGGAAACTACAAATGACTCCCGAGATATAGGGAGCTCGTGTTTTTTTAAGAAAATCGAAATCAGCACTTTTAAGTTTCAAAAAATCGAGATTTTTTTTGCAGATGTATATAGTGTCGAGATCTACAAGCGTGAAATTTTTTAACTCAAAATTCACAGACATAAATCGGCCCATTAGTCCTCTCTCATATACGGAGTAGGTCTTACAATCTCAAGAATAAAGCAGCTTTAGATGTTGTCCGCTGGCTACATACTCCTCTCCGTGAAACGCATGCCTTCACTGCTGGAAATGGGAAGAAGTGTCTTCTCAATTTAAATGGTTTTGTCTACGTTGCAGTGGGACGATTAAAAACTGTCGGTGAGGAAGCGGCACCGCTCTGCTCCCAATTGACCTCGTCTGCTCCTAGTTCGGGGTTTGATTTGCTCGATTTTCAAACCACAGGGGTTTGTGTGAGGAAATTTTGGTCTCAAGGGGTGGATGTCCATTTTCTGAAACACATTAGATGAGGAGGAATCTCAAGGGGTCTAAATTCCAGCAGCGAAGAGGTTTGACTTGAAAAGTGTTAATAATGCCTAGGCTCCCCAGATCCCTTAAAATAAATAAATAAAATAATCGAAAACCACATTTCCAAATCTCAATTTTTGAAAAAAGCATACAAGCAAATCTACATATCTAGTACGCACGACACATTTTCATCGAAATAAATTTTTATATGATCTGAGAAATAAGAAAATGTGGGGACCAAGCCAACTTTTTTCCCTTTCTATATTGATAACTTTGTGATTTTTGCATAGCCCAAAATACAGCATAGTTTTTAGCGAAATTTTGCAGACACGTAGATCATATCAGTATGTATCCGCACATAAAATATATTTTTTGAAACTTTTAAGTAGCATTTCGATTTTTTTAAAGGGCTTAAATGTGCCCATGTTCTAAAATGACTCACTCAGTCACTCGTATCGTACGGGCAGTACTATTATCTACAAGGCAGTACCCCATTTCATTGTAGGCAGCGTTGTGTCATTGATAATCGAAAGATATCCAGTGCTATAGAGGTGATCCGACATCAAAGAGTTAAAGCTCTGAGGATTACTGCTGGCACCTGTTTTCCTCCTCACCTATTTCAATCATCCACGAAAGAGTTAAATCTCGGATTGCTGCTGAGAGATGTTGTCCGTCCCCGTGAAACACATGCCTTCATTGCTTGAAATGGGAAGAAGTCCCGGCCCCCTAAACTTTAAGTGTTAAACACATGCCTACACAGAGATCGTCATAACTTCTCCAAAATTGTCCGAAACACCAACGCAAATAGCATATTCTAAGATTTTAGATGCTCTGTGATTGAAAAACGCCATATCAAAAGGCTTATTTCGAATGACTTAGAATTTTTTTCGTTTTGTAATCTCAGACAAGCCAAAGTGAATGGCATTTTTAGAATGCCAACGTGAATGACGTTTTCGGAGGGACCAGATCTTGCTAAAAGTTTTCTGAGGGGCAATTTGTGGCTGAAAATTTGCTTAAATGTCATTTACGACAAAAGATACAAAATTTAAGTGGTTTCTGCGGCTAGTTTTGTGCACATGGTGGCAGTGCGACGGTAAAATAACTGTCAATGAGGAAGCGGCACCGCTCTGCTGTTCTCTCGAAATGGCCGGCAATGTGGGCCTAGGCGCCTAGCACATGGCTTGTTTTCTGAGTGAGATTTTTTGGCCAGATCAATTTCCCAATCTGATAACGATGATGGAAAAAATACTGATAATGATGAGCCTAGTTAGAGCATCTCCAGTTGGGGCGCCCAAAGGCCTTTGGGGCGTGCCAGACAGTTTTTCGCCCCCACTCGCGTCGACCAAACGCGAATTGGGTCCGGCGTGGGCCCGTTTTCGATCCGGCACGCCCAGCCCACGCCCACATTTTGGGTAGACCTCGGGCGGCCCCCGGACACAACGGCGCGCGACGCCACGTACCCCTCCGACAGGCGGGCCACGCCTGCCTGCGAGACACGAGGCCGAGTGCGGGCTGGTCAATCGAATTAATCAGAACAAGGCCACGTGCAATCTCCTCCGCCGCAACCTCAACAAGAGGCAGAGAACGTTGATGGTGATGATGACGGCCTCGAGGACTGGCCGCCGACGCCAGAGTGGGATCCCGGCCACATGCAGCTCGCCATTGAGGCAGACATAGCCGCCTCTCACCGCCTCCCAGCCTCCTGCGCCGTCGGCGGTGACCACGGCTACCTCTACTGCATCTGCTCCCGCTGTCGCCGGGGTCCTATGCTCGCCGCCGCAAGGGCCGGCTCCTGCCCCAACTGCCGGTGCCCGGCGTGCCACTCTACGTACTAGATCTAGGTCTATTTAGGTCTAGATTTTAAGTTTGAACGAATTATGTTTGTTTTCAACGAATTTTCAATGAAATGTATGCACTTTCATATCAAAATTTCGTATTTGAATAATATTTGGGCGCCGCGAGTGGGGAGCAACGGCGCCCAAATGGAAAAGGCCGTCTGGACAGCGCCCAAACGGCATGTCCGGAAGGACTTTGGGCGGCCATTTGGGCGCCGTGGCTGGAGATGCTCTTAAATTAGCACCCACTCTCTTACATTTATAAATAAGTGCATTTCTAATTTTTCCTAAATCAAGCCTTTCAAAATATGATCAATTTTATAAAATAGTAACAATATTTATGACATTAAATCAATATTCTATGAAACTAAGTTCAATATATATCTAGTGATATTGTAAATATTGCCAAAGTTTTCTTATGAAGTTGGTCAAACTAATTTTTGTTTGACCTAGTATAGTATAAATGTGCTATTTTACACGCCATTTTTGTTGGGTGCAGACTGCATATTGTCATATTTTTTATGAAAATTTGTTGATACACAAGATGTAACCTATGCCCATAATTTAATTCACATTTGAAAACTTTGTAGTGAGACATTCGACAATGGGGTGCGGACGCGACTGGATGCAAACTTTAGTTTCCCGTTCAAAAATCTTTGGTTTTTATTATTAATTCTCTGCCATGATTTAAGCTTCAAAAAAAGGGAGAAGAAATAAAATGCAATCAATGACGACAACTCCTGAATAGTACCAGTAATAGTAGGAGTATTAGGGCCTCCGTAATATATGTGGCTGAAATGTCCATAAGGTGGGACTCACTACAAAAGCTTATAGCAAATTTATTTCACCGCAATGTGGATGGTCAAAAGCGAACCTTAAGGTAGGGCTAGGGCATCAGACAAAACTGCCAAGGCCAACCGCGCCCCGCAATTTCTTCGTGTGATTCCCCCTCCGCCAAGCCTGTCGTATTGACCATAGAAAAATTCGCCCACACAATCTCCTCTCGATCTGCAGCTCCCGCATCTCTCCAGTGACCTGATCCACCTTCCCCCACCTACAACAACTGGACCTATATCTCGTCGACGTTCTACTCGTCGAACATGGAAAAGACGGCGGCGGCAGGCATGCAACGTCTATGGGGGGTGTGGGGGGGGGGGGGGGGGGGGGGGGTGGGGGGTGGCCACGTCGTTGGCAATGGGAGGAGGTGGCGTGGGCTACCACATTGGTAGCCATGGGAGAAGCAGGTGTGGACGCCTCTGTCGTCGACCATTGGTGGCGGAGATGGACGGCGGTATTCCTTTGTCAGTGACACGCCTCAAGAGAATTCACTTCCATCATTTGGAAGATAGGGTTGCCGGAAAACTTTTCCCTTGGGAAGGAAAACAAGCAACCATGGTCAGTTCTCAGTTGTTTGGTTCTTGTCAAAGTGGTTCTAACTAGTGTGGTGATATATTTTATCACCGTGCTTGAGGTGCCGATGGAGTTCCTTTTGAAGATTAATAGCATTCGACGTGCCTATCGTTGGGTGGCTTGTGAGAACGTTACCGGAGGCAATGTAAAGTAAATTTGGAGAGGGTATGCAAACCTAAATATCTTGGTGGCCTTGAGATCCTTAACCTCAAGAAGTTTCCCTCGCCTTCGCTTGCGGTGGCTTTGGTTTGAATGGAGTGACGTCCCCATATCGGTGGGTAGGTGTAGGTCCGGGGAATCCTTGCACACCTAATGATCATGACCTCTTCGCGGCGGCTACTAAGATCACCATTGGAAATGGAGAGAAAGCACATTTGGAATCCATGGGCGCCCTTCAAGTGTAAAATCTTTGGTTGGTTGATCCTTCAAAACTGTGTATGGACGACAGATAGGCTTGATCAGAGGGGATATCAAAATTGTGGCCTTTGCGGCGCTATGCAACCAAGTGCAAGAAATGGCGGCACACCTCCTTATCTCGTGTCGGTTGACCTTGCAAATTTGGTTCTCGTTGAAGACTTGGCTTAGGCTACACGACCTTGCTCCGGTTGATTAGCATTCGATCCCTACCATCAAGGAGTGATGGATAGAGGTATTCACAAGAAGGAAGGTTCGGGGAAAGTTTTGGCCTCCCTTGCAATGCTTGTCTCATGGGAAGTTCGGTTAGAATGAAACACCCACGTCTTTTGGAACAAGTATTCTAGCACGCCCATGCTCATTGGAAAGATTAAAGGGGAGGCGGCTATGTGGTGTCGTGCGGGGCTAAGGCGTTGGGTAATATAATGCTGTGAGAGTAGGGTTTTGTACGCGGCGGTGCATCATGTGATGACTCCTAAACGGCATGCAGAACTACTAGAGTAGGGTTTTGTACGCGGCGGTGCATCATGTGATGACTCCTAAACGGCATGCAGAACTACTAGCAGTGGTACTGCTGCAGTGCCGCCGCTTGCTTGATTCAGTAACATGGACATTGTTTATTCTAGAAAGAAGAGAAATCATACTCCACGCCCACGGTGGATGACCAGTGAGCTTTTTTTTTTTTGAACAAGACCAGTGAGCTGAGCGTGACCTTTAAATGTCAGCAGCGAGGTGCGTCCGAGAGGTGTGTGTGTGAGAGAGAGTTCATCCCTTTCTTCTCATGCACACCATGACCAGTGGCTGTCACCATCTCCTCTAACAGACAGAAACCAAGAAACCCACCTCTCTCTAGTGCTCCTCCGATTGTCTGTCAATGGCGCCGCCATGGGTGTCTCCGCTGGCTGCGCGGGACGAGCCTCGGCGGAGGCGTCACCGGAGACTCCTGTGGATCACGGCAGGATCGACGTCGAAGAAGAAGAAGAAGAAGAAGAAGAAGAAGAAGAAGAAGAAGAAGAAGAAGAAGAGGTGGAAGAGGCGTTGAGTTCGTAGGAGCTGCATGCGATGCGCCATGCGCGTACGTGTAGGCAAGTCTAATGCTTGGCTGTTCCGTGATCTGTAGTCCGACTGTAATCAGATTTAATTTCGTACCGCCAAAATGTTCTTGGAACAGCGATTCTTTGCTGTTCCCATCCGTCCGTCTCATGCATGCTTGATCGATTCCTCCCACCTAGCTTGTGCTCGATCGTGCCTCGTGTTCTATAAAGAGTTCATATATTTCTCTCTTCCCTTGTGGCTTTAATTGTGATGGTTGGTTATCTTCTCTATCTAAATAGGAGAACCCCACTAACTTATTTCTCTTGACATGCAGCCTATCCACCTCATCAATCTTCCATGTCAGCATTTGCACTCTCATGCAGCCACGCCATTCTAATTTTCTTGGCTTTTTTTTTACGACAGAGCAAGTTCTCCATGGCCCTGGCCCTGCAGTCTTCCATGCCATGTTCCTTCGATCTCTTTCCGTTCAACTCCCTGCTGGTCTCGCCCACTATCCTCCACCATAAACACATAATTAAGAAACAGAAGAAGGTAATACAGCGGAAGAAACTGATCGAGGCAGCCAAGCAGTCGTCCATGCCATTTTAAATACTACCTCCGATCCATATTAGTGGGCACAACTTTGTCTAGATACACATGTATCTAGTCTAAATATTTAACTAGATACATATGAATTTAGACAAAGCTATGCCCACTAATATGGATCGGAGGGAGTAGATAGATAGGTAATGCTACGAGATGATCCATTCCTGATATTCTTTGCTGTTCCCCATCCGTCTGTCTCATGCATGGTCGGTTCCTCCCACTCCCACCTAGCTTGTGCTCGATCGTGCGTTGTCTGTTGGCGTGAAACTCGGCCAAAAGTCTCTAGGGGAAGCTACTCAGCGCATCAAATTGGAACACTGTGGCCCAAGTAAATCATTAAGGCCCATGTAAGGGAGGAGACAAGCCGCCGCGCCGCTTCCTACTTGTACATAACACAGGGGGCTGGGGCCCAGTATCGTCAGAGAAATAATAAATTAAGAGCCATGATGCCTCTCTCCCTCTGCATGTCTCCCTCTCGTGCGTTGCGGCATGCAGGCCCACGAGGCACGAGCAGAACGAGGGACCATAGAAAAATGGTGGTAGTATCACCAGATCAGTGTAAGCAAGACGACAAGAGGCTGAGATATTAACGAGATGTAAAAGCACTAACTTTGGGTTCTGTTGACGGTGTCTGTATTTTCGGGCAAGAACCAAGCGACGAGCTATGGCTTAAACCCCAAAAAAAAAAATATTACTCCTACGTTTCACACAGAAAGCTTGTTTGTTTGGGCATGCTAAACTTGTTTCTCTTGCACATGGAAAGACAACATATTTCTTCCCTAGAAATGGATGGATATAGGCGACCAAATCTATCAACCACGGTCACAGTGGTGTGGAAATGGGGTGCCTACTTGGCTGGCCCTCTGATGCGAGATTTACCTGCTACTCCGTAGATCACATCTCCCGATTCGATTACGATGTAAAAAACGTACATTTCTTTCTCGCTTAGGATCGCAGCTCACACTGGCCACCATATTTAGACACTTCCTGCTTCACAGTTCTACTAGTACTGATCATGACGGGGCTGGTTAAATTAGCACCTAACAAGGACATGACGAGGCGTGTGATTAATTAAGGATTTTTTTTTGTTTTGTCACACTAGTT
The DNA here is from genome assembly GCA_947311845.1 of Poa pratensis. NCBI lineage: Eukaryota > Viridiplantae > Streptophyta > Magnoliopsida > Poales > Poaceae > Poa > Poa pratensis. The sequence continues at coordinate 1,409,062 of CAMZMU010000117.1, read as the reverse complement.
TTTGCCCATTTTATTTTTACCACTCTAGAAAAGTAAAACAAAAGTTCACCGTTTTCATTTTGTTTTCGGCCCACACAGGTAAAAATGATGTATTAGTAGGAACTGGCACGACAAAAGCAAATGTCAAAATTTCGAGCGGCAAAAGCAAAATGTGAAAATACTAGTGTATCAAAAACAAAAATTTCCCTTGGATTAATCGCATTCAATAGGGAGCGCGAGATGTTAGGTGAGAACGGCCTCTTAGATCGTATAAACATTTCGTACAGGTTTGGATGGCACTGCTGAGCTACACAAACTTTGCACTGCTTGTGATCACTACCATAATTATGGCAAGGCAATCGTACATAGTAATAGCGATAGCAGCATTGTGTAACGTGTGCAAAATAAGAGAGAGTGGATGAGGGATGTGTGTGTGTGAGTGCGACCTTTGACGATCTCGTTCCTAAATATAAGATGTTTTAGCTTTTGTCCACATTCACATGTATCTAGATGTATGTGGACATGTTTTAATGTGTATATACACTCATTTGTGTTTGCATCTAGTCAACATGTGAGCTAGTTAGAATATCTTATATTGTGGAACGGAGGGAATATTTCTTATTGGGTTTTTGCACACTTGTAGTGTTTGACATTATGTATGTCTATGATTTTTGTTTAGATTTTTTTTTGAAAACGGTGATCCTGAATTTTTCATAAAATTCGGTCCATGGAACCCGAGCTCTCTTTACACTTTTGGATATATATGGCCTTATTTTTTCCCTTGAAATGGATGGATATGGACGACAAACTTATCTACCACGATCACAGCGTGGAAATGGGGTTCCTACTTGGCTGGCTCTTTCATGCAAGGTTTAGTGGCTAGATCACATTTCGCCAATCTGGTGACAATGTAAAAAAGAGCACTTCATCTCGCTAATGATATACTGTATCTCAGCTCACGCTAGCCACCAGATTTAGACACCTCCTGCTGCACAGTTTCACTAGTATTTGTCATGACTGAGCCTGGTTAAATTAGCACTTAACAAGGACATGGCGGGACGTGCACTGGATGATCTCATTCAATAGGGAGCGCGAGATGTTAGGTGGGCACGGCCTCTTCGATCACTTAAACATTTCGTACAGGTTTGGATGGCACTGCTGAGCTACACAAACTTTGCACTGCTTGTGATCACTAGCATAATTTGGCAAGGCAATCGTACCATAGTACTAGTGATGGCAGCATTGCGCGCGTAACGTGGGAAAATAACAGAGAGTGGATGAGGGATCCGTGTGGGAGCGCGACCTTGAAAAATGTAGTATTTGTTTCTGTTTCCCTTGATATCTGCTGGATCCCGTTGTATCGGCCGGGTTATATCAGTCAATACTAGAATATCTGTTTCCCAAGTGGCTTTGTGTTGTGATGTTTTGTTGACGATTTCGTGGTCGAGCGGCTACGTCTCTGTCAACATCAAACGACACCCCATTTTTAGTGTAGGCAGCATTTGGTCTCATTGGTATCCGGAAGATACCCATGCGTGCTACATCAGGTGTTCCGACGACAGCAAAAAGTTAAAAGCTCTGAGGGTTTCTGCTGCTGGCATCTGTTTTCGTCGTCACCCACCTGGTAAAGTTAAAGCTCTAGATACATAGGGGTGGGTTCACGAATGATCGGCCGGAGGCATCATGGTTGCACAAGCCCAGCGGTCGGCATCGTAGTCTCGGACGGCGCTGTTGCAGCTTGCAAGCACTAGGTAGATTCATTCCGGTGATCGCCGGCCGATCATCTTGGCAGGAGCCTTGTGTCATGGCTACGTACTCGTAGCCTTGTTTGCCACGACCAGCGTTCTTTCTCATCACCGGCAGAGAGCATCACTGCGTCAGTCAGGCCTTGCAAAAGCCGCCCAGGATATCCATTCCGATCACCCCTTAGTGGTACGAGTACACAAGATCGGCCTTATTAGCTGGACCTGGATAAATAGCACCGTCTCCAAGTTCATGAGGATATCTTTCAGCCTCCTATGTCGACCTTCGGGTTTATAAACTCTTATCTGTTATAGGCGATTGCAAAACCTGCAGTGCGGATACACAATCAGGAAGTAAGGTCAAATGTTCGCCCAGCTTGGCAACCTCCGATCCACCTCAGGGGATGGCGAAGGTGAATGTTGCTGAAGACAGAGTGTGGCTGCGAATTTATTTAGGTGCATCGGTGGTTGTTTTTGCTGGCATCTCCGATCCTGCATCTTCTGAAGCTCTGGCTGTTAGAGAGGGTATGGCTCTTGCAGAAGATTTAGCACTCCAGAGAATACATGTGGCATCAGACTGCAAGAACGTGGTGAATGGTATCAAGGAAGGAACGATGGGGCAGTACAGTTCGATCAAGGCGCGATCATTGCTGTTCCAGGAGTGCAATATCGCTCATGAAGGAAGAAGCTTCAATTTCGAAGCCCACAACCTAGCTAAGCGTTCATTTTTTCTATGGAGTTGGTCGCCAACTTTGGCTTGGTGTACCGCAATGTAATACTATACCTGTAAACATTCTTCTTGATCAATAAAGCTTAGCAGGTTTGTCTAAAAAATACCCCGCATATCATCCAATCATATCCTTGATGTACACACAAAAACGAAATAGCAAGGAATTGAAAGGAGATTCTATATAATATAAGGCCAACTCATCATTCCATCATTCGAACGAATGCAACTATGAACTGACGAAATACGACACACGGAGTACTCAGTATTCAGGTCCCTTGCTGTCCTACACAACCGCCAACACAGGTCTGCAAACTTGGGAGGAACCCAAACACAGGAAATAACCACGGTCCAAAAATGGCGACACGGGTAAGTAAACCTGCCCCCACGCAAATAGACGGGCAGACGGTTCATTGTACACTGTCATCTGTTAAACCATGCACACGCTTTACTCTCGCTCGCATGGTCTCCATACCGTGCCAGTAGGCTCGTCCATCAGGGCGATGCCTTTGCTGGCGAGGTCCTTGCGGATCTGGTCCGACACGTCAAACTGCTTGTTGTTCCTCGCGGCAACCCTCTGCTCAATCTGCTCGCGAAGCCACTCCTCTGTCAGCCCCGCCCGCTTCAGCGCTTTCACCTTCAGCTGCTCCAGCACCTGTCGTATCGAAAATTCGTTTCATGTCGTGTGCAGTCATCGTCATGATAAGAGGGAAAAGACATGTTGTCTACATAGTGTTGTACCTCTGCCAGAGGTGATGGCGGCATCAGGCCGAGGATGGATAGCTTCTTTTTAATCTCGGCACCCAGCGCAGCCAGAGCTTGGACATGGTCTTCTGGCTGTTTCTGCGGTTTCTGTTGCTTCTGCTGCTGCTTCTTCTGTTGTTGCTTCTTCTTTTGTTGTTCCAGTTTTTGCTGCAACTTCTGAAAGTGCAAAATGTGTTCCATCAACTACTATAATATGGACATGGATTTGCTCCAGGACTAACCATACAAACTTTGATAGCCAAAAGAACAGGATCGCGTACCTTCAGATCATTCAAATTGCTGTTTATTGCCTTCAGCAGGTCCACAAAGCCATCCAGAACGTCTGTAGTTCGAAGATCATCTGACATAGATTCCAGAAAAGCTTTATTGTGGTCGTCCACCAGTTTTTGCTCCTCAGCTGGCACCGGGACAGATATATTCTCTTCACCATACAGAGACACCGCTTCATCGCAGTCATATAAAGTCTGCAGGAAATTTATATCAAGTCAGATATTATTACTACAGAAGATAGCCATAGATCACAAGGTCAGGTTCAGAATTCTATTGCTGAGACAAAAGCATGTTAGATGGCTAATTTTTTTATTTGAAACCAAAACATGATAAATATCGAAGTTTAAGCAAATCACCTGATAAATGTAGTATACACGATCAGATGCAATCTCAAGGGCTTTATCAGAGTGATTCACGTCAGATTTATAATGTGTGCGCATCAAGAAAAATCTTAAGGCCAAAGGATGGTACAGAGTAATAACCTGAAAAGAAGAGAAAAGTTACACATCTCAAGAGAAACCTTAAAGCTTAAATGTTAATCGTTAAAAGAAGTCAGGTATCATCCCCTTACGTCTCTGATCGTAAAGAAGTTATTAACTGATTTCGACATTTTCTGATCATCGATGTTAATGAAGCCATTATGCATCCAGCATTTGACCTCACTTTCTGGATAAGCCGCTCGGCTTTGTGCAAGTTCATTCTCATGATGAGGAAATATCAGATCTTGCCCTCCACCATGGATATCAAATACATGTCCTAAATAGTGAGCACTCATTGCGCTGCATTCGATGTGCCATCCTGGTCTTCCATGACCCCAAGGGCTCTCCCAGGAAGGCTCACCCTCCTTAGCAGCCTGGAGACAGTAGTAAGGATAAGAAGAAAGTGGCAATGCAGAAGAGTAAACTGTTATACGGCTATGCATCAAACTTACCTTCCATAGTGCAAAGTCAAAACGGTTCCGCTTTCTTGTATCAACAGCAACCCGCGAACCAGCAAGATTATCATCCAGCTTCCTACCAGATAAACTGAGATATTCTGGGAAGTTATCTATTGAAAAGTAAACATCACCATCTACAACATAGCCTTTGTCATTCTTGATTATCTGTTCACAAGCATAAACAAAGTGGGAAGAGTTTTACCAAGTGAACAGTGTGAGAGATAAAATACAATTATCATATACAGCATGTTACACATGGTTGACACTGCTGGCAGGTGAAATTGTGACTGCATTTAGTTATACTTTTAATCTAAATGGTGACAAACTAATGCAGAAGTGTTAATTTTTTAAAAGAGCAACAAGAAGCTGGAAAAATGTCATGGACAATAAGAACAGAAACATTGAACAGTAACAAGCTGAGTTAGTAGCATTGAAGCTGATTTTGAACATTATCTGGCAAATCGAAAATACCTCAGTGATTAACTCTTTAATGTGTTCGATATGATCTGTTACACGAGGCTCTTCAGTAGGAGGCAGGCAATGCAGCTCAGCCACGTCAGCAAGAAACTCTTTAATAAACCGACTGCTCAAGCTGGTTACGGTTTCACCATTCTGATTCGCCCGTTTGATAATCTGCAAAAGCATAGCAAGTTCTGGAATCATTACAACAGTAAAAGCTAAGGAAATGAGTTTATCTGGAAAAAATATTCAGAGAAGTTGATTTTGAGAAACAAATAATAAAATCAGATGTATGCCATAAAATGGTATCGTGCCGGGAAGATGAACAAAGTGAATTGTTGATCTAAAGTGGAAACATAAAATGGCAGCAACACACCTGCCCAACTATGATATCTGGCAAAAATGGTGCATATCTTATCTAGCTTCGTTCAAAAGGCAAATTTACTTCAAATTATCTTGTAGGTCAGAACCAATTTCGAATATAACTAACTAACATCAGTCAGAACGTAACTGTGTATGCTTTAAATCATCTCATTTTACATCGGGTATAAATTTCAGTATAATTTGAGCTTTAATTGATCCAACAGACTGGGTTAACAAACTTTTTTGCCAGTCATGTGGCGATCACAATGCAAGTATACGTTTAGGAGAAAAGAACACAATCCTTTGGCAAAAAGGGAAACATATAGTAAGTAGAAGCCATACAAATATTACTTTTTATGTGAGCCATTCAACATATATAAAAGAGTTATCCTTCCATTTACTCAACTAGTAACTGTACATCTAGAATGTTGTTACCTTATCATCAATGTCGGTGAAGTTGCGCACGTATTTCACTTCGTACCCCAAGAACTTTAGATACCTACATTGGTTCAAGGACCAATTAGGAAATGAAGTATTTCACCATAATGCAAGGCACAATAGCAGCAGAAACCGCTTAATGTCATTGTCATTACTCTCACTTACCATATAATAATCTTTTACCAAATGTATCGAAATATTCATTCCACAAACTTTAGTTCATTGTGTCGGCTAAACTCAAGGTGTTACAAGTAAAGCAGTACCGTGGTCTGAAAATAGGGAAGTAGCTTATGCCAGTGGCAAATGGTACAAGAGTTTAACCTATCGAACACATAAACAGATTCCAGAAACCACTGGGACGTAATGCAGATAAAACATCGTTGGTATCCATGTGAAGTAGTACTAGAGTATAGTAGATCAGAGCACCGAAGAAAACACAATTCTGCAACACTAGACCACTTTGCGAGCATAGATCAAACAATATAGGCGCTCAGGCGCTAAGCTTAACCCCCTAATCATTCCCCACGCACTACAGAGCACCAAATCCAGCATGTTCTAGCAGAATTCTCCCCCAATTGCGAGTCTACGCGGCGACCGTACATCGGATCGGGGCAGAGTGGCGGTACCTGAAGAGCACGTCGAAGGCGACATAGGCGCGGGCGTGGCCGACGTGGCTGAAATCATAAGGAGTGACGCCGCAGACGTACATGCCGACCTTTCCCTCGACGCGCGGCACGAAGAGCTCCTTCTTCTTCGTCATCGAGTTGAAGAGGTGCAGCGGCGGCGCCGCCGTCGCGGCCGCGGGGGCGGAGGCGGAGGGCCCCGGCCCCTTCGCGTCCTCCGCGACGGTGAGGTTGGAGATCAGCGCGGCCGACGCGTTGTCCGCCATCCCGGCAGGGGCCAGCGCTCTAACCCTAGATACGGCGGCGGCGGCGGCGGCGCGAAGCAAGCTGGGGAAGCGGAGGATGGAAATTTTGCGGTGCGATCCCTGCATTTATGTCGTGCGGATTGCGTGCGTGACTTTATTGCACATTTTGCAGATACCGCCTGTCCGTTGGTGTGTTAAGAACGTTTTTCTGGCCGTTGTTAATTTCTCGGTAAGAAATTTCATTTATTTTCTTTTTGCAGAAAATATCCCCGCTGATTTGGCCCGCTTGGATCGCCGGTTCATTTTACGGAACCGTAATGTTTTCCGCCGACGCGCTGTAATTTTCGCAGGACCTCATGACGTCCGTAAGTTTTCCCGCCGAATTCAGCTAATATACGCCGATCCAATCGGGGCCTAAGATGTATCCGTAGGCATATATTCCGTACATTACTTGTACTAGTTGATTTTTTCCATGTAAAGATAACAATGCACATGAAAATCACGTTTTTGGGAAACATTGGAGTTGCACTTTGTTGAAATGATAGATAAAAGCTATAATTCGATGATGTATGCATAGAAATAACGGACCCAAGTACGCCGGAACGGATAGGTAGAGATCTTCTACTTAAGGCCGAACATGCACCGTTGGCCGTACTCAAACAAGTTTGAGACTTGACTAGTGGACGGCACGCCCTTGATGTTTTTTTTTCTGCAGCATATATATATATTTTTTAACCAAAATGTTAGCTAAATTGGTATGTTGGAACAGGTTTTTATTTTGTCATGAATAGATAGCATTTTTTTATGAGTATTATTGTCATATTTTGTGAGTTTTTTGTGAGTTTTTTTTGTACGATGTCAGAAATGTTGGTGAAATTGAAATGTTGAAATATATCTGTAATTCGCTATAAATATGTTGCGGTTATTTTTTGGGAGCATTCTTGTCATATTTTGTGGAATATCAGGAAAAGTCGCTAAAATGTTGGCGAAATTACAATTTGCAAACATGTTTTTTATTTTGTTATGAGTAGATAGTAATTCGTTCGAAAATTTCTTATATATTTTGTAGAATATTTAAATATTTAGATAGTTGAATTTAGTGCGGCGACACGACGCGCCTTTGTTGAGGATATGTTATAATAATTTGTTTGTTTCTTTGTTTGCGGTATATATATTGTAAGGGAATGTGGTTGTTCTAATTTGTATAATGTAGTTAGGTGGAATTCAATTTGGAAGCAATCCATAATTAGAGTAGACGTGTTTGTATTTTCTGAAAACATTCATGTAAACAATTTTTTTTAAAATGTAACTACATAATTAGAGGGATCTAAGTTATATTACTTGCAAATATGTTAAGCAAATTTGAATGGTTCAATATGGTTTTATGTTGCCATTATGTTCATACGAACCACCATAATTAGAGAGAATATATTCTGGTTATGTCTAAATATTATGTGTCTATTTCGCCGTAAATATGTGATTTAGCTTGTTGGTTAGAGGAAATATGTTGTGTTAACATCTATTAAATTGAATCAATCTTTAGAGGAAACAAATTTTTGATTTCTTTAAATGTGAATGGAATGAAGCATTATTTAAATTTGACTACATAATTAGAGAGAGTTAAGTTCAAGTTGAACATTTATTAAATTGAACCACATAATTGAAGGAAGTTCAGTAATATTGTTTGTAAATATTAATTTAGTTGAGTTGGTATGATATGGTTGTGTTTTGTGTTAAATATTTAATTGAACTCAATAATTGGAGGGAATAGATTGTTTGAGTGCTTATTAATTTCAATTTAAAATCAAGCCATAATTAAAGAAAATGGTTAACTATGCTTCTTTTTTTTTCTGTAAGTATGTAATTAGTAGGAATGCACATTATTTGGATTTGATTCTACAATTAGGGAAAATCTATTTATATTGTATCCAAATATTAACCAAATTTGAATGTTCAAATATGTTTGTATTTTACCGTAAATAGTTAGTATTTTTTTCCTGTTTTTTTATAGTTTTTTAAAAAATATAAAAATATTTAGCAAGCTGGAATGTTCAAACATATTTATATTGTGTTATGAATGTTTAAATGTAATTAGAGAAAATGCATTCGAATTATCTCGAAATATTTTCCAAATTCGAATGTTTAAATGCGGTTGTATTTTGCCATAGATATCTAATGTAGTTACGTAATTAGAGGAAATGCATTATGTGTTTGGAAGGATTCGATTTTTTTTTGGAATTTTCAAATTTGTATGATGTGGCTATGTGGTGGAATTGAAATGTTGAAAATGTCTACATTTTGAAGTTTTGCAGATCTGAAAATTGTTGAAGCTGTATTTCGGAAGGTATGAAAGTTTTTCGGGGGAAAAAAAAACCAGGGGAAATGTGGTGAATTTCAATTTTTGGAAATGTCCACATTTTCAAGTTATAGTGGTTGCGGAATCAGGAGACTTGGAAGTCATATGACACTATGAAAATATTGATACTTGTAATTTGAGCTGGAATGGTGAAATATGATTGCTTTTCTCATAAAATTGTGCATATGTAGGGCAATTTGAATTGTTCGAATTTATTTGTCTTTTGTGGAAAATAGGTGATCCTTTTTTTCTTTTAATATTTTCATATATTTTTTTTATTTTGGCGATGGGTATTTATAGTATTTTTTTCTGTTGGTTCTACTCTTTTATTACAGGAATTGAAAGAAGCTTGCAGGTAAAAATTGACAATTTTTTCTGGTGGATATAGTCGAAGCTACTGATTTCGCGGCATTCAGTAGTTTCGCAAAATGGTTTAAATATCGTAAAACAATATGTATAAAGTGTTTTAAATTATGTAAATCATGTTATATTTAAGCTCATGGTCTAAATTTGTTTTACCAAGTTGAATTCTATCATTCGTTGCATGTATTTTTGTTGAGATTTGTGATATATTTTGTCGTAATATTTCGGAATTTGTATTTGTGAGCACGTTCCTATATCTTAGAGCTTTTTGATTTTTTTTATGAGCAATTTCAAATGTTAAAATGTTTTCTTTTTCATCTGCTTTCCGTGATTTTTGATGTAGTTCAATTCGTATGCAAGTAAGTAGTATTCCAATTAATTTGCAAATAAGTAGTACAAATAAGTAATACATTTAATCTCGTGGGCAATTTTAAATGTTCAGATTATTTCATTTTGTTCGTGTTTTTGATGCATTCAAAAAAAATTTGTTGAAGTAAGTAGCAATTCTTTTTTTTTTCTTGGAACTAAGTACTACAAATAAGTATTAAATTTTTTTGTTTTATTGAAATGAGTCTGAAGATGGAAAATACAGGAAATATCTGCCCTTTTTTTTTGTATGTGAACAGGTGTAAATTTTTTTTTTTTTTGTGGGAAAAGGAAAGTAGGGAAAAAAAAAAGGAGGGAAACAAATAAAAGATGTTCGAATGTGTTTTTTTTTATCTGCTTTCCGTGAATTTTGATGTAGTTCAATCAGTTTGCAAGTAAGTAGTATTCCATTTTTTTTTTTTTTGCAAATAAGTAGTACAAATAAGTAGTACATTTAATCTCGTGGTCAATTTCAAATGTTCCAATGTTTTTTTTCCTGCGAATTTTGATGTATTCCAAATTATTTGGAAGTAAGTAGCATTTTTTTTTTCTTGGAGCTAAGTACTACAAATAAGTAGTTTTTTTTTTTTTTTTGAAATGAGTTTGAAGATGGAAATACGGGAAATATCTGTATTTTTTCTTGTATTTGAACATGTGTAATAAATTTTTTTTTGTGGGAAAAGGAAAGTAGAAAAAAAGGGAGAGGGAAAAAAAAATGGGCCGCTCGAGCCGCGCACCAGCCGGCCAGGCCCAGCAGCGGCCCAGTTAGCCATCCCAGGCCCACGGGGACGTCAGCATGACGTCACCCATGGCCGGGATGTGGCAGCACACTGGCGCGGCGGCGACCGCGTCGCCGGCGACGCGTCACTGCGCCCTGGGACGCGAGCGTGCCTGCATCGGCTGCGCGCCGTCGCGGCGAGTCTGTAGACGGCGGCGCCGCCCATTTTGGGTCGCCGGAGCGGCCGCGGCGGTGGGCGGAGACGGCGGAGGATGGCGGGAGCGTCCGCGGCGATTACGGCGCCCAGGCGGCGTTCCGGGACGCGAGAAGCGGCGAGGAGGTGCGGGAGCCGACGGCGGACCTCGCAGTGGTCGTCGATCTGGACGGCGAGCGCAGGAGCGGCGAGGACGCGCGGCGGCGGTGGTGGCGGCGTGCGGCCGCGGAGGAGAGAGGTGGGGGATTGTGGCGTTTTACAAAAAAGAACCCAAACTTTTACGTAATTGCAAATAGGTCCCTGTGGCCGGTTTTTCTGAGAAGAACATAGGATTTCCTCCCCTCGCATGCTTCTCTGCAAAAAATCCCAGCGCGCTGGGTCGCTGACGCGCGGGCCCCACCGCGTACTGTAGCTGACTGTAGCTAGCTACAGTGCTATCTACAGTAGCATGGAGCGCGGAGGGGCCGCGATTTTGGCCTCTCTTAATACAATCGATGATTGTGTCCTCGACCCGTCCCCTAGATGAGCTCCCATCTCAGATCTGGCTGCTAGTGTTCGCCACGTCCGCGTCTTCGTGGGGTGACCTTTCAAGACATATATCATCTTAATTGTTCACTCATATATTCAACTAAAAAAATCTCAACTTTGAGTATAATAAAGATTTAGTGCTAGGCTAAATTTTTCGTTATGATAACTTGACTAGTATATATTTGAAATGCCATTTAACGATCATTTGGGCTATGATCATTCTCTAGAAACGGAAACATGGTCAGGTTTAAAACTCCAGAGATACCAAGCCACGATAAATGGCCGCTGAAGTTTGGGTTTTCGTCTTTTCTGAATCTAGAGATTTTTTTCCACCATCCCGGGAGCGACGTCGAGTGAGAGCTGATGTTAGCCGCAGCAGCATGCTGCATGCGTGAAGTTAGGCTAGGCCAAGCACTAGGTGAATTCTTCTGACTTCATTCTCTTTAGGTGGCTTAACATTATTATTTCGAACATGACCATGGCAAGTTTTAATTATGACCAAATATTGTCGATGAACTTATGGCCAACTTTCTACCAGAGAAATTATTTGTTTTCATAATGCAATTGTTATTTTTTTGAAAATACTTACGTTGACGTAATTGTCATTTATTTGAAGTCTTCATTTGCCGAATATCAATTGTATTAAACTTGATGGATTTGACACTCATGTGAAGCGATCTTAACAAAACGGGCACTGCAAACATTATTTGATTACAAAAGTATAACAAATTGGATACTACAAACTGTTAAGACGCAAGCTATAATACAAGGCATGAAATGAAATCGGGAGCTATGCTCCTTAATTCCAAAAAAAAATACAAGGCAGGGAAGAATTGGATCTCCCATTAACAAACAGTACTTGAACAAACCAAATTTCACAAGATCTCACCATCTAGGAGAAAATAGCTCTACTGTATCTACTATCTAGTCGAGCAGTAACTTAAGAGCACCAATTCCGAATTCTTACATGTAGTAGTACTGTAGTAGACATAATTCATATGCTACCATCACTTACGTTTATTGCGTGATTTGCTTATTCCATATGACTCAATGGAGTCCCAACTATGGGAGAGCTGGTGGGCTAATGCAGAGTACATCATCAAGAGAGTTCACCATCATCTATATGTGCGCCGTTGTTTATAGGGGGGGAGTCCCAACTATGGGAGAGCTGATGGCTCACAATACCCAGCCCGACAGCGTGTCCGAGGCGAACTTGTAGCACCTGGAAGCCCCCTTGGCGACCTGCAGTTCTCTCCCGCTAGAGGAACGCTTCACTTCCACACCCGTCATGACAGCAACGTCACACAATGGCACGAAGCACTCACCCCGCCTAGTGTCATAGAACCTGGTATCACAAAATCTACCGGATTCTAGATAGGTGAGGTAGGAACGAACAAGTGCCACCCTTTTGCTCCATCGTAGCCATCGACATCCTCCCATACATCCATGTGCACCGGGGGCTCCGAGGCACCGGCTACAAGGTCAGCCGAGCAGCAAAGGTTGTAATCAGGGATGTACTGCAGTTGTCCCTCGAAAGGCATCGTCCAATCACCTTCCTTGCGCCATGCCGCGGCGGCTATGTCAAAGGTGAATGTGCCCTCCCTTGTGGGTATCCATATGTTCTTGCCATCCCCTGCTGCGCCGAAAGAGTTTATCAAAGTTTGAGGCTCGAAAGGATCATGTGCGAATGGCGGCGAGGGAAGCAGGTCCTAGAACCAGTCCCGTAAATAGCATATGAGTTAAGAATTCGGGATCGTTCACATACTGATATTCAGCTCATAATAACCATGATGTACATCTTGGAAGACTGAAGGCTCAAAGAAGCGATATAAAAAAGTTCATAAACACATGCGAAATTATATATTACTAGTACTACTTATTATACTTAGCAAATTGGAAGGTATGCATACACGAACGTCACTCCCCAGTCCATTAAGATGGATTAATTCAGCCTAAGTATTGTATCGCCTTCTTCCTCTGAGACGCGCATGCGCCGGATTGGCATCCCTGCAGGCGGGTTGTCTTGTGCTTGGCGATCGCCATGATCATCACTGAGTCCTCCTAACGAAACGTACCGTGGCATGGCAGGACACTAACCAAGCCACAAACCAGATGAACAAAACAATAATAACGACGGCGACCGTCCTCCTCCTGCCCGCGAGCGCGCAGGCCTCGTGCTGGCACAGCGCGGCCGCCATCCCGACGCGCAGTGGCATGCTTGGCGCCGTGACGGAGACCTCGACCCGGAGCGTGCGGCGAGCCGCTGTGGCGCGCAGGCCCATCCGCTTGGCCCACCGAACCGCCTCGCGGCGCCGGCACGTCCCCCTCGGCCTCCCCATCCACGCCGTCGCGGAGAGCACGCGCGTGCGGCGGTGGCGCGCGGCGAGGCAGTTGGCGCCGTGCACCTCGCCGTCGCACCCGATGCAGAGGAACGCCTTGTCCACCGCGCAGTGCACGTCCGCCTCCGCGCCGCACAGCTCGCATCGCGGCCTCCCGCCGTCGCCACACATCCTCGCAGCAGCAGCTGGAGTGGGCACGTCGACGATGGACGACGACGATCGAGGCTGGCTGCACTGTGGCGTGGGCGCCTCCGCGCGTATTTGAAGAGCGGGAGAGCTGATTATTAGATTTATTCTCTTTTCTCACGTCAGCTGTCTGTGTCATGTGTGATCGACACGTCGGTCCGAGCCACGACGGCGCCATGCATGCATATCGAAGGCGAAGACCGTGAGCGCTCGTTGGGCGGCGGTGGCTGGCCATAGAACCTCGTCCCGCTCGAAGTAGGAGTAGCGCCCACTGCTCGCTACCCAGCCATGGCTTTGTCGGCTTGTCGTCTTCTTTCTTCAGGTTGCGGTTTGCTAGCCATCCGTCCATCTCTTATTTCGTCCGTTTTCCCTGTTTCCTTTCTTCTAGGGACTCTTGTCTTGTCGTTATTCTTCGGAAAACCCACCCTAACACCATGCTTTGTGAAATTTGTTTCAAGGAACACAGAAAACAAACCGGTCCAGCGGTTTCCACGTGTCCCCCAGCACTCAAACATTTATAAAGTTTAAGCAAGCATTATCTGATAAAAGTATTCAGCGGCCAGATGGTCGGCAGGCCAAGCGCCAGGTCGCGGGTTCGAGTCACACGTCTACCTTAATGTAAAGCCGGGTGGCGTCTCCTCGGTCTTATTGTTCTCTTTTACAATAAAGAATTGATATTATAATCACTATGAAATATATTTTCATATTATACACATATGGTACCGTAAATGTCGTACACTTTTGTATATACTTGGTCAAATTTTACGAACAAAATTTGACTACGACTACAGATTATATGCAAGATATTTTGAACAGGAGGGAGTAGTAAAGGTGCACCTATTGTTAGTGTTCAAAATTTAAATATTCCAAGCCTAAAACTTCATTTCACATGTCGTATGATGTTTCAGCTTTTTCGGCTTCATATGTATCTAGACACTTTTAGCTTGTGTATGTTCACCCATTTTAGTTCGTATCTAGACTACATTTGAAATAGTTAAAACATCTTATATTTAGAAAAAGAGGGAGTAGTTACTTGTATTGTTACATGTGCAATGATTTGGTTACATTCCATAAATTCTCGAGGGTTCAAATCTTGATGGCAAATTCTCTACAACGTATAGATTAAATCAATTGCCAACTGTCTACTCTCTTACTAAGCAAAAAATACATAATCAAATCCAAACGCTTATCATTCATTACCAGATCAACATAAAACTCCACATTTCAATGTCAGCAAACATATGACAATATTTGTTTCACCATTTACGGTTTAGCTCTAGCGGTTATAAAGTTCGAGCAAGCATTTTCTGGTAAAAGTGTAAACATCTATAATACAGAATTGATACTACCTCAGATCTGGATTAAGTGTCGCCAGAAAAACGCTGCTCACGTACAAGAGTAATACTCGCGACAGTATTTTCGAATCGGAGGGAGTATTATAATATATTTTCATATTATATGCACATGGTACCGTAAATGTCCGTAGATTTTTGTATATTTGGTTAAAATTTACAAAATTTGACTTCGACTAAAAATTATATGCAAGATTTTTTTGGCAGGAGGGAGTAGTAAAGGTGAACGTACTGTTAAGTGCTCAAAATTTAAATAATCCAATCCTAAAGCTTCATTTCGCATGTTGTATGATGTTTTAGCTTTTAGTATGTTCACCCATTTAAACTCGTATCTACTCCCTCCGTTCACAAAAGAATGTCTCAACCAACTCTAAATTTGGATGTATCTATACATAATTACATCATTTAGTGAACGGAGGGAGAAGATTATATCGGAAAAACCAGGCGTCCGGGAAGCAGGATCTTCTCCCCGTTCGGTTGGGCTACTAGCCTACTACGTCCCTCTGTTCCCAAATATAAGATGTTTTAGACTTTGTCCCCATACACATGTACACAAATGTATTTAGACACATTTCATGTGGATGTTTACTCATTTGTGTATGTATCTAGACAACATGTGTAACATCTAAAACATCTTACATTTAGTAAGGAGGGACTGTCTAATTAACAGCTGACTGTTTTTCATTTCGCGCACAGACACTTTTTTCAGCCAATCAGATACTACCGTGACTTAACTAGACAAATCCACCGCCAAGCAAACAACAAGCTGGGAGAAGCAGTTAACGGGTCTGTCTCTCTTTAATCCAGACCCGATCGGAAATAAAAGAGCAGCCCGCGGGTTTGCTTTCCGAAGTCCAGCCCAAAAAATCATTTGAGAGAAAGCTGTCAACTGTACTGGCCTGCGTATCAGAATACCCGTTCGTACGAAAGCTGTCTCAGAAGACCTAGCTGCCGGCCGCCGTCACCACCTCCGTCTCCACCATAGGTCGGTTCCCCCTCCTCCGGTCGGCCTCGTCGGCGTCGGGAGGGGTGGGGAACCCGATCTATGAGTGGAGTTTTTAATCAAATTAGTGTTTCCCAATAGATTGGATTAGGTTTTTGATAGTCTCTTCTTCTTCAAACGGAGATGGTTTTGTCTATAATAAGTAATCTTCAGCCCTTCGTTCGGCGACGAGATCTCAGTCCTGGCGTCAATGGTGGTGTTGAAAGATTATATTTGTCTAGATATGGTTCTTCAGATCTTGCTTTGCCAGATCGATTTTGGATTTTTTCTCATGGTTGCCGCGAGGAGGATTGTCCTCGCAATATCTGTCCTGGCTACTGCGTCCTCGACAATGGTGATTCGTTCTCTCGACTCCCAACGACGTCGACCAAGTTGTTCGGTTATTTTTCCTGAAATATCAGTTTTGGTACTCTTGCCGATGTTGGTTGATCAATTTAATGGCTATGTGCGTGCACAAAGCCTTGGCATTGCGGCGCAAAATTAAAATTATGGGAAAATCTTCGTTGGTATTCACAGGTCTGTAGTTTGGTATCTTTTTCATTGTTCTACGGCTGCCTTCAGAAAAGTATAAGATTGTGTCATGGAAGAAGAAAGGGCTTAAAGATCCCGAAGATTTGCTCGTCTCTTTTAGTCTTTATTTTATAATCGCTGTAGTCAGCTCATGTATCTCGACCATGTACTACTTGCTGCTATAATATATATGGTATTAATGTCAAAAAGAAAAAACTGAATGGCCTGCGTGCATCGAGATCCATGAGAGCAGTGGTGCTCCATTCCGTAGTAGATCCACATGCTACAAAAATCAATTCGTTGGAACCATGCATCCATCTGGTAGATGGCAAAGAAAAATAAAGGTTATAAGCATAGACAGTGTAGGAACTGAAAAATCATAGACTGAAAAAGTAATTACATCTTCCCAGCTGATGTTCACCGCATCCAATTTTCGTCCACACAAAAACAGAGAGGAAGAAAAATCCTGATACTTGCACATAATTTTGGGGATAGGGTATCACTGATCAAAAAGTCAGTGCTACATCGTCGTCACAAAGATTCAAAAGCTTATAAACCAGGACAAAGATAGACATAGAAACAAGCGTTTTCTAGACAGTTTATCGCAGACATATGCGAATGCATAGACATGCCTAAAACCAGTTTGCATGGCACAACTATAAAAGATGAGCCATAAATCATCATGCAGGACGCCGAAGACGATGGACACCTGACGCTCATTTGCCTTTGAGTGGAATGTGATTAGCACATCATGTGTGATCTGAAGATCAGCCCACCGAACAAACTTCGCCCGACCTTCCTTGAAGTAGATTCATCCATCAGGTGCAATGTTGTCCTCAGTTTAATGTAACGCCGCTCTCCCATTGTGATTGGTGCCATTCCGTGTTTCCATTTGTGAGGCTACTCCCTTCGGTATTTTCTGCATGACCCGCATTTTAGAGATTAGTGCTAAACGAGCAAACAAGAAAATGATTAGAAAAACAAAATAATTGACAAAGAAGTGATAAACTTCGTAAAAAAGGGGAATATCAAAAAAAAGGTGAAAGACAACTAGTTACCAACGAATGGAGTTCTATATTAGTTATAGTCAGATGGTGCACAAAAGACCGCTCCATGTCACCTTTTCACATCAGCAGTATATCGTGAAGCTTTTCATATAGGTTATGGTTCAGGACAATGCTATAAAGATGCTAGAAAGAGAAACAAATCATACACAACTATGATAAATTCACTGTTAAAGATTCAGATAATGAACTAGCGAGACAGAAGACATAGGCAACGAAATAGACAAAACAATTCAAAATGAAGACGAAAGAGAAAGATAAAATCATATACAGGGGACTGAAGAGTGAAGACTGAGAAATAGAAAGAGAAAGAGATAATCACAAGACAATGAAAGAGACAAAACAACAAAGAAACAAAATCAGAGAAAGACAAGAGAGAATGCAAGACTGAAACAAATTCAGAAAAACAAGACGAAGAATGCAAGACTCAGAACAAACAAAATCAAAGAATGACAAGAGGACGGATGCAACACTGAAACAAATTCAGAGACTAAAGAAAGAATGATAAAAGAAAAAATCATATCAATTAGACCGAAGACTGAGAAATAGAAAGAGGAAAGTGCATGACTGAAAACTGAGAAAGAGAAAGAGAAAATCATATCCAACAGACTGAGGACTGAGTAATAGAAAGAGGAAAGTGCAAGACTGAAGACTGAGAAAAAGACAGACATAAACTGAACTAAGGAAAGAGAATGACAAGTGAACAGTACATCTAGAATGAATACTGAGAACGAGAAAGAGAAAGAGCGAAGAAGACAAAAGGAGAATGAGAACCGTAACTGAAACAAACATGGCTGAAGAAAGAATAGGAAAGGAGAAAAATGAAGAAAGGATATAAAATTCGCCCTTGTTGTTTACTTTCCTATTTCTAGCTTCAAGACAGCCGTCGATGGAGTCAGGTTGGGTGACATGAGCTATACATAGTTATTGAGCGAGAAAATGGTTTCATCAAAATCTGTTGCTATGAAAAAAAACTGTGGTGTAAACTGCGATTGACTATGCTCATACTACATCCGAAAACGGTCATACACCCAACACATCCATGCTATGTATGTAGCAAGAGTCACACATTTTCTTAATTAGACAAGGAAACATAATCACAACACCACACTATATCTTTTAGATTACAAAATACGCAGAAAAGAAAGTGTTGTCAAAAGGCAGACACATCCTTATTTCTTTATCAAAATTCAGGCATCACCATACATGTTGATTTATGTTGATGATATTATTGTGACAAGCTCTTCAGATCATGCTATTTCTGCCCTGCTTAAAGATCTCAATGACAGTTTTGCTTTATTCAAAGGAAAAAAGTAACTCTGTGGCATACTTTTCTTGTGTCAAAATCAGACCATCTTTTATTTTCTTCACCTCAAGAAAATAAAAGATGGTCTGATTTTGACACAAGAAAAGTATGCCACAGAGTTACTTGAAAAAGCTGACATGAGTAAATGCAAGGGCGTGCCTACACCCTTGTATCCTTCTGATCCATTATCTCTGGTTGAAGGAGAGCCTCTCAGTTCAGAAGATAGTACAAGGTATCGTAGCGTTGTTGGTGCATTACAATATCTTACACTTACTAGGCCGGATTTGTCTTTTTCGGTCAACAAGATCTGTCAGTTTCTGCATGCACCAACTACAGCACATTGGACAACAGTTAAACGAATTTTGAGATATGTAAAAGATACTGTAAAACTTGGTATCACACTTCAGCCTTCTTCATCCACTCTCTTGAGTGCCTTTTCAGATGCAGATTGGGCTGGTTGTCCTGATGACAGACGTTCCACTGGAGGATTTGCAATCTTCATTGGACCAAACCTGGTTTCTTGGAGTGCCAGGAAACAGGCCACAGTTTCACGATCAAGTACAGAAGCAGAATATAAAGCTTTAGCAAATGCCACAGCTGAAATAATATGGGTTGAAGCACTTCTTAATGAGCTTGGAGTTCAGTTGAAAGAAATGTTAGATTCATAGGAAACTCCTTTCGGTAGATGCAGGTGTGAATCATGTGTGTGTGTGTAAACAGAGAGAGAGAGAGGATCGGAGATGCAAACCTTGGCTCTGTCCAGAGGAGCTCGAGGAGTCGGCCATGGTGGTCGACGGTGGCGGCTGCGGGACAGTGGCGGCGCAGTGGTGCTTCCCGTGAGCACTGCGCTAACCCTAATCGGAAGGGGATGTCGGTGGGGTGGCTGGCAGCACGGTCAACCTCGTTATGTGTGCCCTAGCCCCCCACCTCTATATATAGCGCAGGTCACAGGGGCCCACTGTTCCATAACAGGAAACAGACGCCCCCGATTAGGGCGCAATCAAGGAGATTGATTTAGCCGTTGGGCTAATCAATACGGGATCAATCTCATTAAAACGAGATCATCCTAACAAGAAAAACCATGCTTATGGTGTGATAACATTGGTGTAACATATTTATCTGCAAACCCAGTTTTTCATGATCGCACCAAACATATTGAGATTGATTTTCACTTTGTTCGTGAACGTGTGGCAGATAAAAGGCTGGATATCAGGTTTATCTCGAGTAAAGATCAGGTTGCCGATGGTTTCACAAAGGCTCTTCCTGTTAAAAATCTTCATGAGTTTAGACGTAATCTAAATCTTTGTAAAGTTTAGATTAAGCGGGCTGTTAGACTACATGTAATATGAATACGTAGCAGGTACGGTATAGTATACCGACCTGTACACGTACATTGTAATAGCTACGGTAGGGGCATCTTCCTACCTATATTAACACGAACCATGAGCCTCGGAGAGGTATCGTTTCCGCTACGTATTTTGACATAGCTAGCTAGAATGAATTACAGGGAGATGCGTCTCATGCCAACACGCGGCTCGTGATACAATTGCACTCACAACATATTGGTTCCACGCGGTTAGAAGACTGCAAGCAAAATATCATTTCACATCAACCTTGTAGAAAGAAGTAAGCAAAATATCGCATTATACCAGATTTAGCGAAACTCGCAACCTTTTCTGGAAGCCGCGATCCAATCCGCTATTCAAGCTCATGGACATGATTGCTGCTCGGACGTGACCGATCCAAACGATCATCTGAACCCGGCCATCATCCACTACACCCGAAGAACCAATTGGTCCAACCAATTTCGTAACCACCCAAGAACCACTAGTAGAAAGCAGGCCTTTCGTCCGGGCCGTTAGTCCCGGCCGCGGCCTGGGCCGCGACTAATGGTCCGGACACGTCGGCCCGAAAACGCTTCGGCGTACGGCACCCAATAGTCCCGGCTCATTAGGCCCAATAGTATAAAGGGGTCTGCGGCCTGCTGCGTATAAACATATGCACACATCCAAGTCTAAAATCAGCATAAAAACTTTTCTACCATTGTTGGGTCGTGTGGGGTGCAACACTTGCAGAACGGAAACTTTTTCCTACCGCGTTTCCCCACGATTATGCTTAGGGCGGGAGGCCGTAAATGATTTACCGCTAGACTCGCAGGTCCGGAACCGGATGAATTGCGTCGGGCAGTGCAGTTCTTGTTCCGCCCGTCTCTACGAACAACTTCGTTGGCTTGTGATCACCTATATGCGTAAAACCGTCTAAATATAGATCATTTGGGGAGGTGATGTAAAACCCAAATCGCCGCGCAGGAGTATCCAACTGCTAGACTTGCAGGTCCGGAATCGGATGAAATGCGTCGGGCAGTGCAGTTCTTGTTCCGCCTGTCTTCCCGAGCAACTTCGTTGGCTTGTGAGCACCTAAGCATAAAATAGTCGTAAAACCGTCTAAATATAGATCATTTGGGCTGGTGATGTAAAACCCAAATCCCCGGCTTTCCCGATAGCTGCCACAACCCTAGATGTAGGGAAACTAACCGCCGCCCCTTCGCTGTCATTCGCTGCTCATCGGCGTTGATCGGAGACCCACCGCCCTGACACTGCCCTTCGCTGCTTGTCGGCGTTGATTTCTGACTATTTTTTGGGCTGCCACAGACTCTGCTGGTAGCCGCGGCCACGGTCCCGACCAAACCGAGCGACGGCTGCTTCGGTCGTCGTCGACAGCGTGGCGGGGGCTCCGGTGTCCTTCCGGCGTGGTGGGCGGAGTGGCGGGGTTGCAGCGGTAGGGCGGATTGGAGAGGTGGAGGGGCGGGACGGAGCGACGGACACAAACGACGGTGCCTATTTTACTTCAACTGTTGGAGGTACATTTCTCGTGCTCTAAAAAATCCCATTTTGGTGATGTAAATTTTACATTAAGCTATTTTTCATGCTCCATTATACATCACCTATTGGAGATGTTCTAACAGTTGGTCCGTCCTGATGTATTGTGTATGTTTAGAGGAAAACAATGGACGTTGAACATACTAAATACTTAGGACATTTGAACACACATATTATCCATCTCTAGAAGCAATTTTTGTGAACTTTTAACACACATATATTTCATTCTTAGACAACAACGAAGACTGATATTTCAAAGGAGGTATCAAGTGCAAAAGCACCGGCGGGACAACCCTACAGGGGGCGGCGCGGCTGAGCTGCTTGTGGACGGGCAGGACGTCGTCGGGATCCCCAGACTAGGTTGGTTTCTCTTTACGCAAAGCCGTGCCTACAGGTGCTCGCGCAAATGCCTGCACGCACAATAGCTCAACAAAACCAAAGCTTCTGCTGCCTCCATACGTACAATTCAATGGATCAATGTAGATCAGTCCTCGCAACCCATTTTCCTCACAAAAATTTGCTCTCTCGTACGATAACAGGTCAGGTTGTTCTTGCTCTCCAAGTACACTGTTCCTTCTTCCGGCCTGTCGGAGTACTAGTCCCGGCCCGACGCCGGACCGGAGTTTTTCAAGCAAAGTGGTACGTACTCAATCAGCCGTGCATGGCTTGTATTAGGAAGAGACAAAGATGAACCCATCGCATCCTATCGATCCATGATCTAGCCCCTGGCATGTCTCCTTGCTTTATTCAAAGGAAAAAAGTAAAAGAAAGAGATGAAGAAGCAGATCATCGAGCCAAACCTTAATTTGTTCTTTACTTTGCTCCAGCCCCAAGCAAAGAACTAACCAGGTATGCACATGTACGTACGGATGCTTACTTTGGCAAAAGCAACAGCCAAGCACAAGCATTTGCTCTCCAATCATCCGTTAATTTATTGCCCTACTTCATATCACCCGCTGATGTAAAACATCATTTGGCCGCCGCCACAATCAAGCGGCTATCGTCAGAGACAAACATTCATATAAATTCTTCTGTTATTCATCATCATCAGCGCACAAGATCGGTGTGCCTACCTGCTCGCGGGTAAGGTACCGCTGCTGCTAGTACTATTATATGATTTTTTGTTCTGCTCTCGCAGTTTAGTTTGTTTCAATGTTTATCTATGCACAAACATAACTAATTCCTACAAATCTCTTATGGAATCTAGGTGAGAATTAGCAAAACAATTCGTCTGGAGGTGCACATCGATCGATGGGTTAGATTCCTGGAGATTCTTGTATTTGCTGGACCTTCATTGATATATTTATTAATTCATCATGCCTCAACAGGTAATTAATTTTCTAGCTACACATGCATGAATCTAGACTAGTACTTCTCTCACATGTATGGATCGGATTGGATATTTAATAAATAAAAAATGTAAGAAGAACCCACTCCACTCCACCAAGTCATGCATTCCATGCGAACATGTCAATTGGCAGTAAAAGTGTATCAGTCTCATCCACAGATAAGGTAGGTAGCGAGCCATTTTGCAGTAGGCTTGGATGCAGTTCCAGTTGAAACTCTTTTCCCTGCCTTCTCACACGGTTGTAGTAGCAGCTTAACCACAACAATACGCTAGGAGCTCATCGCCGCTACATCTCTCTCGTCTCCGAGCCCATGCATGCAGTTTAATTAGTGTCGATCCTAACAACAAAAGAAATATAATATAGTTGGACCTCTTGCATAGTACTCAACTCGTTGCCATCAAATATTGCAGAGGATTTATCCGAACGACATTCAAGAAGCGGTGCAAAGTATAATCCCCTATTTGGTTGATACAAGCGATAATGCACACAGGGCCATCTATTTTGATGGATGGCGTGGGTTGGCTGCTTCGGCGGTGCTTAGAAGAATAGCTAAGAACCCTCCGTTATCTCTGAGGAGGAAATTCAATAAGATCATCCACATCGATTGCTCGAGGTGGAAAAGCCGCAGATCACTCCAGAGAACAATCGCGCAAGAACTCAAACTTCCTCGTCTTATGGATATTCTTGATAGGAAAGATGAAGACGACGATTTCCTAGGGGTAGATGAAGGATCCAGAGCTGAGATACGATAAGTTGGAAGAGAGATCTCCGAATTCCTTTCGGGAAACAGATGCTTAGTAATCTTCAATAATGGAAGTGAAAATACAATTGACTTGGATGATTTTGGCATTCCTCTGACAGCATGGTTTGGTAATCAAGTATTGTGGACTTTTAGAGGAAGGCTTCTCCTCAATTCAAATATTAGTGAAAAGGTGGATAATCGATACGTCTCAAACGTATCTATAATTTTTGATGTTCCATGCTTGTTTTATACCAATTGCTACATGTTTTGCATCTACTTTATATCACTTTTATACATTTTTTGGGACTAACCTATTAACAAGATGCCGAAGTGCCAGTTCCTGTTTTCTGCTGTTTTTTATTCCAGAAAAGCTAGTCTGGAAATATTCTCGGAATTGGACGAAACTACACGGGGGTGCCTATTTTTCCAGAACACGCCTGACGGAGCGAAGGAGCAGCAGAGGAGGGCCACCAGGAGGCCACACGCCACCAGGGCGCGGGCCCCCCTTCTGCCGCGCCCTGGGGTGGTGTGGGCCCCTCGGGGGTCCGCAGCCGCCGCCCTTTCGCCTACTTATTCCCCCCGACGCGAAAACCCTAAGTGCGTGAGCAAATATCCACGAAAAGTTCCAGAGACGCCGCCGTCGTCAACCCTAGCTCGGGAGGGTTCAGAACCTCTTCCCGGCACCCTGCCGGAGAGGGGAATCGTCACCGGAGGCTTCTACATCGCCATGCCTGCCTCCGGAGTGATGCGTGAGTAGTTCATCCTTGGACTACGGGTCCATAGCAGTAGCTAGATGGTTGTCTCTCCACTTTGTGCCATCATGTTTAGATCTTGTGAGCTGCCCTACATGATCAAGATCATATTATTGTAATGCTACATGTTGTGTTTGCTGGGATCCGATGAATATTGAATATTATGTCAAGTTGATTATCAATATATGTTATTTAAGATCTTGCATGCTTTCCGTTACTCGTAGATGCTTTGGCCAAGTAGATGCTTGTAACTCCAAGAGAGAGTATTTATGCTAGATAGTGGGTTCATGTCTCCGTTTAACCTGGGACAGTGACAGAAAGTTCTAAGGTTGTGGATGTGCTGTTGCCACTAGGGATAACCTAACGATGCTATGTCCACGGACATATGTGTTTGTTTACATTACGCACTTTACTTAATGCAATTATCCGTTGCTTGCAACTTAATACCAATGGGGGACTCGGATGACAACCCGGCGGTGGATTATTAGTCATAGATGCTGTTGGATAACGATCTATGTATTATGTCGTAATGCCCAATTAAATATCATAGTAGTCAACATGTCATGTATATGCATTGTCATGCGCTCACTATTCGTCAATTGCCCAGCTGTAATTTGTTCACCCAGCATGTTAGTTATCTTTTATGGAGAGACACCACTAGTGAACTGTGGACCCCGGTCCATTCTTTTACACTGATTAAACAACCACAAACTGCAAACTGTTCCTTTTTCATTCTCTGCAATTTAATACTCATTTTCCACACCGTACGTTTAATCCTTTGTTTTCAGCAAGCCAGTGAGATTGACAACCTCACTGTTTCGTTGGGGCAAAGTAGTTTGATTGTGTTGTGTGCAGATTCCACGTCAACAGTCCAGACTCCCGTCAACAACACTATTTTTCTGGCGCCGTTGACAACCTTCTGAAGAGTTGCTGCTCCTACTGGTTCGATAACCTTGGTTTCTTTCTGAGGGAAAACTTGCTGCTGACTACATCATACCTTCCTCTTGGGGTCTCCCAACGAACGTGTGTTTCACGTCATCAATAATTCACATCTTTCTCTTTACAATGAAGCTAGTACTAGCAGGTGGAATTCTTTGCTAGAAGAAGAGGTTAGACAAATCATTGGGCACAACACAAGTAAATTTGCTAAAGCATTTGAAGAATGTTGCTTGTATCTGTTGTCATTGAACTCCCAGGGAGGCAACATCATGGACTACAATTGGGCCACCCATGCTTCTAACTACTTAGTCTGTGATGGCATTATAGAGGGAGGCCAGGATGGCGAAGCATGGAAGGTTGCAGCTCATCTGCATCAAGAAATACATATAGAGGATTATTCATTTAATGTAGTGCCCTCTTTTGGTGATAAACTAGATACCACCCCGCATCTGCCCTTTTTGTTTGTGGGTGGTTCACTACATACCACGGAAAAAAAACGATGGATATTGTCTAGGGACAACTCTGTTGTGCAGCCAGAGTGGACATCATTTTTCCTTGCTGTAGTCAGAAGCATATATGATCCTCCATTAATGCCTCTACCTAATGGCATGTTTCATCAATCGGAAAAACTTCGCGTGCTCAAGTTATGCCGTTGCGCTTTCAGTTTTGCTTCTCCTCCTTCCATCGTTGCCGCAGCATAAGGTTCCTCAGATTAGATAACTGCATGGATCAACGAGTGGAAGAAATTGACAAGAAAGATAGACCAGAGATGGATTATTTTAAGAGCCTATGGGTTCTAGACATATGCTACACAGACTGGGAATTGGATTTATCACCGGGTATTATAAAGCATATGGCTGCAAACATTAGGGAGGTACATATAATGAAGGGAAGGTTTTGGAAAATCAATTTTCCATGGAGACAACTACAGAACCTTCGCAAGCTTCGAATAATTGACCCTACATGCCCCTGGGAGACAGGAGAAACAGACGAATTCATGGATATGGTGAATATGGAGTTCCTCGACTTGTCTGGGAATAGTACAATACAAGTTATGCCGACTCTGTCAGGGGCAACATCACTGAAGAATCTGGTTCTGGATGGTTGTGTTGGGTTGGAGCATGTTGGCCCTGAAGGACTACCTCCGCTACTTGAATCATTCAGCTTAGATGCATGTACAAGAGTGGATCAGACTAAGGAAGCCAAAATATATCTTATCTCTTTGGCCGGCTGTGCAAAATTGGTGAAGTTCACATTATTTGGATCTCTTCCAAATCTTGAGGAGCTAGATCTATCCGGTACATTGGTCAAAACACTTGACCTCAAAGAGGTACATATGCCAAGTCTCCAAAAAATTATTCTGTTGGGATGTCTGCAGCTTCATGCCATTCTATGGCCAGAAGAGGGTTTGGTAACATTGAAAGTGCTAAACATCGATTCATTGTTCTGTCGAGTTCATACAAAACCACATCAAGCATATGCTACTATAATGGATATAAGGTTTCTTCAGTCCTTAGTGCTACAACGCATTCATGGATTTTGTTGGAACAACAATAGGTTCTATCTGAATATATGTGTCCCTCATACCACCAAGAGACAAAGCCATACAAGGGAGAAGATGGGACCATGTAGTATTGGGAAAATAATGGGCCCATCTCGACCAGAGCCATTAACCCCCAATTGTAAAAACACCTACATTGATGTCAGTGTTGACAACATGACTATTGATCAAAACTACAGCAATGCAGTGCAGTTTCAACAGTCGAGTCGCCATGTGGAGATTGGTGAGGGAATTAGCCACACTATAGTGACGAGCGTACAAGTAACGAAGGCTATCATTTTTGTGCTGGACAAGGCAGAGTCACTGCATGTGCACGACAATTTTTCCATTGCCACTTTCATACCTCAACACATGATCACCATAGGAGGGAAGAAACTTACCTGGCGACATCTGAAACGGTGTCATGTGATGAGATGCCCCAAGATGGACACAATCTTCACCATCAACTATGATGATCTTTACTTCTATGAACTAGAGGAATTTCAGGCGGCTGATCTCCCGATGGCCCGTTGCATTTGGAGCAAAGGAAGGCAATTCAGTTTTTGGAGCATTTACTCATTTGTGAACCTACAGAGCATACACCTGTACTTTTGTCCGAGGCTCACGTTTGTGCTTCCATTATCGTGGAATGTTATAGACTCGTATTTGCCTAACTTAGAGACCCTCCACATTGTCAATTGTGGTGATCTCAAGGATGTGTTCCCCGTGGAGACCATGTTTCCTACCAACCATAAAAAAGGTATACTCGAGTTCCCAAAGCTGAGGCACATCTACCTACATGAGCTCTATAAGCTGCAACATATATGCCAAGCCAAGATGTTTGCTCCCAAGCTTGAGACCGTCAGGCTCAGGGGCTGTTGGGGCCTCAGGCGCCTCCCGGCCATCGGCCGAGACAACCACAGACGTCCTGTGGTGGACTGCGAGAAGGACTGTTGGGAGAAGCTGGAGTGGGATGGGCTAGAGGCCAGCCACGACCCTTCCCTCTTCGAGCCACACCACTCGCTGTACTACAAGAAGCCCCTGCCCAGAGTCTCGGTGCTCCGCTAAACTGAACTCACTGTCCAGGTACACACACACACACACACACATGGGCTTTCTCTCTCATGTTTTTTAATGATATTTCATGCATGTGTTATGAAGATACAACACATGCATACACGTATATACGTAGGCAACAATTAAGTTAGTCCCCTCCCTATCTGCAAAAACTACTTGATATACCCATTGATGCATTCCTTGATCATGTCCGCTTCCAGTAATCAGTCGTATCATCGATCATTCTCTGTGTTGTGTAGGTCTGGGTGGTGCCAAGAAAGGCTGACGACCGTTCAAGTGACAGTGTTTTCGGATGAATAAATGGTCAGGCATTTGCTAGCATGATTCGCGCGTGTGTGTTTATTTACACATGCTGTATTGTTTTCCAGTGAGATCGAGAGGTACAATTATGTATCGTCTCTGTGTGATGTGTCTGTTTGGAATAAGAAGGGTTTGATGTGCGTACGTATGTGGTGTGTCTACCACAGGTCACATAACACCCCCATAGTGTGATGACAGTGTTGTGTGCCAAAGAGTACGAAACAATGTTAATTTGTGTGATTGATTCAAGAGCATGTATATGCTGCCTGGAAATGTATTGGTGTGATCTAACCAATTATATGCTTGATGAACTGAGATTTCGGCCATTTGATCCGGTTATCATTAATTTGTGCATTTTGCTTGTGTACGTACGCATTTGGGGTAACCAAATCTGATGGTGTAAACCTATGAGCACAAGCCATGATTCGTGTGCATAATCCTCTTCCCTGTGATCCAACTTTGGCCAAAAAAATTGTGGATCACTCCATTTTGGCCAAAAAAAAGGAAAGAGTTATAAGTATTCCGTTGACAATATAGTATGTGGGACCGATCTTTCTTCTCCAGTTACGAGAGTGCATGAACTGGCCTTGGTTGTAGCAAGTCTGACACTGGCCGGCCAGTGGTTACATACACCGGTCTCAAACATTGCGTTATTTCGGATCAAAGTCGGAAGGAAGCCAAATTATTCCCTCGTGTTTACGGGGGAAAATCTACTTGACGAGCCCGCGAGCTGTCGCGCGCAGCGCTGCTCGTGGGTGGGACCCACCCACGTGTCTTCCTCCTCCCTTCCTTCCTCATCCGTTTCCCATCCGATTTTCCCCTTGCGGGCGGTGTGCCAGGCCGAGACGGCGCCGGCGACGCCGCGCCCGGCCGTCGAGGATGGACTTAACGGGTGAGGGTGGGGGTGGGATGCTTGCCGGCGACGAGCTCCGGTGTGCGCGGGGGGGGGGGGGGGGGGGGGGGGGGGGCTTAGAGGGATGGTTGGAGCGGCGGCGGACCGGCGGAGGCCGTGCTTCGAGCAGTGCGGGGCGGCGAGGCGGTCGCGGGGGCGGAGGCAGGCTGTTAGGCCGGCGATGGCGGCGGGGGCGAGCTCATCTTCTTCCTCCTCCCATCGCTGCTAGAACGCCCACGTGCCCACGTGCGCTGGTTAGGAACCGCTCTCGCGCGCGTGAACTAGCCCCGCCCGTGTTTATGCTTTGTCTTCTCATCTGGGATGTGTATATACATCAGAACTATGAAATTGGTTTTGTTTTGCTCTAGTTAATGAGGGAGTTTAAGTGGTTTGGCTACCTTGCCCACTTGATGAAAGGGAACGAACAAGTCTAGGAGAAAGCACAAAAGGTTTGTGTGTCGATGTATTGATAGAGCAAACGTTTTGTACAAACCCAAAAAAGGACAACACCCGAGATCATGACACGACGCTCCACTATAATTCGGCGCGCTAATTTTTCTTTTACAACGCAGCATTTTCAGGTGCGCTAAAATATAGCGTGCTGCATTTTTACTTTACCAACTAAATAGGACGCCACATACACGTTTTTGCAAATATATGGATGAGAACAAGATCAAAAAGACCAAATAAATAGACTGGAAATAAAATATATTAAATAGTTCATACTACTGGAAATAAAATAGACTAAAACGGCAAACAGTGCATAATACTAAACTAGTCCTAAACTACTCCTCCGAAGTACTGTCGTCGGTAGACGTCCAGAGGTCATCCCACCTCGGATCGTCATCGTCGATAGTGATCGGACCGGCGAGCTGCGCTTCGGCGAATGCCTTCCGCTTCCGCTTGGCCGCCCTCTTGGCCCTCCTCTGCAGGTAGAAGTCGAGCTCGGCCTGCACGTTTTGAGGCGAGGCGCGGCAGAGGAGCGAGGGACTGTGCCTGTTCGCGGGTCTAGACATCCTGAAAATTCATGTCGCGGCGCGGACGGCCGAGCCGCCACGCCGCCGCGTAATACGCGTGCGCCGCCTCGTGTGTGGTCTCGTACGTGCCAAACGGCAGGCGGTATCCACCGGTGCGTATCTCGGCGTAGAACTTCCCCGACGGCCGCGGGCGCACGCCGCGGTAGCTAGAGGTGCTCAAGGGTCCGTGGCGGCGCGTAGGCATCCTGGCTCGGCGGCGCGGAGGCGGGGCTCGGAGGGGAGCCGCGGAGGAGGGAGCGGCGGCACGAGCGCGGGGTGGTGGAATCCGAGGGGAGCGTCGGCGGCAGTGGAAGCGCGTTAGCGGTGGGGAATTTTCACGGGCGGTTGGCGGCGCGCGAGCGGTTGCTTTATAGCGCGCTCTGAAGCTGGGGCCCAAAATATAGCGCGCGTTCCCGCTTTTCCCCCGCACGGGGTATTTTTCCACGCCTGCGATCGCCACGCCCTGCCTCCCCGCGCGCTATATTGACAGTTTTTACAGCCCGTGCGCGTTTTACCGCGCCTGTTGGAGATGCTCGTAGTCCCTTTGCACCCGTCTGTTACCCAATCCCCGGTCTCCATCAGGATAGCGGAGAACAAGCAGTAGACGTCGGGCTCAAAACTCAGTAGCTGTGCCGGCAAATTGGGAGGGGTGGGTATACGCCGGTGCTGCTCCCTCCCTTTGGCTCTTGGGAAGACGCCGGCCGGCATTACCAATCCAGCTCATCCGCGGGCCTGCACGATTCTTCCGCTGTTGGTGCACCATGACCAGACTGCTGGTGCTGACTTGAATGCAGGGAGGGAGCCTTGTCCATGGAGGATTTGGGAGGCGGCGCGCATCGTCATAAATGGCACGAGGCAGAGAGTGTGACGGACTGATGGCCCACAGGGCAGGAGAATATATGCTTCTCCCTCCGTCTTCCTCTCTCTGCCTGTCTCTACCCGTGTCTGCTCTGAGCAGTTAAGGAACTCAGAGCTCCGACGAGCAGGCGAATGGCCGTGCCAATTTACTCCCTCCGGTGCTCGTCCCGTGCGTGCGACGGCGAGCTAGAGAGCCCGTCGATCGTCACGAGACCTCCCTCCCCGTCTCAAATTCTCGCCATGCCTCCCTCCCGCTCCCTGCTCGCTTCAAATACCATTCCGCTCGATCGACCGACCTCCCCATTTCGGAACCGCCATTGCAGTTTGCAGACAGAAGCAATCACCTCGATTGCATAGGTAGGTAGCCATCAATCAAGATTCAGGGAACGAGCTAGCTAGCTATGGGTTACATAGACCTGCTCGCCGGCCGCATGCTCTTCTTCTTCCTCCTCCTGTCGTTGCTGCTGCTTCCGGTTCTCGGCGCCGCGGCAGATGCAGAGCAGGCGGCTCTGCAGAGCTACATCGTGCAGCTGCATCCGCGCGAGTCTACCGGCGACGAGGCCACGGCCGTGCCGGCTTCCACCCAGCACGAAGACTGGCACCTCTCCTTCCTCGAGAAATCCGTGCCGCCTTCTTCTTCCGAGGAGCATCAGCGGCGGCCGTCGTCGTCGCGCCTGCTCTACTCATACCACACCGTGTTCGACGGCTTCGCGGCGCTGCTCACGGCAGGCGAGGCGGCGGTGCTGCGCGTGCTGCCGGGCGTCGCGTCGGTGCGGGAGGACCGCCGGGTGGAGCTCCACACCACATACTCCTACCGCTTCCTGGGCCTCAGCGTGTGCCCGACGGGGGCCTGGGCGCGGGTGGGGTACGGCCGCGGCGCGGTCATCGGGGTGCTCGACACCGGCGTGTGGCCCGAGAGCCCCAGCTTCGACGACCGCGGGATGCCGCCGGTGCCGGAACGGTGGCGGGGCGTGTGCGAGGCCGGGGAGCGGTTCGAAGCGGCCAGCTGCAACCGGAAGCTGGTCGGCGCCCGGTTCTACTCCAAGGGCCACCGCGCCAACTACCCGACGGACCCATCGGACGCTGCGGGGAGAATGACGGAGTACGCGTCGCCGAGGGACGCGCACGGGCATGGCACGCACACGGCGTCCACGGCAGCGGGGGCCGCCGTGGCCGGGGCCAGCGTCCTCGGCGCCGGGGCAGGGGAGGCGCGTGGCGTGGCCCCCGGCGCGCACGTGGCCGCGTACAAGGTGTGCTGGTTCAACGGCTGCTTCAGCTCCGACATCCTCGCCGGGATGGACGACGCGGTGCGCGACGGCGTCGACGTGCTGTCGCTCTCCCTCGGCGGCTTCCCCATCCCGCTCTTCGAGGACAGCATCGCCATCGGCAGCTTCCGCGCCACGGCCCGCGGCGTGTCCGTCGTGTGCGCCGCCGGGAACAACGGGCCGGAGCCGAGCACCGTGGCCAACGAGGCGCCGTGGGTGCTCACTGTCGGCGCCGCGACGCTGGACCGACGCTTCCCGGCCTACGTCCGGATCGGCAACGGGCGGGTCCTGTACGGCGAGTCCATGTACCCGGGAAAAGTCGATTTGAAAAATGGCGGGAAGGAGCTGGAGCTGGTGTACGCCGCCGGTGGGTCCCGGGAGGCGATGTACTGCATGAAGGGGTCCCTCTCCGCGGCTGACGTCGCTGGGAAGATGGTCGTGTGCGACCGCGGCATCACCGGCCGGGCGGACAAAGGCGAGGCGGTGAGAGAAGCGGGAGGTGCGGCCATGGTGCTGGCCAACTCCGAGATCAACCGGCAGGAGGACTCCGTGGACGTGCACGTCCTCCCCGCGACGCTCGTCGGCTACCAGGAGGCCGTGGAGCTGAAGAACTACATCGGCTCGACGCCGCGGCCGGTGGCGAGGATCGCGTTCGGCGGGACGAGGATCGGGCGGGCGCGCGCTCCGGCGGTGGCGCTGTTCTCGGCGCGCGGGCCGAGCGTGACGAACCCGTCGGTGCTGAAGCCCGACGTGATCGCGCCCGGGGTGAACATCATCGCGGCGTGGCCGGGCAACGTGGGCCCGTCGGGGCTGGAGTCCGACACGCGGCGGTCCAACTTCACGGTGCTGTCGGGAACGTCGATGGCGTGCCCGCACGTGAGCGGCATCGCGGCGCTGGTCAGGTCGGCGCACCCGTCGTGGAGCCCCGCGATGGTGCGGTCGGCGATCATGACGACGGCCGACGAGACGGACCGGCAGGGCAAGCCGATCACGGACGGCGATGGGGAGCGCGCCGACGCGTTCGCCATGGGCGCCGGGCACGTGAACCCGGCCCTCGCCGTCGACCCGGGACTGGTGTACGACATCGAGCCGGCTGACTACGTGACGCACCTGTGCACCATGGGGTACACGCAGCGGGAGGTGTTCAGGATCACGCACAGCGCCGTCAACTGCAGCGAGCTGCTGCAGGACAAGGAGGGGTTCACGCTCAACTACCCGTCGATAGCGGTGGCGTTCAAGGACGGCGGCGGGCAGTCGCTGGCGATGCTGCGGAGGACGGTCACCAACGTGGGCGCGCCCAACTCGACGTACACGGCGAGGGTGGTCGCGCCGGCCGGAGTGAAGGTCAGGGTCGAGCCCACGACGCTGGCGTTCGGGGAGTTCGGCGAGAAGAAGAGCTTCCAGGTGTGGGTGGACGCGTCGGCGTCGGTGGCGGCGAAGAAGGACAGTGCGGATGGGTACCTGGTTTGGAAACAGCAGAGCGGGTGGCAGGGGAGGCGGCGCACTGTGAGGAGCCCCATTGCCGTGACGTGGCCGGTGGAGTAGAGGTACAACGGTACAAGCCGATCAGCATTCAGCAGCTTGCTGGTAGCTAGTAGGGCGACACGGATTTGCTATTCTTTAGCCATCCGATGAATTGCACAATATCAAAGCTAGACTTGTACTATAATTTTCTTCTACAAATTTAGATGTAGAAATGTGCAAATAAGTACAACGAAATTGCAGAAATTTCTAAGTTATGCAACTAACTTGGTTTTCAACGAATTGACATTTTAGGCCATGCATTAAATTATATGGGTTCGATTCAATCGCTTTTTTTTTGTTAGAGTTGGTTCGTTCTCGATTTGGCTAATATGTAGCGAACCGCATTGAACTGTAGCAATGGGCCCCATTGGCAAGAAAGGAAAATAGTACTACCTCCGGTCCAATAAAAATATCGTGGAGAATGTGCTAGCGTAGTACAAACTATCTACACAGTTAGTGACACTAATTCCGGACCGGAGGGAGTACTTTTTTCCGTCGGCGTAGCAGTTGTTGCAATCACACTCAATATATGTACCGCGATTTGTTCGTGTGTCAGGCAAAGAAAGGTTATTTTAACTGTACAAGCCGAACCAAGTTGTTGGTTCACTTTTGTTGTAGATTGTTTGATGCGATTCCTACTATGATGGAACCGGTTCAAATGACTCAATGAATCACTTTGAGACAACATAGTGGATGGTCTTAGATCATCGCCTTAGGAACTAAAATATCTCGATCAGATTTTAAAACAAAACACCCGGATGGATGGAAGCAATTTTTTGAAATAAATAGATGGAAGCACTTTTTTATAAGCTGGGAAGCAACTTTTTTTTATTTAGAAATTGGGATGGAAGTTTTGGAAGTTTTTTTTTTTTTGAGAGTTGGGATGGAAGTAACTGCATGAGAGGCTTCTCGGCGCACGCCAATCTTGAGAAGAAGAGTGTTGTGATGGGCCAAGAGCGCTGATGA
The DNA here is from genome assembly GCA_947311845.1 of Poa pratensis. Lineage (NCBI taxonomy): Eukaryota > Viridiplantae > Streptophyta > Magnoliopsida > Poales > Poaceae > Poa > Poa pratensis. The sequence continues at coordinate 1,374,110 of CAMZMU010000117.1, read as the reverse complement.
CATGGCCGGAAACTTCCGGTCCACCCAACCGAGTCGGTGGGCTCATCCCAGCCCGGCCCACATAGACACCGCTCCAGGAACGCTCGAAAGTCGAAACCCTCGTCTCGTCTCGTCTCCTCCCGACACAGACACCGCAGCGCCGCGCCTCCGTCTCGTCTCGTCGCAGCCTCCGGCCGATTCGAATCTGACGCCCGAGCTCGACTCCACCATGGCAACCGCCGAGCAGAAGCACGGCACCGCGCCGATCTCCTCATCCTCCACTAATTCGTCCGGGAGGCCCGTCACTCCGTTCTGGAAAGGTTGGATTCGAGCGAGCTCAGACTAGCCATCCCCCCTTTACTGTGCTATATTTTCGCCGTTGATTTCCATAGCTTGGTTTCTTTTATCGGTGCAGAGAAGTACGAGAGGGACTCGCGGAGGTACTGGGACATCTTCTACAAGCGCCACGAGGACAAGGTTGCGATTCTCGCCCTCCCCTTTCTCGGCCACTTCTCTCGATGTAGCTTCCCTTGGTGGTGTGAAGTGAAATTGTTGGAGTATTAGGGAGTGGAGATTTCGCGGGTCTGTGTCGGAACCACTACTATGTTTGGTTAATGAATCAGGATACACCTGCCTGAAAGAAGCCCCTCAGTTACATGTAAGTAGCAGCGGCATGAGCTAGCAGATAGCATAGCACAAGTAGAAACTGCCCACGAAATGTAGAACCATTGCAGAGGGGTTAGTTATGGTTATGCCGATTTTAGCTTTCGTGGGTTAAGTAATTCAGTTTGTTTTCGCCGTACACGAAATGCCATCCTTGCTGAAATCGTTCTGTACTCTTTGTTAATAGCTGTGGTATATATCGCAATGGTAAAAGGGAAAATCTTGTCACAGCTCTTGATCAAACGCGCAGCTTGCATTTGTTACAAACGTCTGTTGCAAGAATGTCTCCTTATTTACATTTATTTTTTCATGCATTTGAAATTTTCACTTGCATCTGTACAGTTCTTCAAGGATCGGCACTACTTGGATAAAGAATGGGGGAAATATCTCGAAGCCCAAGATAAGAGAAATTTGGTGGTTTTGGAGGTCGGGGCAATGTCTATCTGAATCTACAGTGCAGTGCAGATTCTGACATGTCTGCATCTAGCTTATTTTCTCTTGCTTGCATGACATGAGCATGACACGTGTAAAATTCAATGCAGGTTGGCTGTGGAGCTGGAAATACAATATTTCCACTGCTGTCTACATATCCAGATATATTTGTCCATGCCTGTGATTTTTCTTCACGAGCTGTCGACCTAGTTAAGGTAGCTGTTTATCTCTGTGATCGCAGAACCATTAGTCCTTGTGCTCAGTTTTATCCCATTGATGACAAAGTTGGTTGGATCATACATGCAGAAACACAAGGACTTCAGACCTGACCGGGTTAATGCATTTGCATGTGATATTACCTCTGAACAGCTGACGGAGAGTGTGGAGCCTTCCTCTGTTGACATTGTGACAATGGTAACGTGTTATACGCTGTTACACATTGGCATGTCTATTCCCACAATCATTTTAGTTTTTGTTCACGTTTATTGTCAGACCTGTGAGCGTACAACTAACATATTAAGTAGATATTTATGCTCTCTGCAGTTGCGCCAGATAAAATGCCTTTAGTTCTGCAGAACATTCGAAATATCCTCAAAGTGAGTACTTATTCTACTTCAAACTACGAGACCTTAAGTTTTTCATTTCTCAGTTGTTGTGAGCAGTGACCTAGGAAACTGAATTCATGTATTATGTGACAGCATGGTGGCCGTGTGCTCTTTCGGGATTATGCATTTGGCGACCTTGCTCAGGTTCGTGTTTCTTATGTGCATTTTGAGAAGGTTTCTCAATCTATGACGTGCCATTTTATGGCCTCTAGCCCTCGACAGATCTTTTCATTCTCCTGTGCTTGTGCTTGGCCGAATAAGTTCACGTCTTAACATACGGAGTCATGCACTGAATAAGTTTTTTTTTTGATATATCAGATAGGGAAGACAAGTCTCTACTCTTTTCCTTTTAGCAACATGCTTTAAACACAGAAATTACTTCCTTGTGTCTGTGTTTTTTGCTACGATTGATGAATGTGCGCATGCTCTTTTCATTTCACATTAAGGTATCCCAATATGCAACTTGTCTGTTTTATACCTATGTTTTCCCTCAAGTGATCATGATACACATGCTATAGGATAACTAATGCCCTCATGTGGCGCCTTTTCAAGACTCAGTTACCTTGTAAGACCATGTTTATATAATTCGTGACGAGCCTGGAGTCATTATGCATGTAAGTAGGTTTCTTATTACTTGTAAATTTTTGTAGGAAAGGCTTATGTCCAAAGGCCAGCAAATAAGTGAGAACTTTTATGTCAGAGGTGATGGCACAGTGAGTGGATTACAGATAAACATTTTTTTTACTAGAAGTTCACAAAGTTTCACAAACTCAGTCATATATATTCCATGCACCACCCATATTTTCAAAATCATAGTGGATTTATTCTCCAATTGTGCAGCGTGCATACTACTTTTCAAATGAATACCTGGTGGATTTGTTCACAAAATGTGGATTCACTCTTGAGGAAATTTGTGTACACAACAAAAAGGTTGAGAACCGTTCACTAGACTTGGTGATGAACAGGTGATAGTTTTTCTCTCTATGTATTCCAAATATTATCTTGTATAAAACTATATATTCCATCACTTGATATCTATCTAAGCAAAAGTAGCTAATTACACGATTGCTTTAAACAATGATACTTCTGTAAGATTTTATAAGAAGAGATGGAGTTCGACGAGGACCTAAAAACTTCTTACACATCTGTTGCATTCCTTATATTTATTTTCCCTGATTATTTCAATTTTCTTGTACAAATTCTTTTTATGCTTAAATATGTTTTCATGTTACATAGGAATTGGATCCAAGCTACCTTTACCCTCAACCCAGCTGGTACTTTAAGTCCAACTAATCAACACGACCACCATAGTTGTGAAGGAAAAGAGGATAAGCTAGCAGTTGATACGTCTCAGAAGAAGACCGATAGTGAAGAAATTGATCTTTCTCTGGATTTTAGCAATATGTTTGTAACTTCACACTATCTTGATGAGGTAACATTACTGGTGTTCTTAATTACACATTTGAAGCTAGAAATTTATGATAAAATGAGCTCCCTAGGCCACCTCGTTGTGCCCTGTAAGGCATGATTCTCTCTCGAACTCACGACATACCGGCGGATCATTTTGAATTAAGAGGCGAGAAGTAAAAACTTTAACTCAAATCGAGGTAAGATTGCTCCGAGATTAGAGGGTAACCAGATAAGGAGTAAAAAGAATCCTAAGATGGTTTTCACAACTCATTTTTAGGTTAAAATATTTTCACAAACACTAAACTCAACATCGACCAGTAGAAAGGGTTTCCTACAGGCAGTACTGCTCTGATACCAACTTGTGGCGCCCTGACCCGACTGCTATACATTGATGCTGTGTCACCGGTTAAGCGATACAACCGGAGGTTACGGGTTTACCAATCCCCGGCCAAAACCTTTGGCAGGCGTTGCTGGGTACACCTCACTCCAGACAACGCAACACCCCGATTGATGCCTCAACACAGGCACAACTATCAAAGCATAATAGTAAGATCAAGACTTGTGGAACAACTGGCACATCACAGACTCTACGACACGAAAAATATATAATTCAACTCTTATAATAGAGAAAGATAGCAAAAGTTACAAACAGGGGTCACCGACCCAACAATACATCAAGCGGAAGCGAAGGGCGTTGTTCTAAACAACAAGAACCAGAATATGGCCTAAGAGGCCTACAAATAAACATCACAGCGCCAGCTATTCGAGATGTCCCAAGCTGCCACCTGGGAACCCCAGACTACTCGTCGACGTCCACAAAGAACCCACCTTCGAGGTCGGTGAAGTCCTCTCCTGAAATAAGCAAACGACGTTGAGTTCGACGAACTCGCAAGATTAAGAGCTAATATATGCTCCATGATTGGCTTTCAAAGGTTTTATGGCTGTTTTGCATAAAGCTGATTTTATTTATAAAACACAACTCCATGGCACCGACTAATCAGAGTATTTCAAAGAGGGGTAAGAAGTAACTCTTTTCTTGTATCACCTTTCTCATCATCAACCATCATCACCAATGTACCTGTTCATCAAAGGCACCTCCCCGAATCACCCTCGAGGAAGTCAACCTTGCATTCGTGAAGTAGTACCTCTAGTACTCAGTTTTTAATCATTCCGTTAAAGTTATTCTATGATCAGCGTCCATTCCCAAGTCGTCCATAACCGTGGACACGGCTTTTCGAAAAGATTTATCCCTGCAGGGGTGTACAAAGTGGAAGTCCCCGGAGTCCCGAGGGGCCCCAGTTCCTTCACCACGCGTACCGCCAGACTCATTGCCAGACATTAGCTCTCTTCCGGGGAAAGCCGGCTGAGTGTGAAACGGCTACAACCTTTACCTCGTTAAGGACTAACCCAGGATCATCAGTGAGGATAGGGCTGCCAGGATCACAACACCCCGCCCTATGGCCACTCATTTTCCTAAACACCACCGTCCTCTTTCTCAGCTCACCACCATCACGCACGCGCAAATGGAAAATCGAACTAGAGGACCCTGGCTAGTCCCGCTCAAGTTAGTTGGTCGATGGGGGTTCCATATAGCCCACGCATGGTTGCACGCTCAACTTGGTTCAAGAGGTCGAGAACTCGCACTTAGGCGGCGAGAACGAGACAACCCACCACATCCCATGTGGCCTCTCGTCCCCACCTTTAAGCATTTTATTATCCATCACCACAATTCCTCCACCATCAACATCACTGTCACAAGTCAACACCTGTTTCCAGCATGTACCACCATAGTACCACTAGGCATTTAACTAAGCATGGCTAAGCATTTGCATAGCATAGTAATTATATCAGGCCAACAATGCAAACCTATGGTAATAGGAGGGGAAAACAGGCATTGGCATCGGAATCTTAATGCATTCTATAGGATACTCTAATCCAAGCAAAAGACATTTAGAACCGCATGCAATATTATAGTGGAGAAAATATTTGCGGAAAATAGGATAAGACATGCTCAGAGGGGGGATTACGCTTGCCTTGATGATACGGCTGATAGTACGGATCGTCACGAGACGGGGGTGGCACTTCACCTCCTTGATCTACCGAAGCACAAACAACACCGGAAGAGCAATCAATCACCACACATGCTAACATATGCAATGCGCAACCACATGATGGCATGACATTTTAGAATGCACCCTAAAAGCATTGATCATGATCAACAAGTTAAATGGGGTCCCCGTTATAGCTATTGCATTATTTGGAATAAACCCCATATTTAAACTTAGTGATTATAATTACTACTAGAGCACATTAGTGTAATTGTGATCAATTATGCATGCATGATGATGATTTTGGATCACTCATGCTTTTCTGAGCATTTTGATATAAGGGACACATTTTTCTGAAGTCCGGATAAAAAGTTATTAATTTTAGAATTTCCTCCTTTTATTTGTTTACTTTTAGTTATTTTAGTTCCACCACAAAAATAAGATTTACTCGAGTTCGAGGGAGGGAGATGGAACACGAGGGAATCATCGGAGTTCGATAACCCTAAACGCGAGAGGGGGAGCGGGGATCATGCGCGAGATGGGAGAGGAAATGGAAAAAAACAACAACAACAAAAAGAAACAGTCTGCCCGGCCTCCAGCCCGGTTGGGCCGGCTGGCTGGCCGGCCTGGCATCAGAGAGGCTCGGCCTCCTGCCCGGCTTGGGCCGGCTCCAGGGCCGGCGATGGGCCCGAGAGAAACGGCCTTGTGGCCGGTTCAGCCGGTTCCACGACGGGCTGCGAGCGAGGCGACGAACCTCGACAGGGGCAACGGCGGCGAACCACGGCGGGCGGCACGGCGACTACAGCGAGGTGGGAGCGAGGGGAAGGGGCCAGCACGGCAAGGGGCTCACCACGGACGCGATGGGGAGGGCGGGGTGGCCGGAGATGGACGGCAACAGCGGCGCGGAGCTCGGCGGAGCTGCGTCGGGGCGGAGACGAAACGGGACGGCGGCGGCGATTCTCGGCCTCCGGGATCGATTCCCTTGGCGAGGAAGGAGAGCACGACACGGCGGATCTTCTGGCTGTCCTCGATTTGGACGGGGAGCTCGCAATCGTCGGCGACAGTGGCGAGTGACTACGGCGGCCATGGCGCTGTCGTGGGGAAGAAATGGGGAAACGAGGCGGATGAGCAAGGGGAGGAATGGGGAGCAGGGGGCCCGGGGATACTCGTCCTCCTGCGGTGGAGGCAGAGGGGAGGGGGCCCGACGGCGTGTACGGCGAGGTGGTGCGGCGCGGGCACGCTGGGTGCGGTTGAGCACCGAGCTCTCGGTCGCTACAGCGACGGGGAAGAAGACCAAATTGCAAAAAGGCCCCTGGCAGATTTTCTGCTATCACCAATTGGTCCTTTTCCAGTTTCTTTTCTTTCCAGCAGGATTTAGGGATTTTAATATGGCACTTAAACATTTTATTAAATTCTGAGAAAAATCCAGTAGCCTCCTACCAACAAGTAGAAGCACCACAAAAATTGGCATTGCCAGCTAAATTGTTTTGGACCACTTTTGTTCATAGGTTCAAAATAGGGCATTTTGCTCAATTCGAAAAGGTTGCTCTTTGGAAAATCAAACACAAGTGCAAAAATATTGTTTTGAAATCTTGGAACCTCCTTGACAAATATAAGATGACAAGGATTTGTATTTGCAAACTTGAGTGTCTTCCTTGTGGTGAGATTTGGTTGAAGCAAGTTGGGCATTTTGTTTTCCACTGTTGGCAAACCCAAATTGTGTGTTGTTTAGCAACTTAATTTGGATGCCATGATGCAATGCAACACAAAAGCGAAAAATTTTACTCAGGTTTTTAGGTTTTCAAACTTCGGGCTGTTACAACTATGAAGCTTTTTGTCCAGGGAAGAAAGGTAGTTTACTGAGTTTGATAGTTGTTGGTTGAAACTAAATAACCAGCACATGACAGAAAAAGATTTTCTCAGGCTTTGTTCCCTGCCCCATCTAAAACAAGGGCACTATGGTTAGTTTTGTTTACTTGGACACTAAGATCCGTAGCATATGTGGAAGAACAAACACTGCTGGCTATCTTTATTGAGCTGTAGCCTTAATGTGCAACTCCATGGTTGGTGCTTGGCAGTAGGTGCAGTCAGCTGCAGTTGTTAGTTGCAACAGCAGGTCTGTGGTCTTTTTTTATGAACACAATATTCACTGTATTTACAGCTAGCTTCCAGTTAAATTCTGATCAAGCACAACGCCGTAGTACTGCTAACTATAGTATTTCAGCCACGTATTTTTACTTGTGTTCCCGTTTATGTCTGATCTAAACTTCTAACCCTGCTAATGTTTGTGAAAACTGAACAGAACATTTATTTTGTTTACATGTAGGCACAAATCATTAGGATTAAAGCAAAGGGACACGACTTCAAAATAAAAGTGCTAGCGAAAGAATACCAGCACACCTGCAAATCAACTGGCCTAATGCTCTGGGAATCAGCTCAGTTCATGTGTGGTCTTCTAGCGGAGAACCCTTCCATAGTTGCTGGCAAGAGGGTGCTGGAGATGGGCTGTGGATCTGCCGGCATCTGCTCAATGGTCGCTGCCAGTTTTGCTCAGCTTGTCGTAGCTACTGACGGGGATGCGGAATCACTTGATCTTCTCAGGCAGAATACTTCCTCAAATATGGAGTCCGAGTCTCTTAGCAGAATTTCGATACAGAAACTATTTTGGGGCGACGAAGATGACACGAAGGCGGTCAGGGAGCTTTCCGGCTATGCTGCAGGTTTCGATTGTATAATAGGCACCGACGTGACCTATAATCCTGATGCGATACTTCCTCTCTTCAGGACTGCCAGGGAACTGATTTCTGACAATGTCAATGGTGATTCAAAGGCAACCTTTATTCTTTGCTACATCGAGCGTCGTGCTGACGAGGATTCTATCCTCTCTGCCGCGAAGGCCCAGGGCTTTAGGCTTGCAGACAAATGGATAAACGGAGTTCACGAGAGTAATGGTATTATTAGCTCCTGGTTCCGTGGCAATGATATTTGCAGTGCTTTCCGGAATGTAACATTTTCCATCTTGTATTTTGAGGTGTAATACAGAGTTGTGTTTGCCTGAATACCATGGTTACGATACTTGCAGGTTTTACATTACTTTCCGTAATAGTGTACTATAAAGGAATGTTTTTTGTATGTCGCAATTGTACACCAATGGAAGAAATGATATTTATTTTTACGATGTTGTTTCTTGTTTAAAATAATGCAATTTGCTATGGATAAGAATATCTGCAGTTGGATCATGCTGCCACAACCTGCTTGTTCTTTTCACCTAATCTGTGTCCCTTGCTTCATTATAACGTTTTCCTTTGTTATGTTGACTGTTTCCTTTTTCTTTTCTTTTTTTGCTTAAGAAGGGTTTACAGCATGGTCCTGATCACTTCTGTGTGAAGATGAAATCAGTTATCTGTTCTCACTTATCACCGTGACCGTTTTAATTACTGACATTACAGTTCAGTATTCAGACAATATTCCTCAAGTAGAATAAAACAAGTTAGTATGCTGGTCTTAGCTTAGTCCAGCACATTGTGTATGGATGGATGGATGAATACCAGGTAGCATCAACTTGTGGCAACCGAACATGAGCATTGCTGTTACGCTCTGCGTTCAGTAAGTAAGCAGACAGAAGGATATTGCATTCTTGTATGGGACAACATGAGCATTCTTATTTCTTCAACTGTATACGATGCAAATCTCAGTAAGGAATAGACGAAGGTGTGCGCACACAGGGACAAGAGTGCTCTTTTTTTTCGCAACTGGGCCCGACAGGTGTGGCTTCGAGGAGCAAAAGCCTGGTAGTGTGGTGCTTGTTTCTTTTAACACAAAAGGATTTTATTGATTAGCAACAGCGTACATGTACAAGGTTGCTGCAGGATGCATGAAAGAGCAGGTATCTCTGCATTTAGGCAAGTGTTGTTGCCTGAATCTAGACACCGAAAACTGAAAGAAAAGCTCTGTATTTTCAGAGCTAGCTTGGCCTGAGGATGAGCTCGAAAGTTGTATCTTCTGTTTATATGGTGGATCCTGGATGCTTGAAAGGCTGGTGAGCATGCAATCTGAGCAAGTTGTGATCTGATGGACCAATGACCGGGCTAGAAACATGTCTTGAGAGTTGAGAAGCTACAACATTTGCCAAAGTTTAGTTGTCCGTGTGGTGATTGTTTGAGTCGGCACATTTCCGTGCCCGACTCTTCGGTTGCTTTTTAAAGCAGGGAAGGATTTTAAAGAACCCAGAAACTGAGTGGAGATTTTTGGCTCCCTGTGATCCAGTGATTCCTTCATTTTAAAATATTCAAAATAAAATGTATAATGGTCCTCGCCTTTTATGAAAGAACCCTAGAAAGGAAAGTAACATTACAATCTAGCCTTCTCCACCGTTCTTGCGTTGGAACTTCCGGAAACGGTCACCTAACTCGTCAGCAGGGGACTACGCCACTTGGGGTGTCGACGCAATGCCGAAGTTGAAGATCCTCCCACAAGATACACCAACCAGGAGGAAGAAAAGACTGAGGTGCATGATTGGTATTAGAGCACAGAGTGGCCTCCCCATCGGCTAAACATACCATCTACTTGACAACGCCGCTATTGACGAATTCCGTAGAAACGTGAACACAACCTCACTGTCTACCCAAGGAGCTCTAGATCCCGACGCCTCACCCTTTGTTTGTGTCATCACGACAAATAAATCGGGCAAAATCAACAACCTCTCCTTCATCCTCTGCCATGGAGAATAAGCGGAGAAGCTCGCTAGCCTTCATATGACGCAACTTCTTAAAATTGGCATCATGCGAAAAGCCATAGAGACAACAATGGGTCGGCTCGTCTCTCCCATCCTTACTCCTGCCGGCGAAGCCCGTGGAGATGAAGGGGAGAGGAGACATGATGGTGACTCTCAAAGGGGAGAGGAGAGGGGAGAAATAGGAGATATTCACTTTGCCTACCGGATGCATATGGTCCTGCAACAGGAAAAAACATTTTGAATACTAAAAAAAATTTCGACGCGTACATCTCTACATAATATGTGGGCGCGCCAAGTTTTATGAAAAACCGATATGTTTGTTGCTTGAGTAAAAAAGGAAAAAGTCACGTGAAAAGCCCACACTACACAAAAATATAATTTTTTATTGGGTTAAGTGCAATTTTTGTCCCTCAAATGTTGTAAAAGTCCATCTTTGGCCCCTTAACTCTATTTTAGTCTAAACGTGGTCCTCAAACACTAGGCTCATCCAACGCGGTGATCTATTATATATGCAATTAACTTATGTGTTCAACGGTACAATCTCAATCACTCTCGCATTGAAATTCTATCTCACCTATTGGTTATGTGATCACTGTCATAAATTAATTGTTTCAAGACCAGATTTAGACCAAAATAGAGTTAAGGGACCAAACTTAGACTTTTGTAACATTTAAGGGACCAAAACTGCACTTAACCCTTTTTTTATTTAAACAATTTTGTGAGCTCGAAAAATCTAGAGATGTACGTCATATTTTTTGTCAAGCTTTTTATTAAATACATTTTAAAATGCATTTTAAAACCGGAATCATATGATCCCGTGTGCCAAAACACCACTCCCTCTTCTCCAGAGAAATTGTAATTTTTGTTTCCTCCGTGTCACGTTGACGTTACCAAACGGCCCTCTTTGGATTGAAGGAATTCCATAGGAATTTTGGGGGATTTCAATCCATAGGAATTTTTCCTATGGAATGGCTTTCGATCAAAGGATTGAGCTCACCAAATTCTTAAAGAATCTATTCCGATGCTCACTATTCCATAGGAATCTCACATGAGCTCAAACCTCATTTTATTTTTCCCTTGTAAAGTCAAATGCACTCACACTCTATCTCTATCTACTCTCCCTCCTCATTACACTCTATCTCTATCTACTCTCTCTCCTCATTCCTGCAAAGTTCATGTGTTTTTTTCCTATGCACCATCAAAGGCATCATTTATAACATTCCCGTGTTTTGAAATCCTGTAAAAATTGAAGTGTATGACATCTCAATCCTTTGTTTTTTCTTTTTCTACGTTTGTTTTAAAAATCCGCAATCCAAAAAGACCCTAATCGAAGAATTGGCAGAATTTTATCAAATCGAGTCCGAATCGCACGGCGCAAAACAACGTTCGTCAAAACAGTACGTACGTACACGGCAAACCACAAATCTATTTCCGAACTTCTGATGCCGAAAGAGACCGCCTTTATTTTACTTTCCTCTTCTCCGGACGAAAGCGGCCGGCCGCCTGGATCCGAACCCACCTCGGTGTCGCCGTCGACCACGCCGTGTTTGACCATCAGCGGATGGACTACGAGCCGCTCCCGTTTGACCGAAGCTCGGGCGTGCGGATCCAGCCGCCGCCTTGCTTGACCTTTTAATACTACTACTAGTAGTAGGAGGAGGAGGAGGAGGCGAGGGGAGCTTGGACCCAAGGGGAAAGGCAAGAGTCAGTCGGCGGTGATGGGCGGGTGCAGCAGCTCCTGTTGTGGTGGCGGTTCTTCCGGCGCCGACGCCGTCGCCCGGCTGCCGGAGCCGTTCCATCTGCCGGCGCCCTTGCCCGCGTGGCCGCAAGGTGTGTGAGGCACTTCTTCTACCCTGCAGTCCTGTTCTTTCTTTGTAGCAGTCACCGGGTAACAAACAAATTGGCCCTATAATCAGTTCGTAGATCATCAATATGCTGCATGATTAAAAGTTGTGCTCACTTCGTGTTGGTTCTTACCTAATTCGTCGATTACTACTACATCTTTGTTCAATTATGTCCAATGTTGATTGTATTGTTGTCTCCTTCCCAGAAAGGGGATTTTTTATGATGACGGCAACGCTACAATTTATCCTATGAGCATGGTTGATTCGCTGTTTAGATCGTTATTTTGTGGCTGCTTATGGTCTTGGTTTATGAATTTGCTTGTACTTAATTAGCTTGCTGTAGTGGCTCCCACTTGGTTGGTACTTGCCTTGGAAGTGGCTTACAAGCATTAGTATGCGTTGCTTTGAAGGCATCTCATGCTAGAAGGTAGTACTAAGCATGGTTGAGGGGAAAGAATTTTGCGATATAGAGTATGAGAAGTGTACGCACTTCATTTATTCCCAAGACGAAATTTCTGTGCTTAAGTTTCTACAGGCTACCCAAAGTCGGTATCTATGTTGTGGTGGGGTTGCAATTTGCTTTTGTGTTCTCGTTTTAGCTACAAAAAATAAGAGCATGTGCAAAACGCTGTCCTGTTTCTGAAAATTGCTTGTTCATTGTTTAGCAAAATAAAATTCTGTTTCTGAAAATTGCTTGTTCATTGTTTAGCCAAATAAAATTTTCTTTTCTAAAAAATTGAACCTTGTAGTAACTTTGTCTAGCAACTACTTCGCAGGAGGGGACTTTGCTAAGGGCGTGACCTGCATAGGAGAGCTCGATGTTGCAAATGTTACAGAATTCCAGAACATATGGAGCTATTCTGGAGCTACATTCTATGAGCCAAGAGAAGTTCCTGACGGGTTTCACTGCCTTGGGCACTACGCCCAGCAGAATGACCAGCCTTTACAGGGTTTTCTCCTTGTTGCAAGGGAAGCGGCTGGCTGCCGATTGATCAATAGCAAGCCCGCTCTTGTGGAACCATTGGATTACACCCTCGTTTGGACCAGTGCTGACTTGTATGAAGATGACAATAGTGAATGTGGGTGCATCTGGTCGCCATCACCACCAGAGGGTTATACAGCCCTGGGCTATGTGGTCACTAGAGGACTAAAGAAGCCATCACTGGAAGCGGTTCGATGCGTACGCTACGACCTCACAGATGCATGTGAAATTTTCAGGTCAGTCCTTAACGTGAGAAGTACATGCCAAGTTTGGACGACGAGGCCTTGCGACCGAGGGATGGCAGGGCGAGGAATACCTGTTGGTACATTCTTCTGTGAAACAGATTCAGTTAACAGCGAGGAGTCAGCCATTCCCTGCTTGAAGAACTTTGACCTGACTTGGAGAGCCATGCCTAATCTGGAGCAGATCCATGCACTGATCAGACACTATGGCCCGACTGTTTTCTTCCACCCACAAGAGACATATTTGCCGTCATCAGTTTCATGGTTCTTCGAGAATGGAGCCACGCTGCATAAGGAAGGTATAAAGATGGGAGATGCAATACTCGCTGATGGCTCAAACCTTCCTGCTGGTGGGACAAACGATGGTGAGTACTGGATTGATCTCCCTGATGATGATGACAGGAATGAGTACGTCAAAGTTGGTAACCTGAAGAGTGCGGAGCTCTATGCTCATATTAAGCCATCTCACGGAGGGACCTTCACCGACATTGCGATGTGGGTGTTCTGCCCGTTCAACGGGCCAGCAACGATAAAGGTCGGACTTGCAAGCTTTGCTCTACAGAAGGTCGGTAGGCATACCGGAGACTGGGAGCATTTCACCCTCCGCATAAGTAACTTCTCGGGAGAGCTCTCGTGCATCTACTTCTCGGAGCACAGCGGGGGCGGGTGGGTGGACGCTTCCGACTTGGAGTACATCTCAGGAAACAAGGCGATCGTCTACTCGTCGAGGAACGGGCACGCGAGCTTCGCACACCCTGGCTGCTATCTGCAGGGCTCCGAGAGGCTCGGCATCGGAATGAGAAACGACGTCGCACGGAGCGATCTGTCAGTTGATTCGAGCATGAGGTATGAGATCATCTCTGCAGAATACCTGGGAGACGATGTCGTGGTCGAGCCATGCTGGTTGCAGTACATGAGGGAGTGGGGCCCGGCCGTGACGTACAACTCGCGGTCAGAGGTGGACACGATGCTCAGCTTCCTGCCGTTCTTCCTTCGGTTCACGGCGGAGGCGATATTCGACAGTCTTCCTGTAGAACTGTATGAGGAGGAAGGCCCAACTGGACCAAAGGAGAAAGATAACTGGGAAGGAGATGAGCGGTGTTAGGTCGTGTGTCCGTGTTCCTGATCTGGCCCAGTTACTATGTGTAATGTACATTATATGAGTTGAGATGATTGATATGTATGATATGCTTTGCAAGAGGATATTACCACAAATATACTTGAACGGTGCCAATTGCCAACTGTTTATCTATCTTGTCTGTGGCTTTCTACAAGAAGCTATGGACTGTGGCAGCCAATGTTGTATCTGCGATGGCCCTGATGACCAAGTCCTTCCTCTCGCCGTTGTTGAAGATGAAGATGGTGAGGATGCCCCTAATCCTCGCCACCTCCTGGCTGTCGTCTGTGTTCTGCCTGCCAGTGTAGGCCTTGGCCAAACGGCCAAACCTGTCATGACGGGTACTGCTAACCTGGTCTGCAGTAGCAAAGGCCTAGTGCCTTTTAAGTTGCACTGGCTGCCTAGGACTAATTGGTAGTAGTACGTGCCAATGAACATTAACCATTCATAATCCTCCGAAAAACTTTAAACTGATTCAGCAGGCGGGCAGAATCATTCGTCGACTTGCATAATATAGGAGAATTGGTCTGGTAGTCAAATTCCTGTGATCTGGCATCAATGAATCCTGGGTCAAAATTAAGAAGGAAATGTACCGTGGGTGGTAGCAGAGGAGCCCTTGGCGGTCTTGCAACAGGAAGTCCTTGGCGGTCGTGCAGCAGGAGGCTACGCGACATTCAGCGGAGGCAGAGGTGGCGACGGCGCGTGGTGGCAAGAGGTGGTGACGGCAGTGTACCAGCAGAGGCAGAGGAGTCACCCCAATGGATATGCCGACCCATCGAGCGCCCCACCTCTGCTGTTCGACCTAATGCCGCAGCCGATGCCATCCACTCTCCTTCCTTCCCTCCCTGATGGGCTCTGTTCACGCAGGTACCATCCACCTTCAATATATATAATCTAGGCCTAGAATAGGTGTTACTTCATTACTAACTCCATTTATTTGGTTTTCTCATCGACAGTAAGTTGTACTACAGGACTGAATCTCATTGCCGCTAGCTCAGGCCGACATGAGTTCTAGAATGGTCGTCGTTCAAACAAAGGTGAGGCATCCTTCCTCATTTACTCCCCTGGTTTCAGTTGTGATTGTTCAATCCTATCCATTATGTGTAGCCTGGGTTTCGCTGCTAGACTACTGTTTACTATTCCAGTTGCGAAATATATTAGTCTCAATGGGAATATACTAATTGAGAAGGCTGAAATCCCATGTGACCACGACGTGCTAGCAGCCAGCTCTACGTTCTGCTAGCGTGAATCAAGGCTGCATCAATCGGCTAATTTATGAATTTCTTCATTAGGACCTCAGATCGATTCCCAAGTTTTCTCATGGCTAGCTAGCTGGCAAGTCTAATTAACTGAGTAATATATTCAGACCTGCAGTCTCCATCTTAATTAGTAGCGCTAATAATTAGTTGGAACTTGGACGATCCATCCCTGATTTTTGTTTAACAATGCCCGTGAGACCTACACGCAAAACAAGGTTAGCTTTGATGATGCATGCTCCATTAGCTAGCAGGTTCAGAGCCGTGTGTTGTTTAAGTTGGCCATCCATTAGGTGACTAATCACACACATCGATCGTATCTATCTAACCCCATGACCACCCAATATGTTGTGACACCAAGTAATGGATGGATAAACTGTCTGGCCAGCTTGATTAAAGAAAGACTAAGTCCATCTGCGATATGATATCTCTAGCTATCTATTAGCAGTATTGAACAAGTTGGTCGATTAATTCGTGCAGAGGCGCCAGTCTGACCTCGTCCCTTATCTGCATGGCAAGGCCGCCACTGCCCCTGGATGTGGCGGTCGCGGAGATACAGTGGCTCAAGGTCAGGGTGGAGGACATAAGCCAGAGGAACACACGCTACAACCTCATCAGCAACGACTCGACAACGCAGGCTCCGCAGCAGCTGGCCGCCACTGCCGACACAGGTGCCACGTCAGCATTCCACATCCTAAGCCAGGTGTGGGAAGCCACAGGAAAGAAGCGACAGGACATGGGCGACCTCAAAAAGTTGATCTGCAGTGAAGGCAATGGCCTTGAGGTGATCTCTTTATGGTCGGGAAACACTAGTAGTAGTACAGGAGGTGCTGATCATCTTGGGATGACGACATCCATCTTCAGGGAAGCGTACGATAACCAAGAAATAAGCAACAGATTTAAGAACCGCGCCTGGGTAAAGCTGATGCATCCTTTTAACCCCGAGGAGTTCATCAAGAGCGTGCTCACTCAGTTCCATGAGAGCTCTCACCAAGCAAACATAGGAGTAGACTTCCGGAAAAAGATGAAAGCATTGGTGTCTATGGAAGATGAGCTCATGCAGCAAGTGACCCAGCAGAGGTATCTCGTCATCTTGGAAGATTTATCCACTGCGGCACAGTGGGGTGCCATCAGAGTGTACCTGCCGCACGGTTTAAACGGAAGTCGGATTGTCATGGCGACGCAACAGTTGGGGCTTGCACTATCTTGCACAGGGGTGCCGTACCAAGTATCTGAGCTCTCTAGTGGTCAATTTCTGTGCGCCTTTTTCAACAAGGTATGTTAGCGCGGGACAAAATCAACTGACCACAATCTTGCATTTTAATTAGACATACAGTTTTCAGTACTAATAAGGAACGGAGGGAGTATTGCTCGGTAGTAGTAATTTAGGCATTAGTTATGACTTATGAGTAATCTTGTAGCAGGAGACTTGAGTCTGTAAGAATGTTTTCATGTGTATCAAAAGAATGAGACCACCAAAATTCCGGTGTATTGCATTCCTACATTTCTACGGTTCCACTAACATGTTAGATCTGTTGAACTTTTCCTTTTGTGTCTAGTACAACTAATTAGACTCACTCAATCCCTAAGGGCTTGTTCAGTTTGTTTGCTTAAATAAAATCTATTTCTGTGCACCCACGATGTAGTTAAACAAGGTATATGTATCTTACTTGCAGGCATATGGAGACGAGGCAGACAATGAGGAGGGTTCTATCAGGGGTCAGGTTTTGTCCAACAGAATGGAAGAAGCACGTGCTTGGATGGATACGTTTGATACTGATGTGCATTTTTATGAATGGATGTCGATTAGCCATCATTTACAATATCCTGGTGTGATATCCGTGTGGGGGATTGCAGGTGTTGGGAAATCAGCTCTCATCAAAAGCATTTATTACAACCAGATGCTTGGTTTAAAAAACCGTCGTTCTAATTCTGACACAAGTCACGAAATTGATTATGACACGGAAGTTACAGCATTCAGTTGGGTCTATGTGCCACATCCCTTCGATTTGAAGGAATTTTCTTGGCGCTTATTTCTAGACTTCCTTTCAGATGATCCTGAAGCCAAGGAGAATGCAACACTTGGTATGATGGCAGGACATGACCCTTTCGAACGTTGTCGTAGGTTTCTGCATCAACAGAAATGTTTTGTTATTGATGCTTTGCAGTCAACACGTGACTGGGATTTGATAAAAAATGCATTATTATCCAAGCCTGTTCAAGGCTATATAATTGTCAATACATATGAAGAAAGTGTGGCCGCACATTGTGCAGATGATGAAGACCATGTCATCAATATCAAAGGTCTAGAAGCTGATGCTGCCCTTCATTTCTTCAGAAAGGTTTGTTTACTGATCACAAGTACCTAAATTCTCTAGCTAAAATAATATAGCTAGTTCTGATTGGTACGCCCATATCGATTCAGCAAATTGCTCACTAGCGGCTACACCAATCTGACAGATTTAGGGTTCGCATATCTATCTGGTCATGGGCTGGATTATATAGCGATTAATGTTCCTGATAGTACAAAACATGAACCTTCTGTTATTTGTGCACTTATCAAGACCGGTTGACATGAACCGTTAGTGATGAGTTCGCATCTTAGACAAATCATAATTTGAACCACACCTAGAAAGCTTTTTGTAATGAGCCTGCGTGACAGCCTGTCTACGATAGCCGTGACATTTTAGTAGAACCGTCTGAGATCGTGCGTTTGATTTGAAACTGTATATAATAATGTTTTCAATTTTAATGATGGAATGTAAAAACCATATGCGTAGTTATTTAGAGTTATCTAGAAAACTGCATTCATGATATTATAACACTGTTAAGTTTTATAATTATGTTACAATAGAAATTAGCAATCACAACTGTGTTTTGGAGACGGTCTGAATATATAAAAAAACAAGTTTTATAGAACGAGAGGGGGCATTTTTACAGATGCAGTTTCGTTTCTGTTCATGTATTTTGATTTCAAGTTAGAGTGTGTCGACATACCTGAGTTTATTTCTTTGAGTTGATTTAGAATCTAATTCCCATTTAATAGTCTAAGCTTGCTTTTGATTCTGTTGACCAATGCAACTTAAATTCTAGTTTCTAATTTCAGAGTTAAATTAATGCCTGAATTGTAGATAGCTTGGGGCGGCAGGCAAATGAGTCTCCAGGAGGTGGAGGTTTCAAAACTTATCTTGGACAAGTGTGGCGGGCTACCCAAAGTAATATCTGCTATAGGTCAATACTTCAGCAGTGATACAGTTAGCACAGCAGGGTTGGAGATTATAAATGCTGACTTCATGGGCAACCTGGAGAAAGACCCTGGATTTGATAATTTAAGGAGTCTATTCTCTTGGATGCAGTCCTACTTTGACGCTTGCTCGGATTCACTGAAGCCATGTATATTCTATCTCTCAGTCTTCCCTGCAGGCCACAAGAGCATTAGGCCAAGGCGTTTGGTGAGGCGGTGGATCGCGGAGGGTTACTCAAGGGACAAAATCGGTAGTACAGCGGAAGAGGATGGGAAAAAGCTCTTCTCCGAGCTTGTCAAGTTGAGCATAATCCAGCAGTCAGTAAGCAAGGTGGAGAATGTGTGCCAAGTCAATGGTTTCTTCCGTGAATACATCATCTCACGACCAATGGAAGATAACCTTGTGTTTGCACTGGAAGGGCGGTGCAGCCCAAACTCACAACGTGCAGGACAGCACCTCACCATAAGTAGCAGCTGGGACAGAGACAAGATTGTATATGAGAGCATCGACTACACACGGCTACGGTCTTTGACGGTGTTTGGCAAGTGGATGTCATTCTTCGTCTCTGATAACATGAGGTTGCTTCGGGTGTTGGATCTGGAGAACACGTCAGGTGTAACAGATGATGATCTTAAGCAGATCAGCAAGCTACTTCCTCGCCTCAAGTTCCTTTCCTTAAGAGGATGCAGGGAAATTACTCGTCTCCCTGATTCACTGTGTGACATGAGGCAGCTGCAAACGCTGGACTTTAGATACACCTCCATAGTCACCCTGCCTGCGAACATCACTAAGTTGCAGAAGCTACAGTACATTCGTGCTGGCAGCACCATGCCATCCAATGGGGAAGCTGAAGACACCACTGTAGCAGCAGCAGCCCCACCTGAAGCCAATGGTGATTGCACGGTGCCAACAGAAGAACATGATACCTCAACATCTGATCAAGACGATGGCATAGCACCAAGTCTAGCAGCAGCAGCAGCAAATACCTCAACACCTGAAGCCGATGGTGATGGCATGGTCCCACGTGCGCCACAGCAGCAACTCCACCACCGGATCAAGACAGTGACACACCAGGGACATGGAGCAGCAGAGCACGTGATATCGTATCCACCTGGTTGTCCAACATCAACAAGTTGCGCCGATGCCAGCTTAAATTTAACAATGGTGGTGTTGAGGTTGCTCCTTCTGCTGCAGGAAGTATCGGAAAGCTAACAGCTCTACATACCCTTGGCGTTGTCAATGTCCGTGGTGCTGGTGGGAAGGTCGTCCTCAGAGAGCTCAAGAAGCTTACCCAGTTGCGCAAGCTAAGATTATCCGGCATCAACCGGAAAAACTGGCAGGATTTGTGCTGTGCCATCTCAGGTCACGGCTATCTAGAGTCCTTTTCATTGCAACTAGATGATAAAAATGAGCAGCAAGATCTGTGTTGTTTGGATGAAATCTCCAAGCCACCAAAGACCCTAAAGAGCCTCAAGCTATATGGGGGAAATGTACACGTATCACCAGTCTGGATGAAGCAGCTTGGCAATCTCAGCAAGGTTCGTCTTGAAGACCTTGAGCTGACCATATCAGCACAGGAGGACATTGGCATCATTATGGAATTGCCGTGTACAGATATGTACCGCCGTCTTTGTGTCAAGCCGACTAAAGATGGCGAGCTGCGTTGCGGTTGGTGGGACGAGGATGGCTGGGCAAGTGGATACTTTGAAGCCCCACTACTCAAGATTGATTGTAGCACCCACAAGTTGGTAATAGTTTTTGGACCTTTGATAATAACATGTGTTGAGGTGCTGGTGGTTCACTGCTCTACCACTGACTCCTCGCTGGAGCTTTCTTCTGGGCTAGAAGAGCTATCTTGTCTCAAGAAAATCTGGCTCACGGGTTCCTACAGCGAAGCCACGAAACAACATTTGGAGCAGAAAGTTGCGGAGCTTTCGACAAAACCTGTTTTGAAGCTGGACGGCGAACCGACCAGACAATATCTGAATTCAATATGCCATACCCGTTCTTCCACCACCTAAGTTATCGGAATATAGTACTATTTACAGTGTATATGGGGTCAGCGTGTATTATCTCACACTTAATAATCACATATCGTTGATCGATATGGTATTCAAAGCTCTCCGCATAGCAAGAGGCTCCATGTCTTCATCCTCTGTCCTAGCTTGATAGATTCACCTCCAGCTCTAGGAAATCTTCTTCATTTTGATCATGCATTCCCAACAACTAACTGTTGGAGACATGGTACAGATGGGAATTTTTTCTAGCAGATTCGTACAGTCATAAGCTCGAACCATTAATTCCCAGCAACTTCTGGAGGCTTGCTGCAGCTAGAGCTTTTTATGAGTCTATCCTTTTATGCTTTAGACTGGAAATGATTACGAATAAGTGATGTGCGGGATTAATCATATGAAAATGGACGGATAATGAGCAACATCGCCGTGATCAAGGTAACGACCGTTAAGCCTCCACTTGTCAGTACGGTTTCTTGCTATTTTTGGATTCCATTTTTTACCCCTAGTTTGACATTTGAGACATCACTCGCCGCATTTGGTAGCAATTCGTCATGCTTACCCCATTTAGTGAAAGTTGTGCCGGATATTACCCCATTTAGTTGTGTCAGTTTTTACCCATGTAGTGTAAAGTGGTAGCTGGGCGGGTTGCCATGTAGTCCTTAATTAGTTCGTCTAAAAGATGTACTTCAGAGTCCACAGGCTGAGTTCGTACAAGTCTTGTTAGTATGGCCTGGCTATACGTGTATGTCTAAGAGATGGATATCAGACAAGCTAGCGGCCCTCGCCATGGACTAAGCTTTAAGTTGATAGGAAATCAGTAATCGGTGGGGGATTTAGAACTAAGCCTCTCTCTATATACAGCTCGACCGGTGGAGTACACTGGGGTAGGGTTGCAGAGCCGGCGCCTGATCCAACCTGCTCCGTATTCAAATTTATAAAAATTTGTTCTGATTAGATTCTAATGGATTAGTTCAATGTGGCTTGCCATATACTTACGCGGACTATGCGCGACGCCGCCCTGCACTCCTACTCTTCGTGTGTTGAACTCTATAATTTTACCTGAACATACTTTTTCTACCAGTGAGGATTTTTCTTAAATCCCGTGAATGTTTCTTGAATCCATGAACGTACTTTTTTCGAACTTATGAATATTTTTTAAATCCATGAACATTTTTTGGTACAACATAAAATCGTTTTAAATATTTCATGCATTTGGAAAAATGTTCATGACATAAAATAAGTTTTCATGTAGATCAAAATAATTATTTTTTAGAATATAAAATATATCTAAATTAATATTCATACCCCCAAAAGTTCATATATGCACAAAGAAAAGGGAATGCAATTTTAGAAATTTGAATAGACATAGGAAAGAAAGAAAAAAAGTAAAACAAAAAATTAAAATTAAAATAAGAAAGAAAATTAGAAAACCAATCCAGAATAAAAAATCATACATTGACAACTAATTTTTCATGGTGTGAAAACAAATGTTAATATATATGTAGAGAAATGTTTGTTTATATAAAAATAATTTTTTCATATGTTTGAAAATAAATATTCATACATATGAAAATAAAGTTCCTAAATATATCCATGTATTGCTTGAAAGAGAAAAATATAAATTTAAAATTATAGAGGAGAGGAAGTGAAAAAATACAAGAGAACAAAAATGTGGACTTGAAAAAATAGAGGAAAATAATAGTAAAACGTAAAGAATGAAGTAGAAAAGATACCGAGAAATCTCTTTTTATGCAATGATCCTTTAATTTTGAGAAATCCCGCTTGGTACTTGGGTAGTCTCGTGCTTTTGTCTCCCATTTCAACTTGGGAGGACCTGATGCCGCTCTCTCTCAAGTACAATATAATGGCAGCCAGCCTGCATCCGAGGAAAGGAAAACATAGCAGCTGAGGGATAATTATGCAGGCCCATAAAGGTGAGGGAGTTCACATTGTGGCAAAGCAGTTAGTTTTGGGCATGTTTCTGCGTTCAATACCAAATAAGGGCCTCTTTAATTTGCAGGATTTTGAAAACACGGAATAGAAAAGGTGCAGGATTGCAATCTCATGTCTGTTTGAACCTACTGGATTTTTTGTATGGTAGTTTGACAGGAAACTCAAATGATTAATTCTTTGAAGAGAGGTTATAGTGGAGGGCTGGAGGCTATGTATTGCAAGAAAATCTTTAGGAAAATTTTACAAGATTTAATTCTACAAATCAAACAACCACAATTGAAAAACTTGCTAAGGATTTCACTCCTCTAAAATTGCTACACAAATCCTTTGATCAAATATATCCTAAGTTGTTTGTAATTAGGAAGCTTAATTAAACACGGGAGCCGCCTCTTGTCATAATCCTTACAAGTTTGAAGTTGATCATTCGCTTGCAAGTTTGACCAGGATATAATTGCATATTTCAAGTTGGGCATCCAATTGCTAGTTTTGCCCAGAATATAATTCCATACTGCGTGCAAGAGCATTTCTGGAATATATATGCGCATGCATTCTACGGAGGCAGGTCACAATCATTTTTGGCATCACTAGCCGCCTGCCAGCCTTCTTTACTGAAAGTCTACTACCGGTTACGTGGATAGATGAATGGATCTAATAAATATCCATGCCTGACTAGGGTTTAGGAACGCACAGGTCTTAAACAACTGTAATCACCCGCAGGACTAGCTTGCAAGCCAGGGTTAACTCATTTAGCGCATTATTAGTTTGTTAGATGTGACAGAATGGCGGGTCTCATAGACCGAACAACTTCCAAAGTATTTTCTGTTGGTCATAAACAAACATCGGTCCTCTCGTGCCCTTCCACAAGTTTACAACATTAGGGCACATACTGTCGGACACAAAGGGTATTTATACACTTAACAGTTTTGTTCCGGTTTGCGTGCATGTGCATGTCGTATATGTTGGTTGTAGTATGCATCACGATGCAAAGCTGGGGGCGAACTCTCTTATGTTGCCGTCATCTGGATATATGTCTAAGAATCACTACAGGCTTGCATTTCCACACAAACAAAATTCCTGTAGTGGAGAAAACCCCTAAGTTTTCTATCTCTATTTTTCTCTTCTTATAGTGATGCCGAGTGGGTATAGTTGCCGCACAATTGTGCTTGATTTTTAAGCAGCAGATTTCCTAACATGCTGCTTGCAAATACCTTATATAGAAATAGGAACCACTGCCATAATTACAGGTCAATATTACAATTTACAATGTGAACACACAACACCTTCATAAGATAAATAGAATACTAACAATTTCCTTCTTCAAGTAAGATAGACATGCGGCCTCTCCATCAGTTGACGCACACGGCCATCCACACAACATATATATACACATTACACAAACATATTTACAATTTGCTTTGTGCACTGCATGGATTGATCAGTATTTTCTAGAATATATACGCATGCATTCTACGGAGGCAGGTCACAATCATTTTTGGCATCACTAGCCGCCCGTTAGCCTTCTTTACCAAAAGTCTACTACCTGCTACATGGATAGATGCATAGATCTAATAAATATCCATGCCTGACTAATTCAGAAGTAAACCATTGAGGACTTTAGGCATGGACAGGTCTTAAACAATTGTAATCACTCGTAGGACTAGCTTGCAAGCTAGAGTTTTAACTCATTCAGGGCATTCTAAGGGTACGTTTGGATTATGCCCACACCAGCCCTACCAAAGTTGGCTAGCCAATTATTTGGCGTGGGATTCCACCGCCCACGGTTGGCCAAAAATTTGGCTAGAATCTGTGAAGACCACACCAAGTAATCCAAAGGCAGCCAAAAAATTGGTAGTAAACCAAACAGGTGTAAGAGCATTTGGCATGACCAATATTTTGGTAAGGTCAGCTGGGGGCATAAACCAAACAGGCCCTAAATTTGCTAGATATGTCATAATGGTGGGTCTGTCGATCGAACGACTTCCAAGGTATTTCCTTTTGGTGCACTTTCGTCCTCTCGTGCACTTCCACAAGTTTAAACATTAGGGCACATAATGTCGGAGAAATTTCCCAAACGAAGATCGGACGGGTTCGGACACAAAGAAGATCTATACACTTATCGTGTTTGTTCTGGTTTTTGTGTCTACATATGTGTTGGTTGTAATATGTATCACAAATTCACAATGCAAAGGCTGGGGATGAACTCTCTTGTGTTGCGTCAACTGGCTTCCATGTCCACACAAACAGAAAATATAGCCTCAATCTTCCCTTTCATTGTTGCATGGTTCAACGTCCAAGCTTTTCATAGTAACCATTAGGCTCTGTTTTCTATCTCTATTTTTCTCTTCTTCTAGTGATGATGAGTTGGTATAATTGTCGCTCAATTGTGCGCTATTTCTAGGCAGCAGGGCAGGGACGGAGGAAGAGGGGGACGAGCAGGGGCTAGGCCACCCCCATAAATCTGGTTTTCTTCATGATTCTAAGCCATTCTGCCCCGCCAATATGATTTTGCCCCCTCCAAGTATTGTGTCTGGCTCCGTCCCAGCAGCAGGGTTTCCTAACATGCAGCTTGCAATTACCTTACATAGAAACATGAACCACTGACATAATTACAGCTCAATATTACAATTTACAAAGTGAACACGCAACACTCCATAAGATATAGTACAATAGAATACTAAATACACCCCCTATGTAAACATTATTTTCCGAAAGCAAGATAGACATGTGGCTTGTGCATCGGTTGATGCAGACGGCCATAAAAGCAATTACATATATACAAATTATACAAACATACTTATAATTTGTTGTGTGTGCACTGGTTGGGTTGATCAATATTTGCTGGAATATATATGCATACATTCTAATATTCTATAGAGGCCTGTCACGATCATTTTTGGCATCACTAGCAGCCGCCAGCATTCTTTACTAAAAGTCTACTACCTGCTACATGGATAGATGCATGGATCTAATAAATATCCATGCCTGACTAATTCAGAAGTAATCCACTGAGGAGTTTAGTCACGTACAGGTCTTAAACAATTGTAATAATCACCCGTAGGACTACCTTGCAAGATAGGGTTTTTACCTCATTATTAAGCGCATTCTAAATTTGTTACATGTGTCAGAATGGCGGGTCTATCGATCGAACAATTTTCAAAGTATTTCCTTTTGGCGCATTTCCGTCCTCTCGTGCACTTCCACAAGTTTACAACATTAGGGCACATGCCGTTGGAGAAGTTTCCCATACAAAGATCGGACGGGTTAGGACACAAAGAAGATCTAAACTTACCGGGTTTGTCCTGGTTTGTGTGCATGTGTGTGTTGGTTGTATGCATCATGATGCAAAGGCCGCGGGCTGAACTATCTTGTGTTGGCGTCCTCTCGCTATATGACTAAGAGTCACTACAGGCTTCCCTCTGGTTTCGCTTTACCTTACCCCGGCCATTTTCACACAAATCCCTTCTGTGGGGAGGGTGCATTTCGGTGCATCTCTAGTGGAGAGAGTTTGTGTGTGTTTGGAGAGGTTCTTTTAGTTGGTTTTGTGGTGGCCTGTTAGCTTGGGTTTAGGTGCCCTTGTTTCAGGCACAGATGATGTTCCATGAGTTAGAGGCACCGCGTTTTGTATGGTTTTTGGATCCGGTTTCCTTAATTAACTGGATCAATTCTCTTCTTCTAAAATGTAATGCGGGAACTCCCCGCCCTGGTTCTCAAAAAAAAAAATTTACTGCATGTTACATCGTCTAATCTTTTCATAGTAACCACGAGCCTAGATCGCTTTTGTAGTGGAGAAACCCCCTCAGTTTTCTATCTCTATGCCGAGTGGGTATAGTTGCCGCTCAATTGTGCTCGATTTCTAGGCCACAGATTTCCTAACATAATTACAAAGCTCAATATTACAATTTACAATGTGAACACACAACACCTGCGTAAGATAGACTATAGAATCCTAAATACACCCCACATGTACACCAGTACACGCAAACATATTTTCTGACGAGTAAGATCGACCTGCGGCCAAACAGCCGACATATACATGCAGACTTATTTATAATTTGCTCTGTGTGCACTGGTTGGATTGATCCAGACTTCAGACCATACCTGCTGATTTAGGAAGGCCTTGCTTGGTATTGAGCACGCCGGCGTGCGTGAGCAGCGCCCACAGGTGCGTGACGAACTCTCCTCCCTTGGTGAGAGACTCCAGGTGAGCTAGGGCCTCGTCGGACGGCGCCACATACAGCATCATCTCCGCCCAGAAATCCGATAGGACTTTCCAGCGCAACGTCGGTTGTATGTCCATCAGTTGCCTTGCAAGCCGAGCGCCCAGCTCGACAAGGGGCATCTCATCCGCAGAGTTGGCCCCAGGAGCAGCAGCGATTTCCATCAGTTTCTGGCACTTGCTCTCCATGGAATTGGTCCCTGGGAGCAGTTTTCGCGCTTCTCTGATGGACTCCTTGAGTGTGAGTGAGGAGCCAGAGGTGTGATCGGGCAAGAGGTTGGGAGCGAAAGCGACGAGGTAGGCGCAATACCTCGACAAAGTGGAGGCCGTGTCGACCACCCTTGTATCTTCTTGGGACAGCGTCATTTGTTCGGAGGCGGAGGCCGTGTGCACAGCTGACAGCATCGCAGGCTGTTTGGTTTGTGCATCCAGCTGGTGCTTGCACAGAGTTGTGGCGATGTGCCAGAGTAGTATGGTGCGAGTCGCGGATCCGTCACACGCCCATGAGATGAGACGCTCATCGACACCATTGTTTCTCAGTGACCGGACCCCTTTCGTCAGATCCCCCTTGTTTTCCAAGAGGGAACGGACGATGGCCTGCTTCACCTCCACGGACAGCTTGACTAGCGTCTCCTTCTTGCGCCCATCCATGCCCTTGTCCAGCAGGCGCATTGTGACATGGTGAAAGAAATTGGTGACGCGGCGCCTGCAGTCGAAGGAGCTCAAGAAAGAGTACTGCCCAAGCTTCCCCTCCCATGCGCCAACCGCCTTGAGCCGCAGAAGAAACCCCATGATCATATGAGAGAAATAACCGCTGCTCTGAAGAAGAGGTGAGGCGGCGTACTTCTTGATCAACGCCACCTTGAACCAACCCGATGCTATGTACAGGTACAGCTGGAATGCCTCCAAGAATGCCACGGTAGCCAGTATGAAGACGGTGATAGCCGGTCCCCAAACGAACGTGTATCCCAAACCCTTGTAAGCCTTCATGATGAGGACGATGAGCCACGAGGAGAGGCTAAACATGATGACGGGCAGGTAGAGGGCGAATAGTCGACCACTTTGGTAAAGGTATGGGTATCTCGTGTAATACAAGTCGTGGACAAATGCAAGCTCTACCTCGATGACCCTGAAGGCCCGCTCGTATGGCGTGTTCCCGGCGAGGAGGCCTTTGAACACGAAGTCACCGGTTTTGGAGAGCCCTGCCGGCGAGGAGGTCTCCGCGAGCTCGAAGCCGGCGAACCTCCGGTTGAGCATCTTGGAGAGAGCCATGGAGAGGCACACGTCCTTGCGCGACTCATGGCGCAGCAGGCTCCCCGTGCACCCCCAGATGTCCTCCACGGTGGTGATGGACCTGATGGTCACGTCCCTCCTTGTGCCGTAGCCTGTACTCGGGACGCTTGACGCTGTACTTCTGCCTGCGCTCGCCTCCGACCACATACCGGTAGCCTTGCATCGTAACCAACGAAAAAAATAGCACGCTATTTCCCGGTTAATAGCACGATATAGCGTATTTGGAGAGGCTACGCTATATTTAGCCTAAAGCTGACGCTACGGCGCTATTTTCGTCTTATACGCTCGAAACCACACTAAACGTGGTAACGTTATAGTTACGCTAACAAAAAGTCTGGAAATAACGTTAGGTGATGATGATGTCGGGCAATCTGGTGGTTCTTCTAGTTATTCTGAAGATGATGTCAATGATTCTGATTAAAGTTTAAAATATTTATCCTTTAGTTTATTACTTTTTCATGGTTTTAAGCCTCATATTTGTATTCGTGCCATGGATTTGGCTTTGACATTTGAATATGGTTACCTGGTTATGCATATATTGTTTCTGAAAAAAAAATTAGTGCTGAAATCCTTAATATTTGGGCTATTTTTTACAACTTTTTCATCACGCTATTTTATATGTAACTTCGTTATATCACGCTATATCTTGTATAGCTTCTGGAGGAGGGCCACGCTATTTTTGATAGCACGCTATTTTTTTCCTTGATCGTAACGGGATTGTAAGGCGCCGGGTCCTCGTGCTCATGGTGCATGTAGTCGGCAATGGCCTTGACGTCCTTGGAGAGCAGGTAGGACTTGCTGGCTGTCCTCATGGCCGTGATGCGGACGTGCGACTTGAGGAGGACGACGAGGAGGAGGGCCCAGAGCGGGCCCTCGTAGCCCGACTTGTGGCCGAACTGCGCCATGATCCACACCACCCACACTCCCTGGAAGAGGTGCCTCACGTAGAAGCTCTTTCCAGTTGTCGATGTCGCTGAGCCGGCACGCCGTGAGTCTGTCGGTGCTGCCGAGGAGCAGGAGCAGGCACACCGCCCACACCGTGAACTCCTGGTAGTACCACCCGGAAGCCTGCATCAGCCCGACGGTGTAGCTCACCAGCGCATAGGAGAGGGTAGATCCCCATCACGCTGGCGTGGAGGAAATAGGCGCTAAACCGCCGGCGCAAGGAGCCCAGAACGTGCAGCAGGAACATGGCCCCAACACCCAGGAGGACCAGACCTTCTATGCGCCTTGTGTAGTTCGTCTCGTTAGTTTCAAAGACACAGGGATTACCCCATGGACTGGGCGCCGAATCCATGTCCGCAGGCGCATCCATGGTTTGGAGCACAGCTTGCACGCGCTCTAGGCTCTAGCTAATTTGCTAATCTGATCCAGGGAACGAGTGCATACATTTGTGAGGAAGAGCCCTGTGAGGCCTCCCGTATTTATAGCAAAAGGTCATCATTCTATGCATACTCGTTGACCCTACATTTGTCACGGAGCAGGTGTTTACCCGCCAGTCATCCACCGTCTGCCCTCATCGCGATTCACGCTGCGTCCTTTTGCTGCTCAATTTCAATTTGATATGGTAATTAAATCCTGATGAAATCTCGAAGAATTTAATTATTCCAGAAGCATAACAAATAGATTCCATGCCAAAATACACATGTGCGTCAAATATGGGCCCATTATTATGAACCTTACCATGGATATATACATGATAGTCTTTTTTTGTAGTTTTTTAAATCATTTATCAAAATTCAAAGTTCAGCATTTTTCCTAATAACTAGTACACACAAAAGGACTCCATGAGGAAGAATTTCATTTTTTGAAGTTTTCTTCAATTTCTTTGACTTTTATCAAAAAGCGTCAAAATGGTGGACATGGCTATTCAAAGAAAGAGGTTGAATCTTTAAAACCTCTCAGCGGTTCTGTGATATAGTCACTACTTGTGGATCTTGAAATGATCTTTCAAAAAAATCGGAGCAAACTATCACACTCTTATAGTTCAAATTTGAATTACTTTCGGGAAATCAACAAAAAGCTATTTAAATGGGCGGAACTAAATATAAAGCAAGGAAATTCATCATATTTGGAGATTATCTATCAACCATGGATATTTTGTGTTAAAATTCGATTGGTGCCATTTAGGAGCTTTACTGGAATCCACATGTGTGTAGAGCATGACTTGCACATGAATTCAAACCGACCTATAAAATGTACGGACGATTGCCAACTGTAATATGTTCAAACAAATGAATCAAACATATCTTTACCTTCATCTTACGTTTATTATCTAATATTTTTCAATCTTATATAATTACTTACATATCTAACTTAATGTTTATGCATCCAGCTCATTTGGACTTGAGACAATTGAATATTACTTTCTTTAGTTTCTACTTGTTTTTTCTCTGATTAGTTAGAGATAATCTTGTTTTCTTTCCTCATAGACTATTTTGCATATGAGCTAGTATATGGAATGTATTCAATGTTTTCTCTAAGTTGACATTGCATGAGATCGAGTGCACTGTTGATTATAAATTGTTGATGTTAAACTACAACAAGTAGCTAACTGGTACTTCTGGTTTTGCATAGTTAGTCGATTCATGAACCCACATAGACTTCGGAACCAACATGTAGTTGGAGTTAGGCTTAGGAGTGTGGTTATACTCCAGCCCGTCAGAGTTCAGAACCCAGATTTGACATATATGTGTCTCACAAAGGCGAAATATTGTTTCAGTGAGAGACAATGTTCTCGTCGATAGCGAGTCACATGTAATGATTTCGGCAATCTCAAGAACTGACCTGCAGCCTCAATCTTTCGGAAGTAGTCATAAGTGTAGGGTGACTGTATGCGCGAGCATGCGAACGTGTGTGTTTATACTATGTTCCTCAAAAAAAGATCTACATAAACTTTGTAGAACCTAGCTGAAGTTTCTGACTACTAGTGGTAGTTGTCGACAGATATGTGCTTTCTATTAATTTGATCCCCTGCCTTGATCCCGTTTTCGTTTTAGCATGCGCTCCCGCACCCAGCGGCACAATGCAACACACTTAATTTGGACGTTACCTTTCAAATGCTTAAGTGGTTCAAGTGAATCATACAACAAATATAGCCTTACAGATACGTTAAACATGATACAGCCGCACAGTACGTCATACATGATACATGGATCATCCCTCGAGTTCTATGTATCGTCGGAGTCATTTGAATCATCATTCTCGGTTAAATATATCTGCAGGTACCATCATGTATCATCATTTAGATCTTGTTTAAGTATGTAGCTAAAGCGATGTTCCGTCCCACTTGCTAACATAGTCCTATGATAATAGCGTCATATGATAATGGTTCCGTCCCACTTGCTAACATAGTCCTATGATAATAGCGTCATATGATAATGTCTTAGCTGGCCGTCCAGAGTTTATGGGCAATTATAGGGCTCGATGGTCTTTGTTCTTTAATTAAGCGAAAAATCGGCTTTGTTTTTACCTACGTCCAATCAACGTCCAGCAAGTCGACTTCAGTTTTTATTTATTGACGAGAAACCAAGTTGACTTCATGAAAGGACAGTACATCCTGTAATAGTTTGCGAAAATACTACATCAGTTGCGTGGTCTCCTTTTGCGGGCTGTTGCGCGGTCTACATCTTATCCTTGATAATTTATTGGACTTCACGCATTGATATCTTGGTGTTTTTTCATTCAGGAAAATTTTGTTGCTTGCTACGACCCCCTTTTTTTGTTTTGAAATACGACTCTTACTTTGTGAAGTCCAATAAATTATCCATGTAGAAAGCGTCAGAGAATACAGGAAAAAAAACTCTGGACATGGAGGGTTGACAGATTGTATGAACACGGAGAAAAACGAGCATCGCCTCCCTTCGTGGTGGTGATTTGAACACAAGGAAGCGTACGAGAGCTGCGTCACCATGACAACGTCGGAGAATAAACAAACAAGGAAGCAACAACGAATTGGGAGAGAACATTACTCCCCTGGTGTCGCTGGTGCTCCTCACCCGCCATACTTTCACCAAAAGCACCGCTCAATCAGTAGAGGGCAGGCCCTCCTAAGGGTGCGCCTTGTCGATCTCCCACAAATTCCCTTTCACAGTGCCCCCGAGACCCGCCGCGAGATACATGTATCGGCCGTCAAATGTCATCGCCGACGAGAGGTTGCAGGAGGACAGAGAAAAGCGACCTAGCGAGAGAGAACAAAACATGAAT
Source organism: Poa pratensis (assembly GCA_947311845.1). Taxonomy (NCBI): domain Eukaryota; kingdom Viridiplantae; phylum Streptophyta; class Magnoliopsida; order Poales; family Poaceae; genus Poa; species Poa pratensis. Next base: position 1,341,869 of record CAMZMU010000117.1, on the reverse strand, counting down.
GGGAAAACTCCATGCAAATGTGCATAAATTTGAACATTCGGCCATTTATTAAACTATCTGCCACTTCGTCACCCCACTTAAGTCTGCATCGATCGCACGATGCTGATTGAACAAGCGAATAAACGCAAAGCCTCTTTTTTTAGACCGGAGGGAGTACTAATAGCACAGATGGTTCACGTTTAATCCTCGTGACAGCCCATGCTAGGCCCAATAAGAAACCACTAAAGCCCCTAGCCCAACTTCACACCCGCCTCCACGGCCCGAGCCCCATTTATAAATATGCAGCACCTCCGCGCTTCGTAACCCTAGCGCCGCACACACTCCCGCCGCCGCCGCCACCGCACAGCACAGCCGCAGGCAGAGAAGAAGAAGTCAGGGGAAGAAGATGCCGGCGGGGCACGGGCTGCGGTCGCGGACGCGCGACCTGTTCGCGCGCGGGTTCCGCAAGAAGGGGTACATCAATCTCACCACCTACCTGCGCACCTACAAGGTCGGCGAGCACGTCGACGTCAAGGTGAACGGCGCCGTGCACAAGGGCATGCCGCACAAGTTCTACCACGGCCGCACCGGACGCGTCTGGAACGTCACCAAGCGCGCCATCGGCGTCGAGATCAACAAGCAGGTATGGATAACCCCCGTCGCCGCTCTCCCCTACCTTCTGCTCTTCCTCCGTGACCGTGTAGAGTTGTGCTGCTAGTGCGTTACTGTGATCTCTAGCGCCGCTATCCATCCCATCGTTTCGGATGGAGCCGAGTCAATGGTACCACTTGATGAATCTGGGTATGCTGTGCAGATTAGCTCAACAATCGAGTCCCTTAGTTTGCCTGACTAGAATACCCACTAATATTCTAGAGTTGTGCGTTGCTGCCGTTATTTGTTCTGCTAGCCTGCTATGTGTGCCTGTGATGGATTTTTGTCCATATTCGTATTGGTGCTAGACATCACAATCAATTGTTACAGTTTATTGTTTGCCATTTTGATTGTGTAGCTGTTTAGTTTTGTAATGGCCTGCATTGTGTTGTTAGTTTGTCAAACAATATCTTTGAGCTTGAATATTTATTTGTTGTCCCAGCATACTGTCAGCATTAGAACATTTTGATTGTACTTGCCCTAGGCCGAGCGCTTCCCCCTTCAGCTATGGGGTGGCGTGGTATTCCACGGGAGAGGTTTTGTGGCGCACGTTTTACGTGTGATGGGCATACATTAAGAAATGTCATCCTGGCTTCCCCCTCTGCATGTTGTACCATTAGCAGTTGGGAAAGCCTAATGTGATATAAATCTACACATCCGTTTTGTTTACACATTGGATATCATACTGGCTCATACATAGTCTAGCTTCTTTCATCTAATCTATGTGCTATTTGAATTCATTCTTTATAACTTAGTACGTTTCTAGTTTCTATGCTAAAATGATTGATGTGCAGTGCATCCTATAACTAATTGTTGGTGACTATGAGTTGGTATATCATTTCACATCAGATGGCATGTACTGTATGCTAGACATTAGGTAGACGTATCTTGCATCAGTTGATCTGAGAGATTATAGCTGCATTTACATATCTGTCAGCTTCTTGCATGTGTTGCCTTTCTAAATCAAGGCTTGCTTACCCAGTCTTGATCCAGACATATGATGCATTTTATCTGCATAGGTCACATCTCGGATTGTAACCTTGGTTTCTTGTCAATAGGTTGGTAACCGTATCATCAAGAAGAGGATCCATGTCCGTGTTGAGCACGTGCAGCCATCGAGGTGCCAGGAGGAGTTCCGCCTGCGCAAGATCAACAACGACAAGCTCAAGGCGGAGGCCAAGGCCCGTGGTGAGGTCATCAGCACCAAGAGGCAGCCCGCAGGCCCCAAGCCAGGGTTCATGGTCGAAGGCACGACGATTGAGACCGTCACCCCCATCCCCTACGACGTGGTCAACGATCTCAAGGGCGGTTACTAGAGGGTGTGCTTGTTTCTCGAGCAGCAGCTTATAAGCCAATTTAGTAATCTATGCTTGTTTCGAATGTTTTGGTACTGAGTAGTTCTCTTTTTGCTCTCTGGAGTCTGAACTTCTCTGTGGTTAACATTAAAGATTTGCTGTCATCCATTTCATTCTCGTCATGTTGCTTCGTATGTCGTACGTTCCATGGTCTGATGCTGCTCTGAGCAGACGATTTAGTGAGCTAGATGTACACCACTCCATTTTCTGTGAAAGCAAGCTTGCCCTTCCGAGTATATGGTTCGGCACTAAACAAAATAACAGTTGGCTCCACATTGAATTTGCTTGCGATTGAATTTCCTGTGTAAGCTTGCTTGAGCATTGACTAAATTCTGAAGTTGTCTACATTCAGTTTGTGCTTAAGAAAGAATCAAGTTTAGGAACAATGATGTTTGCACCATTTTGTCAGAGCTTCAAATTTAAATCAGCACTGTTTGCTATTCCAGATGGGTGTAGATTCTTTGATTACGTCATCCGTTATTTATGTTCCAAACAACGTGTGCTAACGAGCCTGAGGTGGGGGCCACAGCTGAGACTGGCATGTCGGCCCAGTAGGAGCTTGCTTGGGCGCGCATGAAGAGTTTTTGCTCTCGCTTGCTCAAAACCCTGGCGCCGCCCTTGTTGAAGGAGATCGAGTCCACTTCGAAGCTGTGCGCGGAGGCTGAACCTTTCACGCCTAAGAGAGTAACACGGCGCACGGTGGCGGCCTCGGGTGTGAAAGCTGACATAAGAACGAAAAAGGTGACGGTGGCCGAGACCGTCCTGCTTAAAACTTTGGGCATTACACCGGAGGAACTCTCGGTCAATGATGATGATCTGGAGGTGTTTCGAACGTTCTTCGATTCACCTATGCGAGAGGAGCATCTGCGAGCAGTAGCATCCGTGTTTGGCAAAGTGGTACCGACGTCGTTCGAGGTACAGGAGCCAACGCTGGTGCTGCCGGTGCACTGAGTGCCGTGTGTAGCGGTGGAGTCGGAGTAGTATAGTTTCTTAATGGAGCTGAGCATAGAGATGCTAGACTGGAACGTTCGTGGGTTGAACGATCCAGCGAGGAGGAATGCTGTGAGGATTTTCGTGGAGGCGTTGCGAGTTAAAATTGTATGTCTTCAAGAAACGAAGCTAAACGTGGTTGACAGCTACACGGTCTTGCAATGCTTAGGGCCATCTTTTGATGGATTTGCCTATCTTCCAGCGATTGAGACACGAGGAGGTATACTGCTCGCCTGGGATTCTTCAGTTGTGAAGATTTCCAGTATCAGTTTTGACACCTATGCCATCACGGGCGAGGTCTGTGCTATCGATAATTCACGTTGGTGGATCACTACGGTATATGGGCCGCAAACCACGGAGGAGAAGATCAACTTCTTGAATGAGTTAGTGGGCCGGAGGACTTTGTGTCCTGGGCCTTGGATCGTGGCTGGGGACTTCAACATGATACTCAGTGCGTCAGATAAGAACAATACCAACCTGAACAGGAGTTTGATGACAAGATTCAGGAACTTTGTGCGAGATTTGGAGCTAAAAGACCTGTTCCTGCACGGGAGGAAGTACACCTGGAGTAATGGGAGAGAGGAACCTACCATGACGCGCATCGATCGTGTGCTGGCCACGGTGGATTGGGAGCTGCAGCACCCGGATGCGATATTGCAGGCGCTATCCTCTTCCATCTCAGATCACACGCCGCTGCATCTGGCGTTATGCGCTAGCTGTAAGCCTAAGAGGAGGTTTCAGTTCGAGCTTTTCTGGTTAAAACTAGAAGGATTTGAGGAGGCGATTGGAGAGGCTTGGCAGTGTAACAGGGCGATCGTGGACCCCTTCAGGAGACTGGACGCTTTGTTCAGAAACGCGGCGGAATACCTGCAGTCGTGGGGATAGAGGAAAATTGGAACGTAAAGATCAAGATTGCAGTAGCTAATCTGGTGATTCTAAAGCTCGATGCAGCGCAGGATAGAAGAGCCTTGTCAGGGGGAGCAGTGGCTTCGGAAAACACTGAAACTCGCTGTCTTGGGCCTGTCATCGTTGGAGAGAACAATTGCTCGACAGCGATCGAGAGTGAGGTGGCTCAGGGAGGAAGACGCAAACACGAAACTCTTCCACGCAGTGGCTAATGGAAGAAGAGCGAGGAATTCTATACCGAGCATCTCAGAGAATGAGCAGATCATCACAAATCAAGATGAGAAGGTGGATGCGTTTACACGAGCTTACGTACAGCTCCTAGGAACAAACAGAGAGAGCACAGCTTAGATCTGGAGGCCCTGAACCTACCAAGGCTCAATCTCCAGGGCATCGATGAAGTGTTCACAGAGGAGGAGGTCTGGGTTGTAATAAAGGAAATGCCAGTAGATCGAGCGCCGGGTCCGGACGGTTTTATTGGAGCTTTTTATCAGAGGGCTTGGCCGACGATTAAAGGAGATATCATGGCTGGATTGCTGAAATTGGTAGTAGGCGATGGAAGAGGCTTCGCGCGCTTGAACAGAGGTCTGATCACATTGATCCCCAAGAAAGCGGACGCGATCAGGATTGGTGATTATAGACCAATTAGTTTAGTGCACAGTTTCTCGAAGCTGTTCTCTAAACTGATCGCGATCCGGCTACGGCCAAAGATGACAGATTTGGTTAGCTCAAACCAGTCTGCTTTTATTCGAGGGAGAAGTCTCCACGACAACTTCGTGTTGGTTCGTCAGGTCGCGCGGAAGATCAATCAGAGGAGGCAGAAAGGGGTTTTGCTCAAATTAGACATATCGAGGGCTTTCGATTCGATCTCGTGGCCTTTTCTTTTCGAAGTCCTCAGACACATGGGTTTTAGTGCGCTGTTCCTCAAGTGGTTGGCTGTCCTCCTGAATACGGCAACCACCAAGGTTTTGGTGAATGGAGTACCTGGAGGTAGGATACAGCATGTGCGTGGGCTACGACAGGGAGACCCTACCTCCCCTTTGCTATATGTGTTGGGAATGGAGGTTTTCACCTGCCCGATTCGTGCTGCAGTGGAGGGGAATTGGCTGTCTGAGTTAGTAGGAATTCGACCATTGCAAAGAGTGTCCTTACACGCGGATGATGTCGTCCTCTTTCTCAGGCCTGATAACATGGAGCTTTGGATGATCAAAGAACTTCTGAAACTGTTTGGAGAGGCTTCAGGACTGGAGATAAACTACACCAAGACAACTGCTACATTAATCCGTGGAGCACCGGAGGATGAAGAGAGAGTCAGTCAAGCTCTAGGCTGTCAGGTGACCAATTTTCCCATTAAATACCTGGGATTGCAACTTGCTTTGAGACCTCTCACAAAGGCGGAATGGCAGCCAATGCTAGACAGAGCTATAGATTTCTTACTAGCATGGCAGCGTGGGATGATCACTAGAGAGGGGCTAACTGAAAAGAGCTAATAACATGTATGCCCAGCAAGTCTCACCCTTATCAAAGCAGTCATTGCGGCCAAGGCAGTGCATCATTTGTTAGTGGTGGAGGCGCCTATCTGGCTGCTAGAGGAGCTTGAAGGGTGGATGAGATCGTTCTTTTGGGCTGGGAAGAAAGAAGTCACAGCTGGGCAATGCATGGTAGCGTGGGAGACAGTGTGCAGACCGATCTTGCACGGTGGACTCGGAATCAAGGACCTGAGATTACAGGGGTTGGCATTGCGAGCGAGATGGGAGTGGTTACGGCGTACTGACCATTCCCGGCCTTGGCAAGGGCTGCCGCCGTTGAAGGATAAAGACACCTTGGAGGTGTTCCACAACCTAGCGAAGATCACTGTCGGAAATGGCGAGCATGTGATGTTCTGGACAGATAAATGGGTACACGGAGCTAGGGTTTCTGACATAGCCCCAGAGGTGTTTGCTGCGGTAAGCACAAGGAGGAAGAACACGACAACTGTGGCGCAAGGCCTGGTAGATAACAAATGGACAATGGACATTTCGGAGGAGCTGTCTGAGGAGGCATGGATGAGTACACTAGGCTCTGGTTCGAAATCAATACAGTAGACCCGACACCTTCAGATGGACTGGTGCGAGCTCGGGCGTGTACTCAGCTAGGGATACATACAGCGCACTGTGCCAGGGGCAGCAGAGGAGTGCGATCGCCAAGCCAATATGGAAATCCTTTGCGCCGACCAAGTGTAAGATGTTTGGCTGGCTTGCCACTAAGTACCGCTTGTGGACGTCTGACAGGCGAGCGAGACACGGACTGCAAGAACACCCGGATATCTGTCACACTTGTTTGCAAGATGAAGATAACGTCGATCACATCCTGGTGCAGTGTGTCTTTGCTAGAGAAATCTGGTTGGGATGCTTGACCAATGCAGGACTACAAATCCATGAGCCGGACCCCAATACTACACTTGAGATTTGGTGGCTTCAGGCGAGAGGGAGAATTCAGAAACGAGACATGAGGCAATTCGATACTTTGGTGATTCTCGTGGCCTGGATGCTATGGAAGCAAAGGAACGCCCGCGTATTTGGTCGTATTAGAGATCAGTGTAATGTCCCGCAACTCCTTAGTAGGATTAGAGATGAGCTTCAGATTTGGCAGAGCGCTAGAGGGAGTAGGAGAGATAATGGTGTGAGAGAGTAGATTTTGTGTGAGTTTGGAGTTGGAGTTTTACTGATCCCGGTGTTCGCACTAGGAATTCAGTATCTTGTAATTGCTTTGCTCTTCTTCTATAAAGCTAAGGTATGCCTTTGGCATATAAAAAAAACGATTAGCTGCATAAATCTGTAATGTATACAATACTCTTAGCCGTAGTGTATGTTTAGTCCCTTCCCCAAATTTTGGCATGAGTTAGTCTGGGTGCCAAATGTTGTTCAGTTTTGTTGTGAATATTATTAGCCAAATCATGAGAAACCAATGCCTTAACTAAAATTTTGCCTATTCGGCTGAGTATGAGATACGACCAAACACACCATTTAGCTCTCGATGAAAGCAAGATCAACGCTCGCCAAATATTAAATACTTGTGGCCCTCGATTTTAATCTCTTCGTCGGCTTCACATATTTGCCATTGACTATTTCACATTATTGAGTGATTGGTCCTACAATCCAACCTTGTTTTGAAAAGGCAGTGCAGACTATTGCACGACATTGTTATTTCTGCTGCTGTGAGCAAGCTGCACTTCCTGTTGCAGATGGACGGTGCTCTAGACTCGGCTGCTTGTTGCTTCCAACTGTAAAAGGGGAGCTTTGCTTGAAATTGAAATGGAAGCTAGCTGCATCTGCATCATCATCGAAATCTATAAATAACCGGCTCAACCAGTCCTGAAGCCCGAAAGTAGTGGGTTTAGGCGAGCTCGTTTTCACTGTTCATAATCATAAACAAAACATGGACAATATATCGTTTGAGCTAAAGCGTAGCTGCATAAAACGGCAATGGATAAAATACTGCTCGTACTTGAGATGTTCTATTTGACAAGCAACGTTGCAACTTGTACAAACATTTTTTTTCTTTTTGAGCAGTTGAGCTGATTCTTATACTCGATGTGACTATGAGAGGTCCGGCGGTTTCAAAACGGGGCAGTCTGCCAGTCGGGCTGTTCTTCAGTATGTATTCTTTGTTCACATTCAAAGATGATTATTTTTAGGTGGGGAAGCTCTCCCCCCAGTGAAAATTAAAAAAAAACATTCAAAGATGATCGTGAAATGGGTTTAATCGATCGGCTCTGTACTTGAGTTTTCGCTTTCTATGAAAGCAAGACGGTGCTTTCCTTGTGGGAGCAGGAGGAAAGAGCAGGTAAAATGAGCAAACCATTGGGAATCAGTTGAATCTGGTGAAAATTGAACGAACTTGCCGTGAGATAATAGCATAAACATACCACATTTCTAGCCAAATTTACCGATTGGTACCGGTCGGTGTCTAAATCGCATTTTGGTACCATATTTTTCCTAAGTTTTCTCAGAATACCCAAATCGCTCGCTTAGTCGATTTAGACAGCCGTTCTGACAGCTCTGGCCCACATGTAAGATGACGTGGCAAAGCCGGGTGATGGAGAGGAAAACGGCTGTTACTGACGCCGTGGGGCCCACCTGTCAGGGGTCTGTCTTAACGCCACGCCGCTAGGTTTCAGACACATCTGAATCGCGTCGCGCGGGCTCTCCTTTGTCCCTCCCCCCTCCCTTGGCATGGCGGCAGCGACTCCTGACAGTGGCGGCGCTGATTCGTCCGCAGGCGGCGGCGACGCTTCTCTGTCCGCAGCTGGAAGCGGCGCTGATTGCTCCACGGGCGGCGGTTGCTGGACTAGCAGGCCGCAGTCGCCGGTGTCGCTTACGGCCGAGGCAAGGTCGGCGAAAGCTTTCGCGGCGGCGGTGCTGGCCTCACCTTCGAAGACCAGCTACCAGTGGAGTAGCTCCGTCGGTGGAGTGGTGTAAGTCACATTCTTGCTTACAGATCTGATTTTTTAGGTAATGTTATTGAGTAGTGACAATTTAGTTAAGCAATGTAGCTCGACATTTAGCAGTAGTTGTATTTGCTAGTTGTATTTGGCATTTTAGGTAGTTGTATTTGCAATTATTCTCTAAATAATTAGTTGTTACTCGTAGGCTTGATGATGAAGTTTGGGAAATCAGATTTAATTTCCCTGGTGAAGATAACTTAGAAAGAACTCTTTGCAAGAGTGACATCACGGTTCTGAATTTGCTAGAATTGATAAGAGGGCATGGCTATGGAATTAGAGATGACATGTTCTATGTTAAGGAAGTGGGGACAGGCTACCAGGGGATGGAAGTTATTGACAGCATGGGAAAAGCAGAAGAGATGCTAGCTCTGTATGAAACTGACAAGATTCTGAACATTACAGTTCTGAATAAAAATGCTTCATGGCCAGTAGGATTCAACATGACAGCAGGTTTACCTATGCAAATTAGTGAGCCTGTAGTTCTTTCAGTTGACAGTGATGGTGTGACCTACATATCAGATGATGATGTAGGTCTGTTTCCAATGGCTATGGATAGCTCTGACATCATGTATGTTGGCACTCATAAGAGCTCCAATTTTCATGCATTCAATTTTGTACTTCCTATTGATGTGGAGGTTATATTTGATGATGACAGCATATTAATAGAAGAGGAAAAGCAATTAGTTAGTGAATTGAAGAGGAAGAAGCAAGAAAGAGAACCAGATTCAGATGAAGAAGCAATATTAGAGATGCTTAGTGAAGAGAAAAGAAAAAGGCAGGACATTGTACTGCGCTATGAAGGGGACACTGATGTTGAAGAGTATTTTGAAGAGGTAATTGAATCTGAATCTGATGTGGAAGTTACTGAACCTGATTATTTTGGAAAAGATCAACGACCTCCACACAATCACAACGAGCGGTGCTTTCGTTATGTTAGGAGGATGAAGATCAGGTAAAAGGATCGAGCCTTTGGGAATCAGATGAAAATTGAAATGGATGAAAATTGAACGAACTTTGTCAATGAATCGGTCATCTTCTTCCAAAAGAAGCTGCCATCCATGCCATGCCACGTGAGTGCCTGCACTTCAAATCCGTGAAGCAATAACTCATGGTGATCGATCAACTGATCACGACCCCAATATTTCCATGATCTTGCACCAGTTGCCAAGATCGCTTCACGGGGTCTCTATGCACTATGCCGGCCTAGGGCTTCAGAGCCATGCGAGAATTCGGAAAGCAATTGCCCAGCTCAAAGCCACAACGTCCACATCTAATCTGCAATCTACTCGATCGTCCGTGGCTGAGAGGAAGCCAGACGCATCCTCTGCACACGGAACAACAATCAGGGATGGGCCGGCCGGGATATAGCGCCGGAACATCATCTCCGCTACGGCACACGCGTCGCGCCCTAGATCTACGCTCCGACGCCGACGTGGCACGACGCTTCGAGGCCGGTTCACGCGTCTCGCCGTCCATTCCGTCCGCCACCCACCACCTCACGTTCCCCTCACCGGCGGAGCACGCGCCACGTCCGCCGCGCCCCATACCTCGCTTATTTAAAGCCGCCGCACCCCGCCCACCGTCCTCCGCCATCGTTAGCCCCATTTCCCTTGGGTCGAGCCTAGGTCCAGATCACAATCCGTTCCTCCCGTCCCCAAACCCATTTCGAGGAACGACATTACTGGTCCGCTCGCTCGTCCCTTCCGCCGGTGATCCAAGGATCCGTTCCACCCGGCCAGCCGAGCATCCGTCCGTCGTTACAAAGCGTGATCGACTCGACACAGCCGACATCGTCCATGGCGCTCAACCAGACGGGCGCGGCGTCCATCGCGGCCGCCGTGGCGCCAGCACCAAGCGCGCGGTCCGCGGTCTTCACGGCCTCCGCCGCCGCCGGCGCCACCATGGCACGCAGCGGCAGCGCGAACAACCTCCGGATGCAGGCGCAGACGGTGGAGCCTGCGCAGCCGCAGACGTCCGACTTGAACCTGGCGATGGCGCCCGGCCGCGAGGTGGAGCACCCGGACGTGGCGGGGGACGAGGCGCGCAAGGTGGGCGTGCCGGTGTTCGTGATGATGCCGCTGGACACGGTGCGCAAGGACGGCAGCGCGCTGAACCGGCGCAAGGCCGTGCAGGCGTCCCTGGCCGCGCTCAAGAGCGCCGGCGCCGCGGGGATCATGGTGGACGTGTGGTGGGGCATCGTCGAGGCCGAGGCGCCCGGGCAGTACAACTTCGCGGGCTACATCGAGCTCATGGAGATGGCCAGGAAGGCCGGGCTCAAGGTGCAGGCCGTCATGTCCTTCCACCAGTGCGGCGGCAACGTCGGCGACTCGGTCACGTAAGTGCTGTTTCCTACTACTGCTCCACTCCATTTCTAGTCCATGATCTTGACCTTAATTTGCCTAGATTTTTGTTGTGTTCATTTATTCATGATTAGATGAATTGCATTTCTTGAAAATGGATAGAGATCGCATTGATCGACTAAGCGAAAATTTGTGTACTGTTTTGTTGAATTAGACGCTACTAGTTGCATCCGTTGAATCTTGGCATGTGCTGGCCGGCCACCGCCCATCGCCATTAGTTTAGGCACTTCGCAATGCGCAGTCTCCCATGGAAGAGAACCCATGCATGATAAGATGAACAATATCCTCAAGTAGAAAAACATTTGTATGGTCGTGGCCACCGGCGGAGCTACATGCTACCAGAGGGGTGCACAGGAACCCGGATACGAGTAGCTTTTTTTTAACCTTGAAATTAGCTAAAAATCATTGTGTGCACCCTTATAATCAACGACTAGTGCACCCTTGGTAAGCTAAATTAGTGCATATTATATGGTAGTGCAACTTGATTGAGTTTTTCGCAAAAAAAAAAAAAAAAAACTTGATTGAGTTTGCTCTAGCTCCGCCACTGCTCGTGAGGTGTCACAAGTCATCGTCTCATTTCGTACACTAGCGGATCGCACTTTCTCGAACTGTGTGATGTGGACGGTCACAGTTTTTTTTGGGCCCATGATCTTCAACAAAATACGAGAGAAAATCTCCTCTGGTGGTTGGCTTCCGTGGAGGCCGGCTGCTTCTCTGCTTCCTCTCCGGCGCTCGCACCTCGGTGGAGGTGCCGTGCGCCGTCTTCCCGGGCCGGAGCCCGTGTGCGGCGGATCCGGTGTTTGAGCTTCAAGAAGATGGAGGTGGCCAAATCCAGTCGGAAGATGACGGCGACGACGCAAGATGGAGGCCCTTTGCGGGGTTCGAGGTTCGTTGACTTCCCGTCTGCCACGGGACTCCTGCTGATCCAAGGTTGCTATGGCGGAGCGGCGGCGGCGCGCCAGCGGCATGTCTTCTTCGTCGACGGCGTCTTCGTTATCCATAAGGACTCGGTTGTAATTTTCTGTTTTTCTAAGGTCTGTCCTGTAAGGATTCTGGATTAATGCCAACTTTGTCTTTCCGCAAAAAAAAAAAAAAGTCGGCCGAGGCCCATGATCTTGTTCTTTTCTTAACTTGTACGTGCCCCCGGTGTCATCATGCCACGTGATCTCTGAGCCAATTCTCAAAAAAAAAAGTTATCTCTGAACTTGCTGTTTAAATTACCGTGATCTCTGAACTTGCTGACGACGTTTCTGTAATCTGTATGCAGCATCCCGCTCCCGAAATGGGTGCTGGAGGAGATGGACAAGGACGAGGACCTGGCGTACACGGACCGGTGCGGGCGGCGCAACCGCGAGTACGTCTCCCTCGGCGCCGACGCGCTGCCCTGCCTGAAAGGCCGCACGCCCATCCAGTGCTACGCCGACTTCATGCGCGCCTTCCGCGACCACCTCGCGCCCTACATGGGCACCACCATCTGCGAGATCCAGGTCGGCATGGGCCCCGCGGGGGAGCTCCGCTACCCGTCCTACCCGGAGAGCAACGGCACCTGGTCATTCCCCGGCATCGGCGAGTTCCAGTGCTACGACCGCCACATGCTCGCCTCCCTCAAGGCCGCCGCCGAGGCGCGCGGCAAGCCCGAGTGGGGCAACGCCGGGCCGGGGGATTCGGGGAGCTACAACCAGTGGCCCGAGGACACCAGCTTCTTCCGCCGCGACGGCGGGTGGAGCTCCGAGTACGGCGACTTCTTCATGAGCTGGTACTCGCAGATGCTCCTCGAGCACGGCGAGCGCATCCTCTCCGCCTCCTCCTCCGTCTACACGGGCGTCCCCGGGGTGAAGGTCTCCGTGAAGGTGGCGGGCATCCACTGGCACTACGGCACCCGCTCCCACGCGCCGGAGCTCACCGCGGGGTACTACAACACGAGGAACCACGACGGGTACCTGCCCATCGCGCGCATGCTCGGCCGCCACGGCGCCGTGCTCAACTTCACATGCGTCGAGATGCGCGACCACGAGCAGCCGCAGGACGCGCAGTGCCGCCCCGAGGCGCTCGTGCGCCAGGTCGCCAACGCCGCCAAGGACGCCGGGATCGGCCTCGCCGGGGAGAACGCGCTACCGCGGTACGACGAGACGGCGCACGACCAGGTGGTGGCCACGGCCGCGGAGAAGGCCGAGGAGGAGCGCATGGTGGCCTTCACATACCTCCGCATGGGCCCCGACCTGTTCCAGCCCGACAACTGGCGCCGCTTCGCCTCCTTCGTGAAGCGGATGACGGAGACGGGCGTGCTGGACGTGTGCCGGGAGCAGGTGGAGCGGGAGGCACAGGGCGTCGCAGACGCCACCCAGCCGCTCGTCCACGAGGCCGCCGCCGCGCTCGCCAACTGAACCATGATCGATCGACCGCCGGTGAGCTCGATCGACGTAGACGAGGGCGCTACGTATGTGACTATGTGTATGTACCGACTACCGACCGGATCGAGAATGGGGAAACGTAGGGGAATCGATTGATTCCAACGGGTAAGTAGTATTTGCAGCGTTGTTAATTACTTCAAGCTTTGATGCTGGCCGGTTTAATTTGGCGTCGCTCCAAGCTCGCTGATGTACAAAGCTGTGGCGTCGTGCCCGTCTCCTCCTCTTCGTCCCGAGAGAGGCGATTTTCTGAAACTCGCCGGGTCAACCCACCTCGCCGCCGCGGATCCGGCCGTTTCCTCCCCTCCGCCGGCTGCTCCGGCAGCGGGAGGGTGGGGGAACGCCGGATCTCGGTGTGTACATAGTGTAGGGTTAGCTGGGCTCTTTGCCGGCGGCGCTCTGGAGGTGGGGGTGCGGTTGGCGGTGGTTTTGGTGGCGGCGCTCGTCCCCTTCGCCGGCGGAGTTCTTCGGAGCGTCGCCGTGGAGCGGCCGCCCTCCTCGTGCTCGCAGCGCCTGGGTGCTGCCGTGCGCGAGTTCCCCGACCCTGGCTGGATCCGAGGCGACGGATCTGGTGGCTGGGGTCGCGGGCGGATCCGTGGGCTCGTCGAGATCTTCTTCTTCTTCCGGCATCGGCGACGTTGGCGGCCGAGGCAAGGTGGATCGGAGGGGCTAGGGGGGCGCTCGCCCGGGTCGTTCATCGACAACAGCTCCGCCGCGGCGCGGCGGACGGGCACGGCGGCGTCCTTCATAGGGCAAAATCTTCCCTGGAAGCGGCAAGAAGGCGGCCGTTCGTCCTCGTCTCCGGCGCCGGTGATGTGGAAGCTCTCGTTGCTTGTGGTTCCTTTTCCTCCCCGTATGCTTGTTCTTCCTTTGTTTCAATCTATGTACTTTGTATGTGGTTTGATCGGTGAATATACGGGCTGTTGGATGTGTCAAAAAAAAAAAAGCTCGCTGATGTACTGTACTATGGTGCCGCAGTACTACTGCTGGATGTAAGATCGACAACTCCAACATGTTGTATGTACGCCTCCTGTAAATCTGTTCAGCTGGAATGAATGATGAACAGACAGAAGTTGGAGATAAAGAGTAAGACTTAGTTTGGCGGTGAAGTATTTCTAAAACCAAAGTATTGGAAAACTTTAGGCTGTGTTTGGTACTGAAGTATTTTTGAAGTATTTTAGAAATACTACAGTTTCCATAAATACCACAGTTTACAATACTTTGATGTGTTTGGTGATGACTAGAAACTGTGGTTTTAATACTACAGTATCCTTCAAACTGTGGTATTTTTGAAGTATTCTAAAAACAGCTCGGGACCTGTTTTTTCTAAAACGGAGAAAGAGGAAAACGCATGTGAGCGCCTGTGCGCTCCTTCCACGACGGCCAACTGACGTCGCACCACCGCTGCCCAGGACGAGATGCCCATGTACTTGGCTATTTGCTCCATTGCTATATGCCGGCCGGTCAGTTTAATTAGCTCTGAAGTATGTACGCGCTCTCGCCGACGGCCGCACGCCGGACCTGACCGCGATCGCCAGTTGCCGGATGCTATGACAACGAAGGAAGGATTTGCCGTGAATACAAGAACTAAGATTTGACGTAATATCTCGTTGTTGATTAGAAGGATCATTTATAGGGGAGCCAATTAGCTGAAGCTGAAGCATTCAACCTGCGCAACTCATGCACAACCATGCATGCAAGAGCCATGCAGCAATCGATGGTCAAAAGGAATCATCCATGCACTCGGTCAAACCGATGGTTAAACGACATTTCCCAAACGCTTCACATTTTTTGGCAAAACTGAGAAATAATGCCGTATGATGAAACTGAAGTATTCCTCCGCCGGGCACCCTAATACTTCAGTATCAGGATACTGCAGTTTAGCAAAAACGGAGCTCCCAAACTAGGCCTTAGTATTTCTATGTCTGGCAAGTAAATACTTCAGTTTTGGAAAAAGAGGTCCGAACCTCTTTTTTATATACTTCATTCAAAATCAGTGCATTTTTCGTCAATACTGAAGTATAAAAACTACAGTTTTACTAAAGCCAAACAATGATATTTTCAGAAACCACAGTATTTCTAGAATATTTTGAAAAAACTTTGCTCCCAAACGGAGCCTAAATGTGTTTTTTATCACCACCTTCCCAATAGGAACCACGACGGGTACCTGCCCATCGCGCGCATGCTCGGCCGCCACGGCGCCGTGCTCAACTTCACCTGCGTCGAGATGCGCGACCACGAGCAGCCGCAGGACGCGCAGTGCCGCCCAAGGATTTGGATTTCGGCTTCTGAGTAGCTGCTGCGGGGAAAAAGGTGGATGATGATGAACTTCGTGATTATATCCTCAATGGTCTTGATGGTACTTTCAATCCCTTAGTTGCATCTATCAATGCCAATCCATCCACTACTCTCAATGACATGTGTTCTCAGTTGTTGTCCTATGAGTTTCGTGAAAATATGTTGATTGCGACGGGGCAAGGAACCGGTACTTTTACATCCTCTGTCAATGCTGTACCCCGTCGCCCTCCTGCACCTGCTGCCCAACCACCTCTTTTGCCACCACCATATCCTTTCCACCCCTACCAGCAGCCACCACAACACTACCAGCAGCCTATGCAGCAATACCAGCAGCCACAACAGCAGTACCAGCAGCCGCCGCAGGCGTATCAGCCGCGCCCTCCTCAGCAGCGTCAGAACAGGGGAGGCAAGCCCGATGCGCGTCGCCCTAAAGGCGGACGTGGTGGTAAAAACAAGCCGAACCGAGTTACTACACCGTGGCAGGATGAAGTTACTTGTCAAATCTGCAAGAAGGAGGGACACTTTGCTAGTGACTGCTGGTGGCGCTACGGCGATGATGATGATGAGGATGACACACAAACAGATCACAAGGGAGCCTATGGTGTAGACACAAACTGGTATGTTGATACTGGTGCCACAAATCATGTCACGGGTCAACTCCAAAAGCTCCAAGTTCATGACAATTATCAAGGGCGTGATCAAGTTCACAATGCTAGTGGACAAGGTATGAATATTGCAAACATTGGTTATTCAGTTTTGCACACCCCGCATAGTTCTATACATCTACGTGATATTTTGCATGTCCCTAGCTCATCCATGAATTTACTTTCTGCTCATAAAATTGCCCTTGACAACAATGCCTTCATTGAAATTCACCCATTTTTTTCTTGATCAAGGATCAGGCAACACACCACGTCATGTTTAAAGGTCCCTGTCATGGTGGCCTATATCCCTCGTTCCTGTGTCAACGGGGTCTTCCAAGCATGCACTCGCCACCATCAAGCCTACTTCCTCAACATGGCATCGTCGTCTAGGGCATCCATCTTCGTTTATTGTTCAGCAAGTTCTTAGGAAAAACAATCTCTCGTACACTCCAGAAACAAATTCTTACGTATGTGATCCATGTCAGCAGGCTAAGAGTCATCAGTTACCATACTATACCTCCACTAGTGTTTCCACAGTTCCTTTGGAACAAGTTTTTTCTGATGTATGGGGTCCAGCTCCTCTTTCTGCGGGCAAACATTCATATTATGTAAGCTTCATTGATGATTTTAGTAAATTCACTTGGATTTATTTGCTTAAGAAACGTTCAGATGTATATCAAGTGTTTCTTAATTTTCAACAATTTGTTGAGCGCAAGTTTGATAGAAAGATTATTACTATGCAAACCGATTGGGGTGGTGAATATGAAAAACTCAACGGTTTCTTTCAAAAAGTGGGTATCACCCATCACGTCTCATGGCCTCATGCTCACCAACAAAATGGCTGAGCTGAGCGTAAACACCGTCACATTGTTGAAGTTGGTTTTTCTCTACTTGCTAATGCCTCCATGCCTTTAAAATATTGGGATGATGCTTTCCTTACAGCCACCTTCCTCATCATCATGCTACCCACCAAGGTTCTAAATTTTGAAACTCCCACACATAAACTCCTCAATATCACACCAAATTATGAGTCTCTTCGCGTGTTTGGTTGCGCTTGCTGGCCGAACCTTAGTCCCTACAATAAACAGAAACTCTCCTTTCGTTCTAAACGGTGTGTTTTTCTTGGCTATAGTCCCCTTCATAAGGTGTCAAATGTCTTGATGTGAGTACTGGACGTGTTTATGTCTCTCGTGATGTAGTATTTGATGAGAATGTTTTTCCATTTGCTGCTCTTCATCCTAATGCTGGTCGTCGTCTTCGCGAAGAAATTATTTTACTTCCTCATGATTTGTCTTCGTCGGACTCACTAGATAGGGGTGTGCACACTAATGATCAATATTTGCAAATAGTTCCTGTTGTTACTCCTCCACAAGTTCCTGATACATCACCTGCGTTGAGTTCCAGCATACATACCAGCTCAAATTCTGAAGAAAATGATGAAAACGGAGCATCAAATAACGAGTTCAGCCAAGACGTTGCTACACAACAAAATGGGAGCGATCCCGAGGCTGATTCCTAGGCTGAATCCGCCTCGGATCCAGCTCCGTCAGGGGTCGCCACTGCCAACCCTGGGCGTGCTGCCTCGCCCCACTCCATGCCCGACACGTCGCCTGGGTGCAGGTCGCAGTCACCCGCCCGGTCCCCCGCTGGGTCGCCCCCTTCTGTGGACAAGACGCCACCATCTCCCACGCCATCCACTCCTGCGCTGACACCCGTCAGCTCACCAGGCGACAACGACGCCGGGGACAGCAGCGCTGCTGCTGATTCGCCTGGCTCGCACTCGGAGGCCGGTGATTCTCTGGCTGCAGGATCCTCTGTGCCTGACCCGGGTGTTGTACAAGCTGCAGAACCACGTACTCGCCTACAAAAAGGTATACGACAACCAAAAATTAAAACTGATGGCACAATTAGGTGGTGTTTGTTAACGTCTACAGGAGAACCAGATAATCTTCATGAGGCTCTTACAGATGAGAATTGGAAACATGCCATGCAAGATGAATATGATGCTTTACTTGCAAATAACACCTGGCATCTAGTACCAGCAAACTCAACCAGAAATATTATTGATTGCAAGTGGGTGTATCGCATCAAGAAAAATGCCGATGATACTATTGACAGGTATAAAGCTCGCTTAGTTGCTAAAGGTTTTAAACAAAGGTATGGCATTGACTATGAGGATACTTTTAGTCCTGTTGTTATGGCTGCAACTATTCGACTTGTGTTATCCATAGCAGTTTCTAAAGGTTGGAGTCTCAGACAGCTAGATGTAAAGAACGCGTTTCTTCATGGTGTTCTGGAAGAGGAGGTTTATATGAGATAGCCACCTGGTTTTGAGTCTTCCGCTACTCCACATTACATCTGCAAACTTGACAAAGCTATCTATGGATTAAAACAGGCACCTCGAGCATGGTATTCTCGACTCAGCTCGAAGTTACATGTCCTTGGTTTCACTCCTTCCAAGGCCGATACATCCTTGTTCCTGTTTGACAAGGCAGGTATCACCATGTTCCTTCTTATATATGTTGATGACATTATTGTGACTAGCTCCTCAGATGCTGCCATATCAGCTCTTCTCCATAACTTGCGGGCTGATTTTGCTCTTAAAGATCTTGGTGACCTTCATTATTTTTTGGGTCTTGAAGTTCACAAACAGCACAATGGGTTACTCTGAATCAAGAGAAGTATGCTATCGATTTGCTGATTCGGGTTGGCATGCGTAATTGTGCTTCATGTCCTACACCTCTCTCCACGTCTGAAAGTTTGTCACTCCATGATGGCTCGCCTCTCAGTTCT
Organism: Poa pratensis; assembly: GCA_947311845.1. Classification (NCBI taxonomy): domain Eukaryota; kingdom Viridiplantae; phylum Streptophyta; class Magnoliopsida; order Poales; family Poaceae; genus Poa; species Poa pratensis. The sequence goes on along the minus strand of CAMZMU010000117.1, from coordinate 1,323,002 downwards.
GATGACAGTTCTCGCTACCGGAGCATTGTAGGTGCTCTCCAATATTTGACTTTGACTCGTCCTGATATTTCATTTGCTGTCAACAAGGTCTGTCAATTTCTTCATGCACCTACTTCTACTCACTGGACTGCGGTAAAAAGGATATTACGATATGTTAATGGTACACATACTATTGGACTCACTTTTCAGAAGTCCTTCTCCACTCTTCTTAGTGCTTATTCAGATGCAGATTGGGCAGGAGATCTCAATGATAGGCGATCCACTGGTGGGTTTGCTATATTTTTTGGTCCCAATCTTATCTCATGGAGTGCCAGGAAACAACCTACTGTGTCTCGTTCAAGTACAGAGGCTGAGTACAAAGCTGTAGCCAATGCCACTGCTGAATTGATATGGATGGAGAGTCTCACAAGAGAGTTAGGAGTGTCACTCAAGGAGAAACCATGTTTATGGTGTGACAATCTTGGTGCTACATTTCTGTCTGCTAATCCTGTTTTTCATGCCCGTACAAAACATATTGAGATTGATTTTCACTTTGTTCGTGAAAGAGTTGCAAACAAACAGCTTGTTGTCAGGTTTATCTCAAGCAAGGATCAGATTGCAGATGGATTTACCAAGCCTTTGTGTCCCAAGAAGCTTCAGGAATTTCGACGTAATCTAAATCTTTGTAAAGTTTAGATTAAGGGGGGTGTTAGACAAATAATGTACCGGGTATACTGTATTCGTATAGGTATAGAGTAGTACTCTAACCTATACGAATCCCTCTTGTACACGCCACCACGGGGGCTTTTCCCGTGCCCTATAACACGTACCCGACACCCCCCAACAGGGTATCGTTCACCCTAACAACAACATACTTCCAAAGGAAAAGAACAAGAACAACAGATCCACGAGCAAAACGAAATGTTCTGATCAGACAAAGTCATTCTTACTATAGTATTTCCACTTTGATAAAAAGAATGAAAATAAGTCATTTCCATGACCAAGCCATGTTAAAGTAATGTAGGCATCCGAATGTGTATTACTTTTCCCTAGCAAAAATATACAACATAAACCTTCATTTCCATCGACCACCATCCTTGTCTTTCTCCAGTCCTTGACGAGGCAAAGCCAGTGACTTGATAGACGTAAAGGCAAGTTCTCTACTGTATATTTTTCGGGAATTTGAGTCGGGGTCAAGCACGACGCGGCATCCACGACGATAGCTGTGCTAGTATAATTTCCTTCCGGCCGTTGAAGCATCTCGATCATCTTATGTCTCTGCTACCCTGCTAATTGTCTTTTTCGAATCAATTTCCATCAAACAGCTTGCAGAGATGGAAGGCCCTGACCAGGTAAAGATGTTTCTTTCTTACTTTCTCCGTTTAGTTTTGCTCGTGGTAGACAATATATATAGCTAGATTCATCGGTGCAAAGTTCACAACTCTTTTTGTGTGTGTTCATCACCGATTCTACATTTCGATCGCTCCTGAATTGCAGCATCGATCTGAATTAATTTTGTTTGCGCAGTGGCGCAACCATCACGTCGGTCCGGTCGTCATGCCGCAGCCGGTTCCCGCGCCGCCTCCTCAGCGGCGCAACCATCACGTCGATCCGGTCGTCGTCGTCGCGGTGCCACAGCCGGTTCCCGCGCCGCCTCCGCAGCCTCCGCAGTGGAGGAACCATCGCCACCGTATGGTCGTCGTCTTCTTCGACGACGACGAGCAGGTGGAGCCGGTCTCCGGTGTCCTTGACAGCCGGCCATCGGTAGGTTCAGGTGCAACAACCAACGGAGCGGCGGTCGTCAAGACGCACACCGAGTGCTCGGCCGTCGCCAGGGACTCGTCCAGCGACAACTTCGCCGTGCTCGTGCATGTCAAGGCTCCCGGGATGGTCGACACCGATGCGGCGCCACGCGCGCCGCTGGACCTGGTGACGGTGCTCGACGTGAGCGGCAACATGAGCGGTCAGAAGCTGGTGCTGTTGAAGCAGGCGATGCGGTTTGTCATTGACAACCTCGGCCCTGACGACCGCCTCTCTGTCGTGTCCTTCTCCTCCAAGGCGCGACGCGTGACCAGGCTCGCGCGCATGACCGACGTCGGGAAGGCTTCCTGCGTCCACGCCGTGGAGTCCCTCTCGGCGAGCGGTGGCACCAACATTTCCGAGGGGCTACGCTTGGCCGACAAGGTGCTCGTCGAGCGTCGTCACAGGAACGCCGTGTCCAGCGTCGTGCTCCTCTCCGACGGCCAGGACACCCAACCCATGGGGACACGTTGGGACGGCGCGGCCAACTACGAGGTGCTCGTCCCGTTCTTATTCCGGTCGGCGCCGATCCACACGTTCGGGTTCGGCAACAACCACGACGCGGCGGCGATGCACGTGATTGCCGAGGCGACGGGCTGCACGTTCTCGTTCATCGAGAACGAGGCGGTGATCCAGGATGCATTTGCGCAGTACATCGGCGGCCTACTCCCCGTCGTGGTCCAAGAGGCGCGCATCACCGTCGCGTGCGTGCATCCGGGAGTCCGTGTCGTCTCGATCAGGTCCGGCCGCTACGAGAGCCGCGTGGACGAGGACGACCGCGCTGCGTCGGTACGCGTCGGTGAACTCTACGCCGACGAGGCGCTTCCTGCTATTCCAGGCCGTGCGCCCGTGCCAAGAGCGGAAGAATCAGACAACAGCAACAACACCGCTCTGGTGAAAGTTGTCTTCAGCTACAGAGACGCAGCGACGGGCGGCGACGTGAGCGTGACGGCAGATGATGCGGTGGTGGCGAGGCCGGAGGAAGCGGGGGACGCGGAACGGTCGGTGGAGGTGGAGCGGGAGCGCGTGCGGGTGGAGGCGGCGGAGGACATCGCCGCTGCGCGGGCGGCAGCGGAGTGGCGCGAGTACCAGGAGGCGGTGGAGGCGCTAGCGGAGCAAGGGCAGCAGCAGCCCAAGGCTGGAGACGACGCACATACCTCCGGGCCGGAGTAACCAGCAGACGTGTTTTACTTCAAAATGGAGTGCGACTGCGGCTTGTCATTTTGACGGCGTTTGGACTTGGTTTTTTTATTACTCATAAAGATTTGAGCTTGTTTATGTTCTTTTTTTCAGAGTGGTGTTTTTTTTTTTGAAACGAGCGGCAAAAGCTTTGCCCCTTATATTAAATAAGCAGAAAGGTGCCCGTTTATTAATGGAAGAAACCGGGCGAAAACCAAACAACAAACACCAATGCCAACAACAACGAACGCCACGGGGCAAAGCCCACACAACACCCACACCACGGCCAGCCGGCCAGCAAGGAGCCGCTGCCCCGACAACCAACCCTCCGCCACGCCCTGCGCAAACCACCTGGACCACCTTCCGGGGCCGCCGCCCCGACATGCCACCGCCCACACCCGGGCCACGACGCCGCACGACGCGGCCACCCACAGCCCAAGCTGCACCAGGTAAGCCGCTCGCAGACCACGGCCGCCATACCAACATCCGGGGCCGCCGCCCCGGCCTAAAAGGCAGCCGCTCGTAAACGTATCTATAATTTTTGATTGTTTCATGCCATTTTTATGCTTTTAGCACTTGTTTTATATTAAGTTTATTATTTATTTGGACTAACCTACTAATAGTTGCAAAAGTGCACAATGTTCTTGTTTTACTCTTTGATGTGTAGAAATTATCAAGAATACAAGAGGAAACCTTGTTGGAGTCGAATTGGGACTTTCCTGAAATCTGTCTGAGAACTTTTTACGAAGTTTGCCAGTTTGACCCTCGAAGATGACGTCAAATGGAGACCTGGCTGTTACGAAAGTTGTCACAATTTTCCATACGAAGATTTTAAGCCCGAGATCAGCCCAATCGGAGTTCGGACGCGGCCTGTAGGCCCGTTTTGGTGGAACCCTAAAAGGGGGTGACGGAAATCCGAGAAGATATATAAAGGGAGGAAACCTAATTCGTGGAGGACTCCTCCACCCACGAATTTCAGCCACCAAAAGCCACGTTTTTGCCTCCCCCATGGATCCCATCTCCATGGGGGAGGGCTCCCAAGAAGCCATGAAGGAGGGAGGCTAAGGGGCGGCGCTCCCCAAGCTTGCCGGCGGCGGGGAAAGGAGTTCCCCGCACCGCCGGCGCCGCCGCCGCCCTGCGCCGCCGCGCTGCCCTCTCCGCCGTCTTCACCGCCATCTCCATCACCATCTCCTCCTTGTATTCAGTGGTTCATCCTCCCACAAACCTCTGTACCGTCCTATGTAAACATGGTGTTTGATGCTATAATATTTATCCTATGATTTACATCATGTTTCCGTAGTTTATTTGTCTTTTGATTGCTTAATTGAATGCATGAGGTTCATTAGAGTTGTATGTCTATATGGTGCTGTCCTTTGGTGTCCATTATATTTGTGCGCGCATGGATCAAACACCCTAGGGTTGGTAGTATTTGTAACGAAGCGGGGGAAGTTCTGCCGGAGTGACAGAAACCTGAGAACGCGAACCGATTAGTTGCACGTATGGGAGTAAGAGGACCTTGAACTTAAGGCTATGGTTGGGGAAACCTTAATGCATTGTTAGTATTTGCGGATGCTTTCTAACAATCCAATCATATAGTACTTGTAATCCCAAGTAGTGGAGTGCATGTATATTTAGCCTCTCCCACATAGAAAACTGCATCGAAGACAATGAACCAAGTACCTTCACTAATTAATCTTGGACAAAGCCACCACAATTACCACCACTTTTCCACACTCATGGTACTGTTAGTATATGGTTACTTAGTGTATTTTATTGCTGCAGCACTAACATTTACTTTCTTGTATTTATTATCTTGCAAAACTACCTCTCATACCCGTATTGCTACCGTAGTTTTATTTTAGATAATGCAAACGTTTAGTGTGCGTAGAGTTGTATCAGTGGTTGATAGAACTTGAGAGAATACTTATCCTACCTTTAGCTCCTCGTTGGGTTCGACACTCTTACTTATCGAAAAGGCTACACGCGATCCCCTATACTTGTGGGTTATCAAGACCTTTTCTGGCGCCGTTGCCGGGGAGCCATAGCGTAGGTTAATGTTCTTGTGTGCACTTGTTTGCTTTATCTCTAAGTAGTTTTTATTTTCAGTATTAAGTTGTTCTTTATCTTACTATGGATAGGGAATGCGAATTACAAAAAAAATTAGGTGTAGTTGTTATCTAAAAACGTTTTCAAAAAGAAAAGTGATTGGAAAGATGAGTAATGGTTAAATGGGGGTCGACCTTGAACACTTGTGTTCATGCCTATGAAACCAAAACAAATCTTTCCATGGAAGCTTTTCATTAAAAACATGTAAATATTGTAAATATTGTGTATATACCTCTGTACATAAAAATAAAATGCTAATTATAGTCTAGTTAATTGAAAGTTGATAGTTTTACTTTGCTGTCCAGAAACAGATTTTCTGTGCTCCACCGTATTAAATGTTTAAAATCACCAGAACGTGATCTTGATCTGAAATTTCTTGAGTGCAAAGTGATGCTTATTAGCTTTCTTTCATTAGACTAACTTTTTCTGATTTAAGGTACGTAGATAGGTCGAAAAATTCGATCTTTACTGACTGTTCTGTTTAGACAGATTTTGTGCTTCTCTGTAAATAAAATCGTGATAAATCTCAGAATAGTATTTTGACTTGAAAATTTTTGTGCATAAACCTGAGATTATTATCTTTCTTTCATTAGACTAAAGTTTTTCGATTTGAGCTACTTAACTATCTCGTTGAATGCCATCTTTACGGACTGTTCAGTTTTGACAGATTTCTTTGTTTATTCAATATTGTACTTGGTGTTGTTAGTTTCATTAGTTTTTCGACGGACAACGGAAATCATGAACACCTTAGTATATACAGTGGCTAATGTTGAGTAAAAATTATAAAACTTGTCAATGCTTGAACATGAGTGGATTTTATTTAATGAGTACTAACCCTACTAATGAGTTTTGTGAAGTTTTATGTGGATGTAGCTTATAAGATCTAATCAATATGGTGATATGAGATGAATAAGAAGACGCAAGAGCTCAAGCTTGGGGATGTGTAGGTGCATCCCAAGAACATATTCAAGAAGATACAATCATCTAAGCTTGGGGATGCCCGAGTCATCCCCCTATTCATCAACTAACATGAGGTTGTCTCGTTCATACTCTATATTACCCGTCCACATGATATGTATTGTCTTAACTTGTATTATAATTGCTTTTATATGTCTTGGTTTTACCTTCTTTAGTTTTATTAGGCTCCTTATTTGGTTTCGATTGCTTCTTTACTTTCACTTATAAATTCAAAATAACAAAAATATTTTCTTTTGTTTTGCTTCTTTGTTTGGTTCTTTATTTTAATTTTATTTGGGTTTTACTTTTGATTTTTATTTAGAGTTTTCCTTGCTGTAGCTAGCATGTTTAGGTCTTGCTTAGCCTCTGGTTTCTTAGTTTATCAAAAATAAAGTACCAAGTTTTATCCATTTAGCTTAGTTGATACATATGTAAAAAGTGATTTTCTGTTTTCGGTATCTACTGCTTATTGCGCGATTTTTCATATTTTACTGGAAGCTCTAAAAATCACGAAAAATTACTGATGTTGTAGCACCTAATCCTCTGCATGTACAAAAATTGGCTAAAATTTCGGGCATGTTTAAGTGCACCTAAAAATTGCGTTTTCCAGCTGCTGTTTTTCTGGACAGATTCTGACTTTTGTTGCAAGAGTGGCCTCTTTTCGTTTTCATTTGATTTTTAATGGTTCTTACCTTTCATTTATAAGTTGGCCATTTAAGCAACCTTTCTGTAACTTAAAAACAAAATTTTATTTGGTTTAATAGTAGCACTTGGGAAATATTATCTATTGTACTAATGTCTAACCGCAGAAAAGAATGGGAAAGTTTTTGTGTTGAAGTTTTTTCACAGAGAATGAAGGAACACCAAACTATGGAATATTGAAGAATTACCAAAGTCATAAGCTTGGGGATGTCCCCGCATCCCTCTTCATCAATAACCCCACGGTTTGCAAACCTTTAAACTTTGTTTTTTGAGCAACATAGGAACTTAACTAAACTTGAAGCGGCTGTATTTTATTATCTATTTATCTTAGCATCAAACACCAGTTACATTAATAAGTGGATCGTCACATATTTTATTTATCCTCTGTTTTCAATGTTTACTTGGTTAATGGATTACTTGTTGAAACTTAAAAATGATGTGTGAATAATACTGTTTAGTAGTTTATGTTTTCTTATGGTTAGTCTCAACTAGCTAATAGTGCATATTATGTTATTTTGATATCAACATGCATTGTCCTGTTCATAAGATGGTATGGTATTGTGGTATCCTCCTCTGAATAATTCACTTGAATCGACTTGGCACATGCTCACACATGTTATGACTGAAAAATAAAAGTCAATTAAGCCTTGATGATCTATTTTGCCTCAGAGTTTTAGTATCGTTTTTATGCCTCCGTTAATTTTATTTTGTCGCAAGCATGATTATGACCGTTATCGCTCTCGTGGTTGTCGCTTCCCAGTCTATTGCTAGCCTTCACTTGTACTGAGCGGGAATGCTGCTCGTGCATCCAAATCCTTAAAACCAAGTTATCCCAAAGAGTCCACCAAAAAATTCCTATGCATGGTATTTCAAGCCATTCCAAGTAAATTTGCATGTGCTACCTTTAAAACCTTCAAAATATTTCTCTTTTTGTGTCAATGTTTACTAGCTCATGAGGAATTAGTGTGGTTATTCTTTATTCTATTTGTCAAATGGACTTTTACACCTGGACTAGTGGCATATACATCCGCTTATCCAATAACTTGCAAAAAGAGCTGGCAACGGGGTGCCCAGTCCCAATTAATTACAACTTTAACCAATTAATTCTCTTCACACTTTTGCCCTGATTCATCAGTAAGCAATGACAAACAGTGAAATACCTGAATGTGTGTAAACCAAAGAGAAAGAGGGATGATCTGCCTTGCTGGTAGAAATAACGTCCTTCATGGGAGCCGCTCTTAAAAGTCCGTTTGACAGGTAGAATACTGTTCTCACCCGCTACCATTCGTTGACAATTAACAAACACCTCTCAAAACATTTTTACCTCTGTTTTTAAAACAAAAAGCTCTAGCACGTGTTAATCCCTGCTTCCCTCTGCGAAGGGCCAATCTTTTATTTTTATGTTGAGTCACCATCCTTTCTTTGAGCACTTCTTCGAGAGCATAGCTGTCGTTCTTAGTGTAATGTGCTTGTCCCAGAATACGATTAATTGAGGTATAACCATGATGCTTTTATCTTTGATATCTCTATATCTAGTCTTCACTTGAACTTCAGAGGTGCCTTGGCATTTATGTTTTGCTCCACAATTAAGGGCAAGCGAGATACCACTCTATCATGCTTTATTATGGTCATTACAATCTTGTTGATGTTTATAAATTTCATGTTATAAGCTCTTAGTTCGTTGATACTTTTCATTAGGAAACATGATTGCTAAGTTTTATTATCCATACATCATGCAATTGTTAAAGACCTGATCATAGCATTTACAATCAAAAATTATTTTGTTATCATTTACCTACTCGAGGACGAGCAGGAATTAAGCTTGGGGATGTTGATACGTCCAAAACGTATCTATAATTTTTGATTGTTTCATGCCATTTTTATGCTTTTAGCACTTGTTTTATATTAAGTTTATTATTTATTTGGACTAACCTACTAATAGTTGCAAAAGTGCACAATGTTCTTGTTTTACTCTTTGATGTGTAGAAATTATCAAGAATACAAGAGGAAACCTTGTTGGAGTCGAATTGGGACTTTCCTGAAATCTGTCTGAGAACTTTTTACGAAGATTGCCAGTTTGACCCTCGAAGATGACGTCAATGGAGACCTGGCTGTTACGAAAGTTGTCACAATTTTCCATACGAAGATTTTAAGCCCGAGATCAGCCCAATCGGAGTTCGGACGCGGCCTGTAGGCCCGTTTTGGTGGAACCCTAAAAGGGGTGACGGAAATCCGAGAAGATATATAAAGGGAGGAAACCTAATTCGTGGAGGACTCCTCCACCCACGAATTTCAGCCACCAAAAGCCACGTTTTTGCCTCCCCCATGGATCCCATCTCCATGGGGGAGGGCTCCCAAGAAGCCATGAAGGAGGGAGGCTAAGGGGCGGCGCTCCCCAAGCTTGCCGGCGGCGGGGAAAGGAGTTCCCCGCACCGCCGGCGCCGCCGCCGCCCTGCGCCGCCGCGCTGCCCCTCTCCGCCGTCTTCACCGCCATCTCCATCACCATCTCCTCCTTGTATTCAGTGGTTCATCCTCCCACAAACCTCTGTACCGTCCTATGTAAACATGGTGTTTGATGCTATAATATTTATCCTATGATTTACATCATGTTTCCGTAGTTTATTTGTCTTTTGATTGCTTAATTGAATGCATGAGGTTCATTAGAGTTGTATGTCTATATGGTGCTGTCCTTTGGTGTCCATTATATTTGTGCGCGCATGGATCAAACACCCTAGGGTTGGTAGTATTTGTAACGAAGCGGGGGAAGTTCTGCCGGAGTGACAGAAACCTGAGAACGCGAACCGATTAGTTGCACGTATGGGAGTAAGAGGACCTTGAACTTAAGGCTATGGTTGGGGAAACCTTAATGCATTGTTAGTATTTGCGGATGCTTTCTAACAATCCAATCATATAGTACTTGTAATCCCAAGTAGTGGAGTGCATGTATATTTAGCCTCTCCCACATAGAAAACTGCATCGAAGACAATGAACCAAGTACCTTCACTAATTAATCTTGGACAAAGCCACCACAATTACCACCACTTTTCCACACTCATGGTACTGTTAGTATATGGTTACTTAGTGTATTTTATTGCTGCAGCACTAACATTTACTTTCTTGTATTTATTATCTTGCAAAACTACCTCTCATACCCGTATTGCTACCGTAGTTTTATTTTCTAGATAATGCAAACGTTTAGTGTGCGTAGAGTTGTATCAGTGGTTGATAGAACTTGAGAGAATACTTATCCTACCTTTAGCTCCTCGTTGGGTTCGACACTCTTACTTATCGAAAAGGCTACACGCGATCCCCTATACTTGTGGGTTATCAAGGGGCGGGCTCCCCATTCCTCCGCTGTCGGTGACGCAGGACCAGATCGCGCGTGCCATCGCCCGGCGCCGGAGCTAGCTCACAACGGCCCAACGTGCTGACCCAGAGTACGACGACAACAACTAGGCGGGGTGGATGGAACGCGAATGGGCGCCACGACTAGTGGGTGGGTCCCGGCCACACGGTGGCTTCGGCCATCGCGGCCGCCCGCCGACATGCCGCAACGGGGAACCCTAGCCCGTTTCGGCTGATGCCGCTGCCACCGCGAGGCCGCGTCGTCAACAACCAGCAACGCCGCGCCCCATCCCGCTTCTCCAGGGTGAAGGAGGAGCGGCGATCGCCGTCGCGTCGTGGAGGCGGCGACATCGTCATCCGCGACCACGCTCGACCTCGAGCTCAATCCCCAAGGCATGGCCGCCTGCACCTGCGCCGCCGCCGGTGGAGACGATCCCGTACGGGTACGCCGTGTCGTCCCCGCTGCAGAACGAGTATGACGGCGACACGCCGGGGTTGCTTGCGGCACTGACCGACTCGGTGAACACCATTGAGAGCGACAACCCCGGTTTCACGGCCACGATTGCCACCTCGGTGGCAACGGTGGCCTCGTCCTCCTCCAGCGGCGGCGGCGCATCCACCAGCCGTGCCTCCTCCTCCTCCGCCTACGTCGTGCTCGACGACGATTACGGCGACGACTTGTGGTTGGACGACGACGAGTAGGCTAGGGTTAGGGTTTAGGGCGCCGTGGCGTTTGGTCAAATTTCATTCAAACGTTTTGTAATATATAACAAATATGAATGGAATTTGAAAACCGTTTAAATTTGTTTCAATTTGTTCAAAACAAATTGTTTTGTTTCTGGGGCGCCGTTGTGGGCTGCACCCCCCAATTGACAGGACACTCATTTGGAGGGTGCCGGTGGAGATGCTCTCACAAGTCACATCCACTTCTCTGCCGTCGGCCACCAATCCTTCTGCAAAACAAAATGTACTTAGGAAAAAGGAGATCTCGAAGAGTATGCGACGGTTTCAGGGATTTGAACATACCGATACCAGAGTCCAAGGTGACCAGCCTTTCCACGAGTCGACGCCGTAGATCCGACGAGGTTGCCGGCCGGCCTTCCAGCGAGTGAACATCTACTTCTTTGCGCCCCGCAACCAAACATTTGCACTCGTACCTGGACGGGGAGCTCACACTAGTGAATTTTAAATCAAGACGTAAGACACCCAAAGAATATACTACATATGGAAGACAGATCGGTCTGTGAGCTAGACAAGATGCACTCGTACTTAGACATTCCCACTAGAACAACAAAGAACAGATCACCACTGAGGTAGATCGGCAAATAAAAATCACCACAGCAGCAGAAGAGCTGCGGTCAGAGAGAGAAAACGGAGGAGAGACTGAGCGAAACGAGTAAAAATTGATGGGAGGAAAAGGCAACTCACTGCGCCGACGTCTCTCCAGCAGCTTCTTCCTTCATTCTAAATATTTTCCTAACAGTACTGGAGCCTCCCAAATCCCATCGATTTGCCCATTCCCCTCCTCCTCTGGCAAGATCGATTTTAAAGTGAGCAGAGAGAAGAGGATTTGGATTGCCGTTTGGGGCATGTCAAACCTATGGAGACGACGAGCAAAAGAAATGTTCTCATGACACAAAGTCATTCTTAGTTTACTATTTAAACGTTGATAAAAAGGGATCCGATAGTATTACTTTCTCCTAGCAAAAATATATAAACCTTAATTCCATCGACCATCTTTGTCGTTCTCCAGACGCGGCGAAGTCAGTGACTTAATGCCAAAGGACACGTAAAGGCAAGAACAGGAGTATTATTTAGGAATTTGAGTCGAGGTCATGCACGACGCGGCATCCACGACGATGACACTGCTACTATAATTTCCTCCCGGATGAAGCATCTGGCTCATCTCCTACCCTGCTAATTAATTAACTTGTTCGCATCAATTTCCATCAAGCAGATTGCAGCCATGGAAGGCGCTGATCAGGTAAACCAATTCTCTTTTTCTCCCTCTAATTTTGTTTACATCTTAGCTAGATACAGATGAACCCGAGTTTTGTCTACTTGTTTGGTGCAGCATTCTGAAAACTGCCCATCTTTTATGTGTGTGTGTTCATCACCGATCCATTCGACTTTTCGCTCATGAACTAATGTCGTACTGATTGCTTGTGCTTAGACGAATCCATGCGCCATCTGCCTCGGCAGCATGCGCGCTGGCGGTGGACAGGCCACCTTCACGGCGGAGTGCTCCCACACGTTCCACTTCAGCTGCATCTCCGCCAGCGTCGCGCACGGCAACCTCGTCTGCCCGCTCTGCAACGCGCAGTGGCGCGACCTGCCGTTCGTGCGCCCCACACCGGTGCCGCAGCCGATTCCCGCGCCGTCTCCGCAGCCTCCGCAGCGGCGCAGCCATCACGTCGATCCCTTCGTTGTCGTCTTCGACGACGACGAGCAGGTGGAGCCGTCCTCTGGTGTTCTTGACAGCCGGCCATCGGTAGGTGCAGGTGCAGCAACCAACGGAGCGGTGGTGGTCAAGACGCACACCGAGTGCTCGGCCGTCGCCAGCGACTCGTCCAATGCCAACTTCGCCGTGCTCGTGCATGTTAAGGCTCCCGGGATGGTCGACACTGATGCGGCGCCGCGCGCGTCCCTGGACCTGGTGACGGTGCTCGACGTGAGCGGCAGCATGAGCGGGCAGAAGCTGGCGCTGCTGAAGCAGGCGATGCGGTTTGTCATCGACAACCTCGGCCCCGACGACCGCCTCTCCGTCGTGTCCTTCTCTTCCGAGGCGCGCCGCGTGACCAGGCTCGCGCGCATGACGGACGCCGGGAAGGCTTCCTGCGTCCGCGCCGTGGAGTCCCTCTCGGCGAGCGGTGGCACCAACATCGCCGAGGGGCTGCGCACGGCCGCGAAGGTGCTCGACGAGCGCCGGCACAGGAACGCCGTCTCCAGCGTCGTGCTCCTCTCCGACGGCCAGGACACCTACACCATGGTGACACAACGGGACGGCGGGGCCAACTACGAGGCGCTCATCTCGCCCTCCTTCCTGCGTACCGGGGGCGAGTGGTCGGCGCCGATCCACACCTTCGGGTTCGGCAACGACCACGACGCCGCGGCGATGCACGTGATCGCCGAGGCGACGGGCGGGACGTTCTCGTTCATCGAGAACGAGGAGGCGATTCAGGACGCGTTTGCGCAGTGCATCGGTGGCCTACTCTCCGTCGTGGTCCAGGAGGCGCGCATCGCCGTCGCGTGCGTGCATCCCGGGGTCCGTGTCGTCTCGATCAGGTCCGGCCGCTACGAGAGCCGCGTGGACGACGACGGCCGCGCTGCGTCGATCCGGGTCGGTGAACTCTACGCCGACGAGGAGAGGCGCTTCCTGCTGTTCCTGGCCGTGCCAAGAGCGGAAGAATCAGACAGCAACAACACCGCTCTAGTGAAAGTGGTCTTCAGCTGCAGAGACGCGGTGACCGGCTTGGACGTGAGCGTAACGGCGGAGGACGCGCTGGTTGCGAGGCCGGAGAACGCGGTGGGCGCTGAGCGGTCCGCGGAGGTGGAGCGGGAGCGCGTGCGGGTGGAGGCGGCGGCGGACATCGCGGCGGCGAGGGCGGCCGCGGAGAGGGGCGCGCACGAGGAGGCAGTAGAGATACTCGAGAATCGGCAGCGCCTGGTGGCGCAGTCGGAGGGCGCGCGGGACGGCGACCCCGTGATCGTGGCGCTGGGCACCGAGCTGCGGGAGATGCGCGGGCGCGTGTCGAGCCGGCACAGCTACAGGCGTTCGGGGAGGGCGTACATGCTCGCCGGCATGAGCGCGCACACGCAGCAACGCGCCAACTCCAGGCAGATGCTGCCGCAGGAGGAGCCGTCATCGTTTACAATTCATTCCGCGCTTGCAAGACCCAGTGCCAGGAGGATGTCCTCCACGTCGCTACTCGAACTCGGTGCTGCGTGGTCGAGCGAGGCGGTGCCGGAGGAGGCATCGAACGAGGCGACGACGGCGACTTTGTCGTACGCTACGCCGGCCATGCGCGCCATGCTTTTGCGCTCCCAGAGGGCGAGAGAGGCGTCGGCTGAGCAAGGGCAGCAGCAGCTTAAGGCTGGCGACGACGCACATACCTCCGGACCGGAGGTGCAGAAGACGTAAACAGCAGCCGTGTTTTAACGAAAGAAATGGAGTGCGACTATGACTTGTCTAGCTACCACTTGTCATTTCGAAGGAGTCTGGACTTGGATTTTTATTTTTTTCGAAGAGATGTGGACTTTGTTTCTGTTTTGAGCGTGGCTGAAACCGACGGTCCAGGATTGCGGGTGCGCGCGCAAGCGGGTTGGCGGGTGAGTTATCCCATTATGTCCTTTTGTCTAAGTATAAAAAGTAAGTTTGTTTTCCTGAAAACTCTCTGAAACTTATTAGAATTTGTCCACGTAACTTGGTTCTGAGCTTGAGGAGCACTATTTTGTAGCTAGTGAGTTTAGTTTTTCTAGTTTGTTTATGGGCCCGTTTAGTCTTTGTTTTTGTTAATGTACTTAGATATGTGCAATTCGACTATCGATTATTTGTCTTTATTTCCACACAAAAACTGTATATGTCGCTATAGAACTAGAGACTCGAGTCACCCTTTTCATTTTCGGAGGCTCCGTGGGATCGATTTCCAACTACTCATCGACGAGATCCGAGATTGAGGGGAAGGGGGTGGCAAAAAACCTACGAGAGGGGGTGGGTCTCCTTGACAAAAGTGGTCATCATGACTATTGTGACCTATCTCGCGGGTCTTAATTTCCTTACCCAGATGAGCAAAAAACAAGGTGAACAAAATGGTCTGAGATTTTATTTGCAAGGATTATGAGAGGGAGAACCCTAGTGGTGGCCACTCTCTGGTTAATTGGAAAGAGAGAATTACTTATTTGACACTATTTAAAAATGTGACTCCTTATTTGGCTCTAGAAAAGTTTTTCATTCCAATTTGACACCATATAGAACGTTTTTCCCTATATGACACTTCAATCCATTTAGACGTTAAGTGTGGTGTGCAAAGACCATTGTACCCTTGATGCTCTATGTGGCCAAAACAATAATAATGAAAGAAATATGGTGCCTGACTTTCAAATAAGTCGTTATCTTACGGTTGTGGCCAAAAGTTGCAGATCCAACTACCAATTATACGTAACTACTTCCTCCGTATCTTTATATAAGACATATAGATAAGCTAAATTAGCTTCACATAAGTAATAGTCTTTCATTAAATCTTAACCACTGGTTTTAAATATTATCAAAACTAATATTTTGATGATGTGGCTTGTCTCTATTTATAACCGTTGAATTTGCTTTTAAAATATAATAGATTTCAGTCACCTTTTTGAAGCGCCAGTCACTTTCAGTCAAGTTTCAGTTACTTTGTGTTTCATTTTAACTTTTTTTAGAGGCCTGAATTGCCTCTTTTTTTTTGAGGGAGACATTGCCTCCCTTATTTTATGACTCTACCGTTTTTTTTTTTTACGTTAACCAGCAGGAGCTCTGCTTATTCATTATTAGAAGAGAGAGAAATACAACCGTAGTTCAAGGAACTACACCCAAACACACCCAGAAAACAACTCTTACACACAGAAAAACTATCTCACGCGGTGAGCTAACTCTAACAGGTCGAGATCAGCACGAATTAAACCTGCAACCGCCGGCGGTTGCAACTCTTGGTGCTGAAAAATCCTTCTCCCCTCTCCTTCCAGATATGCCATAGAACATAAACCAAGAAGGTAATGACTTTCTTCTCGCTGTTGTCAAGTTTCCGGCAGGACAATCCGTTCCACCATCTGGAATTTGTTGTGGCGTTCGCAGCGCGCTGCACCTCCTGTGGGAAAGAAACACTGAAACAACCCCAAACCTGCCGCACAAAAGGGCACAAGAAAGCCAGATGCACCGCCGTCTCAAGAACCAAACCACAGAGACTGCACTTGTCATCATGTGGCAATCCTCTCGCTTGCAATCTATGAGCTGTCCAATTACGATTCTGAAGGAGGAGCCAAAGGAAATTTTTTGTTTTGCCTTCCGCTCTGACTCTACCGTCAAGTTTGTTAATCACTCTAATTAACTACTCCTATACAGATCTAGATCGAGACCGACCCTAGTTAAGTACAACCGGCATTGATCCAATCTCAAACAGCTCCAGGAAGGTACGTGATGAGCTTCCTGGTAACCAAGTCCTCGCCGCCGGTGCTCGTCCGCCCGTCGGAGCCCACGCCGGCCGGCAACATACCTCTGACCTCCACCGACAAGTCCCGCCTCTGCCTGTCCTTCACATCGCTCCACGTCTTCGACCACCCCATCCACGAGCCAGCCGAGACCGTACGGCGCGCGTTGTCCAGTGCGCTGGTTCACTACCACCCTATCGCCGGCCGCCTCTCGGTCGGTGCCGGAGGCGGCGACTCGGACATTCAGCTCGTGTGCACTGGCGAAGGCGTGGTTTTCGTCGCCGCGACTGCGAACTGCACCCTGGAGGACGCCAGGTTCCTTCGCGCGCCGTTGGCAATACCTCTGGCCGACATCGCCGTCAGGTACGGCGGAATCTGCCGGGTTTCCGACCCGCTGTTGATGGCGCAGGTGACGGAGTTCGCGTGCGGTGGTTACGTCGTCGCGGTCACGTGGAACCACGCTGTTGCCGACGCCTTTGGGCTGGCGCAGTTCCTCCAAGCCGTCGGCGAGCTCGCCCGCGGGCTTTCACCACCGACTGTCGTCCCGGTGAGGTACGACGTGTCCCTCCCGGAGATCCCACAACTGCCCACCGCCCTATCTCAGGGCCGCGCCGCCCTCCGGCACATCGACTTTGCCTACACCGACATGACCATCCCCTGGAGCTTCATCAACCGCGTCAAGGCCGAGTTCATTCAGCAGGGCCAGGGCCACGTCGGCGACCAGCTGTCGTGCTCTACATTCGAGGTGGTCGCTGCCGTGATATGGCAGTGCCGGACGCGCGCGACCACTAACGGCGCCGCCGACAACCCCGGTTCCCCAGCGCCGCTTATGTTCACGGCCAACGTGCGGAACCGCGTCGGGGCCAAGGACGGGTACTACGGCAACTGCATCACGACGCAGCTGGTCACGGCGGCGCGCGGTGTGGTGGCGGACAGCGACATCGTGGAGGTAGTGAAGCTGGTCAGGCGCGGCAAGGAGAGGATACCGGAGACCCTTGCGGGAGGACGGCTGCCGGTGGTGCTGGATGAGGAGCTCGCCGACGCCCTGTACGGGTACGGTGGGCTGCGTCTGTCTAGCTGGTGCGGCATCGGACTGGACGACGTGGACTTGGGCGGCGGGAGGCCAGCGAGGGTGATGGCCAACATGGAGAGGACGGTGCTGCCGTCCTGCCTGACGTGTCCGCCGTGCACCAGCAAGGGTGGTCATGTCGATGGCGTAACTGTGATAGCGTTTTGCGTCAGGGAGGAGCACGCCGACGGGTTCCATGCGGAACTGGCGAGGCTCCACTGAACCGATTAATCTTGGCAAATTTCAGGCTTCTGCAAGTGGGGAAGGTGTTTTTCTTGGTTAATTTCTTTAGTGTAATCTTCGTCAACTGTTGCAGTATGATCAGTAGCAGTATTAATAAAACTCTTTTTGGGGAAGCAACGGAGACGATCGCCCGATATGAGCCTGAACGTCCAATTACTAGCATTGTGCCTCAGGGTGCAAGCCGTAACGGTCCGTCCACGGCGCCGCTATTTTAGGCCCACTTAACTACATATGCGAGCATCCACGTAATTGAAAGAAAAAAAGGGCGTATATGGGCCGGGCCGCGGTTGTCGGATCGGCGCCGCATATCGCAGTGAGAGGCAGGGCAGCAGGGCAGGTGAGCGCTGCGAGCGTCTTCTCCTTCGGCTTCGCCACCGGAGCGCTGGGCGCCGCCAACCACCATGGCCGGCCTTCCTCCTCTGGCTCCGGCTCCGGGGGCCTTTCCCTCTCTCTCTCTCCCTCGAATCCCTGCCTCAACTCAACATCCCCGAAGGCCGGCGACGGGCAGCCGCAGGCTATGCCGGCGACGACGGCAAGCAAGTTAGGGTTCGATGGCGGCGAACCAGAGCATGGCACGGAAGGCGTGGGAAGGGTGGGCGGCCAAGGGATCGATGGTGGCGAACCACAGACGCGCACGGACGGCGGCGGTGATCCCACGATGCGCACAGACGCCACCGGCGGGAAGCGGCCGCAGACGCTGCAGTCCAAGAACGGTCCCTCGTCAAGAAGCGCAAGAAGGACAACGAAAGCTCCCACGTCCCCACAATCATCAAGGTACCTGAACATTTAGATTGTTTCATATGGTTTTGTTTTAGAATTGGGGATGACCGAATGTGCTCCAAATTGCTGCATTCCCTGTGTTAGTGTTGTAATTATAGTAACTATTCAGAGGAAAATGAGATGCTGACCTCGCTTAGATGCTAACTGAACTATTCAATCGAGTAGTAAACTCTGTTCCAAAATTTTGAGATTACAAATGGTTCTGAACTTATGGATTTGGAGGTTACACTGAAAGGAGATTCCTTCTTTAGCTAAATGTAGCTTAAACATCAACTTCTAGCACTGTTTAGAAATGGTTCTGAACTTATGGATTGAGAGGACTGTAGTGTTATATATGGACACGAATCGTGCTATAAGTTTGACTACTTAAAGATGTCAGTGTGACCGCAGTATTCTGGCAGTATTCAGTACTCTAAACATTGCAGTTCAAGATCAGGACTAAAATGGGGTATCTGTAGCAAGGGAAATTTAATATTTCCTGTTTGTTCTGCTGCAGCCTGATAAAATGTTCTATCTATCTATGTTTGTACTTAGTGAAGTAGTGGAATTCGTGCTTCGGCCATGTCTCGTGTGTTGAACCTGATGTATCTATCTATGTATTGGATGAACTGGTACTTTATGGTGTTCTGGTTTCCCTTCACGCTCACTGTTTATACATCTAGTTTGGTGGTGTCAAAACTCCAAAAATAAGTTACTGTTACTGTTAAATCGCAATCCATCCTTATATATACAGGGGAACCTAAAGTTAATGCATGGCTTTGGGAACTGACAGTTTGCTGATGCACTTCTTGGATACTAACTATAGTTGCCTGTCATTTATTTATTCAGTTGTTGGAGATGATGGAGCCATGCAGGCGCAAGTTGAGGACTCTGAAGATGAAGCAAAAGATGCTGGCGGAGCCTCATCTACTGTTTTATGCAGCTGCAGTTCAGAGAGATCGTTGAACTTTAGTCAGTACTATCTCCACAGAAACGTTTGTACGAGAATTGGTTCATGGGACAGTTTTCTTTCCTGGTTTAGGGGCGATGTTTATGTAAACTTCAGTCGGCAGAAATAACTGTTTGTGTTTCAGCAAAAGTAACTGTTTGTGTTTCAGCATGAATAACTTCTGAATGTCACTTGTTTGAATGATTGCCTGGATCATCTGGTCACTGTTTTTTTACTGATGTTCTTGTAATATTTGGAGCTTTTGAATTATTATTAGTTTCCTTTTCTATAGTACTAATAAGCGATTGAATAATTGTGCAACCTGAACAAAGCAAGCAACCTGAACTAATAACCGAGCTAGCGAGCTAGCCAGCAAGTGAGCGAGCGGCCTACACGGCGCTAGCGAACGAGTGAGCGGCGCGCGCGGCGCCGCAAAGCGGCGCGGCACATGCGCGGCCCGTTCGCGGCATACCGCCTAGTCGTAGCGGCGTATGCCGCGTGGACGCGGGAGACCGCAGCGCGTCCCGCCTGCACCCTGAATTGTGCCCGCAGCTGCAGGTATCTCCACAGCTGTAGAAAGAAAAGGTCCGGCGAGATCTAGAAACCGGCCCACTGTTACGGTATATAATTTGTTATGACCAAACTAAATTCCTTTAATATAGCTCAACTTTTAAATAGCACATGCAAATTTATTTATTTTACATATTTAACATCTTCGCAACGTACTCTTCAAACTAAGTATAATATTCAATATATTCAAATAAATCAACAAAAATCATACTATGTGGTTATAAAGTTCTTTGTTGTTTGTGTCCAAGTCCAAACACGTTGCACATAAATGTCCGTGAGAAGTCAACCGGCATTTAAAAAGTTCTTCGGTGGTTTTAGAAGCGTGTGGTTGAATTCATCGAAATTTTATCTTTTTATACACATAAGAAAAGTGTAGATTCTTTTTTTGTCCCCGGTTTTGCTAGGTTATCGAGTTTTGTCGGGTCCCTTGTCCTTCATGAAATTTTGGGTCTTGTCTAGGATGTTGTTCTGGGTTCTCAATCATTCCCGGGCGGGTCTCCATGCCTTGTGCTGGCCACCTGTTAAAAATGGGTGCTAACAGCAATGCGTTTAGATGTCATCCTATGCTTTTAGATGTCCTGATTGTAGATGTTCAGATTCTGTTTTTATTTGAGTATATTCTGCTGCCTTTGCTCTTGGCATGTCTTTTATTGCCCTTCTTATATGTGTACTGCAAAAGTGAAGACACGAAAAAGCTAGACCAAAACCAGGTCAAAAAAAGATGTATCTCTACTACAAAAGAACGGAGTGTCCTGTCTCCTGCCGACGGACGAACACATCACGACCGTCCGATCGTTTCCAGCCAACCTTTGCACCGTTCGATCTTCGTGGACGAGAATATTACACTGGATTGCCACCGCTCAGTGGCACGAAGCGGTACGAAGCACCTTGCTCTCCTTCCGCGCCGCCGAATCCGTCACCTCTAGCTCGCCCACCCCGTGAAACCCTAGCCGCCAGCAACCCCAATCCCCACGGGTTCTGCCTCCCCCAATCCCGTCTTGCGCCTCTCCTTCTCCGATCCAATTCCTTTTCCCGTCGCCGCCGCCGTTCTTTTTCTCCACCGTCCGGCTCTTTGTCCCTGATGTCGCACCGCCGCTCCGCCCTCCTCTCAGAGCCGCCTCAGATTCGCCGATCCCCTCAGCCTCTCCGGTCATCATCGGTCCGGCGCCTCCACTACAGTGCCTCCGTCAGGCCAGCAACCGGGCCTCCGTCGCCCCGAGCGTGGACGGCGACCATGGCGGCGAGAGGTGGAGGGCTCAGCCGGCCAGGGTCGGAGACGGCGAGGTGGAGCCGGAGCCAGGCCGCCAAGGGACCCGCACGTGACGCCTTCCACCCGCAGCTCCTACTCCAGTCGCCGCTGTCGACACAAAGATCTCCGCCTCGCGGTCCTCCCTGCTCCTGCGACCTCGCTGCCCTCCTCACCCTGCCTCCGACCAGGAAGCTCTTGCCGCGCCTTGGAGCACTGCTGCGGCTCCCTATCCTCTGGTTTTCCACCGCAGGTCGGCGCCGGAGTGTAACAGCCCGAAGTTTAAGCAACTAAAAACCTGGGTAAATTTTTCCACTTTTGTGTTCATTGCATCATGGCATCATGCATCTTGTTGTTGTTACTAGGGATTTGTGCTAGGGAATTGTGGTTGTTGCTAGGGAATTGTGGAGGTTTGGCACCACTTAAAAACAAAATGCCAAATTAGCTCCACCAAATTTCAAAACCGTGAAAGCACTCAAACTTGCAAAATACAAACAATTGACATCCTATATTTGTCAAGGAAGTTTCAAGGTTCCAAAATGATATTTTGCACTTGCTCCAAAATAATAAAGGAACAACATTTGGAAAGTTAGCAAAATGCCATATCCCACCTTTCTAAACAAAAGTGGTTCAAAACATTTTATTTGGAGGCGCCAATTTTTGTGGAGCTTCCACATGATATGAAAAGGCCACACAAATTATTTCATGATTTTTGAAAATGTTTTGGTGGCTAAATTAAATCAAGGAAATGCTTCTGGTTCTATTAATAAAGAGGGAAGGACCTATCTGTGATGGTAAAAGTTTTTACGGGGGGGTTTCAGAAAACGGTCGTCTTCCTCGTGCTGTAGCGACCGAGCCGCCGTGCTCGCGCCGCACCCACTCGAGCATGCCGCGCCCGGGCCCCTTCTGCCCTCTCCCCTGCAGAAGAAGAGCCCCACGAGGCCGTGCCCTGCCCTACCCACTCGCTCCTCTCTCCATTTCCCCGTTTTCCTCTCCCCACGGTTCCCCGACCTAGCCGCCATGGCCGCTGAGCTTCGCCGCTGCATCGCCGTCGATTGAAGGCTTCCCAACCTGCGTGAAGACCACCCGCAGCTCCGCCGTGCCGTGCTCGTCGTCCACGCCAAAGGAATCGAGCCGCGCCTCCCGGAATCATCCGCACCCGCACCGTCTTCTCCGCTGCCGTTCGAGCGCCGCCGTGGACGAATTCGTCGCGGCCGTCCATCCCCAGCCTCCCCGAGCACACGCACGCACTTGTGGTGAGCACGCCGTCCTACGAGACCCTTTCCCCTCTCCCCTCGCGCTACTCCGTGGTCCAGAGCGTGGTCGCCGCCGTTGCCATCCCCGGCAGAACGACACTGAACCTTCGGTTCAGTTTCGACAGAGCACGACCGGATTTTCCAAGTCGAATGAAATCGGATTTTCCGATACGTTACAGTACAAGTTATTTTTAGGTCCTTAGCCATTTTCTGAACCTTGTATCGAATCGGATATTCCGAGTAACAAAAATTCGGATTTCCGATCCTTCCCAGTACGAATACTCCTCAGTCCTTAGCCGAATTTGTGGTTCTGTGTTCTTAGTCGAAATTTCCGATTTTTGGAAATTTCGGATATTCCGAATTCGTCCAGCCCTCAAATTCTGTGATATTTCTTTTATATCTTTCTAAAGTGGCTAAGTAATTGCATTGTTAGCTAAACATAATCTGAAAGAGGACTTAATTAAAAGATAAAATAAAATGTAATAGCTTGTTGTCGGTGCTCCAGAAAAATGCCTGTATTATACCAAAATGTCCGGAACCTTGTGAGCTAACCTCTAAAATAAATGTCATGCATATTTAATCCCGTAACCATAAGGTACTTTTAGACGCTAAGAGAATCATTAAAATAAATATGGGGTGTTTTCCTCTCGCGTTGAAGTATTTATTCCCGCACCCCATTTAAAATTGCTATCGCCCATGTTGAGTGCAGTTCATTAAAACGTCATGTCATCATGTCTGCGCATTGCATATGTTAAGCAAGTGTGGTGGTTGATCGTTCCTCTCCGGTATTGTTGTGAATCCGTAGATCAAGGAGTGGAAGTGCCACCTCCGTATCTCGACGATCCGTACTACTCCGCTCAACAAGGCAAGCGTAATCCCCCCTCTGAGCATATCTTATCCTATGTTTCCGCAAATATTTTCTCCACTATAATATTGCATGCGGTTCCAAATGTCAATTTTATTGGATTAGAGTATCCATAGTTGCATAAGATTCCGATGCCATTACCTGTCTCCCTCCTATATCCATAGGTTTGTATTGTTGGCCGGAGATACTTAACTATGCAATGTTGATGCTTAGCCATGCTTAGTTACATGTTATCCGTCCGATGGATGTGTATGTTGGGAACAGGTGTTGAATGTTCAGATGATGGTGGAGAATTGTGGTAACAGGTAATAAGATGCTTAAAGGTGGGATGAGAGGCCACTGTGGTTGTGGTGCTTTGTCTCGTTCTCGCCGCCTAGGTGCGAGTTCTTTACCTCCCGAACCAAGACTGAGCGTGCAACCATGCGTGAGGCCTATGCAATCGCAGGAACCCTCATAGACTAAATAACTCGGGCGGGGCTAGCCAGGGTCCTCTAGTTCGGGCTTCCATTTGCGCGTGCGTGATGATGGTGGTATGAACTGGGATGAGGATGGTGGTGTTAGGAAAATGAGTGGCCGTGGGGCAGGGTGTGTGATCTCGTGTCCTGCCGCCACTGATGATCCTGGAAAGTCCTTAACGAGGGAGAAGTCGACACCGCTCCCACCCAGCCGGCTTTCCAAGGAAGAGAGCTAATGCGCAGGTAATGGGCCGGACGGTACGCGTGGCAAACATTGTACACCCCTGCAGGGTAAATCTTTTCGAAAAGCCGTGTCCACGGTTACGGACAACTTGGGAAAGGACGATAAGATCATAGAATAACTTTAACGGAATGATTAAAAACTGGGTACTAGAGGTACCACTCAAGAATGCAAGGTGAGCTTCCTCGAGGGTGATTCGGGGAGGTGCCTTTGATGAACAGGTACATGGTTGATGATGGTTGATGATGAGAAAGGTGATCAAGAAAGAGTCACTCTTACCCTTTTGAAAATATTCTGATTAGTCGATGCCTTTGAGTTATGTTTTCATAAATAAAATCAGCTTTATGCAAAACAGCCATATAACTTTGAAAGCCTCATCGAGCTAAAGCTCTATATATAATCTTGCGAGTTCGTCGAACTCAACGTCGTTTGTTTTGTTTCAGAGGAGGACTTCACCGACCTCGAAGGTGGGTTCTTTGTGGACGTCGACGAGTAGTCTGGGGTTCCCAGGTGGCAGCTTGGGACATCCCGGAACAGCTGGCGCTGGATGTTTATTGTAGGCCTCTTAGGCCATAATCTGGATCTTGTTGTTTAGAACAACTTATTTTGCTTCCGCTTGTTGTAATGTTGGGTCTGTGACCTCTGGTTGTCATTTGCTATCTTTCTCTATTATAAGAGTTGAACTATAATGATTTGTGTCGTAGAGTCTGTGATGTGCCAGTTGTTCCACAAGTCTTGATCTCTCTATTATGCTTTGATAGTGTGTCTGGTGGTCGGATAACCGGAGACACAGTATCACTGTATAGCAGTCGGGTCGGGGCGCCACAAGTTGGTATCAGAGCAGTACTGCCTGTAGGAAACCCTTCTACTGGTCGATGTTGAGTCTAGTGTTTGTGAAAATATTTTTAACCTAAAAATGAGTTGTGAAAACCATCTTAGGATTCTTTTTACTCCTTATCTGGTTACCCTCTAATCTCGGAGCAATCTTATCTCGATTTGAGTTTAAAGGTTTTACTCCTCGTCTGTTACTTCAAAATGATTAGAAACGGGGTGGGTTCGACCTTTAGTGTTATGTGTCACGTTGCTCCCGCTGCGTTGTAATCCCAAATCAACTCAGATGTTTCTACCGAGTCTAATCATTTGATCCTTTCTTTGGGTTTTAACCCACGGACTTGAACATAAGGTCCCGGATTGTGTCAACTAGAGTGTGTTAAGTTGTGATTTCTTAACTCTCACTAGTAGCACATGATGCTGATCTTTGACCCAAGTTCTATCTTGTTGATTCCTTCTCGCAAAGTATTATCGTCCCTAGTCTGTGTACTTGTGTAGACGCTAATGCTATTGTTCGACCATTCGGAGAAAGATACTAACTGTGTCATTGTCAAATCTCCAGAATGGCTCGAGGAGGTCGTGGAGGCCGTGGTGGTCGCGGTAACCACAATGATGATGAGGATGATCTGCCGCCACCACCCTCGATGGCTGAGGTCTTGATGGCCATTGAGGAGAACCGTGGGCGCAATGAGCGCTTGCTTGAGCAGTTGGTGCAGCAGAATGCACGGAGGAACGAGTGCAACACTCTCACTGAGTTCCTGCGCTCGCAGCCACCCACTTTTGCTGATGCTAAGGAGCCACTGGAAGCTGATGATTGGCTTCGTGCTGGAGCGCAAGTTCTCCGCGCTGCATGTCCCAGTGGCTGAGCAAGTCAACTTTGCCACCTACTCTTGGTTGGTGCTGCTGGCTGTTGGTGGGAAAGCCATGTGGCTTGTTTCCAGCCAACCATGTCTTCACTGGGCTGATTTCCGCACTGCCTTCCGTGCGGAGTACATTCCCAGCCGATCATGGATTGAAGAGGAGGGAGTTCCTGGATTTGCAACAGGGACGGATGGACCTCCGCACTTATGGTCGTGAGTTCAACCATCTCTCTCGTTACGCCCCAAGGGACGTGACCAATGATGCTGACAAGCAAGAGCTGTTCCGCAAGGGTCTTCCGCAGCTCCGCTATGAGTTGTTGCCCTTCAGGTTCCAGACCTACCAGGAGCTGTTCAACCAGGCTTTACTCTCGAGCAAGGAAGAAAGGAACTTGAGGCTTCCAAGAGGCCCGCACATGGGGACCACCAGAGTTCCTCGGGTTCTGAGAGCAAGAAGCGCAGGGTGTTTGTCCCTACAGCTGTGCCGCGTGCTCCATTCATGCCAAGGCCCGGATACAGGCCACCTCCTCCGCGCCCCACTACTTCGACACTTGGGGTAGGCGGGAGTGGGTACCGTCCTATGCTACCTGCTCCACCTGGAGTCACTTGCTACACCTGTGGCCAGGCTGGCCACTACTCCAGGGAGTGCCCCCAGAAGGCACCTCTCGCGATAACTCCTGCACGAGCCCCTGCCACTCCAGCTGGCAAGGCTGGACCTATTGTGCGTGGTCGCCTGAACCACATCTCTGCTGAAGAAGCTGAAGAGGACCCCGGCGTTCTCATGGGTGAGTTACGAATCAACAACAATCGTGCTACAGTTTTGTTTGATTCTGGAGCATCGCATTCATTCATATCCATAGCTTTTGCAAAAGACCACAAAATACCGTTTGAGAAATGAGCTGTCCCTTGGTGATCGCCACTCCTGGCTCCAAATGGCAAACCGATGGGGTTACTCCTGAAGTTCAGATTACTATCGGTTACTACTCTTTTCCTTTCGCTTTGGTAGCTCTGAGGTCAAGTGGCATTGATGTCATACTGGGCATGAACTGGCTAGCCAAATACCAGGCTAATCTCGACTGTGCTGCCAAGACCGTCACCGTGACCAATTCTTCCGGTGACAGTGTGAAGTATTGGTCTGCATTGTCAAGACCTCCGTCCTCCATCATACCCAACTCACCTGAGATTCTCCTTTGCTTTATGGAAGGCGAATCCTCCTGAAATCCAGGACATACACGTGGTGTGTGACTTCCCGGATGTGTTCCCGGAAGAATTGCCTGGCATGCCTCCTGACCGAAGTGTGGAGTTTGTCATAGATCTACTTCCCGGTACCGCTCCAATTTCCAAGAAGCCCTACCGTATGCCGGTGGAAGAGTTGGCTCTGTTGAAAGAGCAAATTGATCAGCTGTTAGCGAAGGAGTTCATCCAGCCTAGCAGTTCACCTTGGGGTTGTCCGGTACTCTTTGTCAAGAAGAGGGATTCTACCGTGCCTCGTCTAGTCTCTGACTATCGACCGTTGAATGCGGTGACAATCAAGAACAAGTATCCTATTCCTCGCATCAATGATCTGTTGGATCAGTTAGCTGGTGCAACGGTATTCTCCAAGATGGATCTGAGGTCAGGCTACCATCAGATAAAAATCAGAAAGGAGGATATTCCAAAGACGGCATTTGTTACTCGCTATGGCTCATATGAGTATACCGTCATGTCCTTTGGTCTCACAATGCTCCAGCTACTTTCATGAGGCTCATGAACTCTGTCTTCATGGATTATCTTGACAAGTTTGTCGTCATTTACATCGATGACATCCTCTTTATTCCAAAACCGATGAAGAGCATGCCGAACATCTTCGTTTGGTTCTGACACGACTTCGAGAACACCGCCTCTATGCCAAGTTCTCCAAGTGTGAGTTTTGGTTGGATAATCTCGTCTTCCTTGGTCATGTGATATCCGCTAATGGTGTGGCTGTCATTCCCACAAGATTCAGTCCATTTGGATTGGAAAACTCCAATGTCAGTCAAGGACATCGAGCTTTCTCGGATTGGCGGGTTATACCGCCGATTCATCGAAGGTTTCTCCAAGATAGCCAAGGCCCTGACTGACCTTCTCAAGAAGGATAAAAAGTTCGTATGGTCGGCCGAAGCTGAAGAGAGCTTCAAAACACTGAAAGCCAAACTCACGTCCGCTCCTGTGCTTGTCCTGCCGGACACAGCAAGGATTTCGTCGTCTTCTGTGACGCCTCTCTACAAGGTTGGGCTGTGTGCTAATGCAAGATGGCCATGTGGTGGCTATGCTTCTCGCCAACTTAAGCCGCATGAGCTCAACTACCCAACTCATGATCTAGAGCTTGCCGCGGTGGTCTATGCTTTGAAGCAATGGAGACCATACCTGTTTGGTAACCGTTGCGAGATCTTCTCGGATCACAAGAGTCTGAAGTACCTCTTCACCCAGCCGGATTTAAATCTCAGGCAAAGGCGTTGGTTGGAGTTAATCACGGACTAATGTGAGTCTGAACTATCAACCCGGCAAAGCAAACGTCGTGGCTGACGCGCTAAGTCGGAAGTCCTATTGCAACAATCTGATGATTGAAAAGGCCCAACCTGCCCTTCATGAAGAGTTCTCTCGTTTGAACTTAGAAATGGTCCCTCGGCTACCTTGCAAATCTGGAGATCAAATCTACTCTTGTAGACCAGATTAAGGATGCTCAAACTCGTGACAAGGGTATTCTAAAAATCAAGGAGAACATTGCTAGGGAAGGCCAAATGTTTTTCTGTCAATGAATCCGGAGTTGTTTATTTTGGTGACCGCTTGGTAGTGCCAAAGAAACGAAAATTGAGGGAGTTGATCCTCCAAGAAGCTCATGAATCACCTCTCTCTATTCATCCCGGTAGTACCAAAATGTACCAAGACCTTCGACCACAATTCTGGTGGACTCGGATGAAACGAGAAATTGCCAAGTATGTTGCTGAATGCGACACCTGTCGACGGGTAAAGGCTGAACATCAAAGGCCTCCCACTCTTCGCCCTATTGCAGTCCCGAGTGGAAATGGGATGAAATTGGTATGGACTTCATCACCGGGTTTCCCCGATCTCAAAAGGGCAACAATGCAATCTGGGTAATCATTGATCGTCTTTCCAAGGTTGCTCACTTCCTACCAGTCCGTGATGATATACGGGCAAGTCAACTTGCTGACTTATATTTGGCTCGTATTGTTCCATTGCATGGGGTCCCTCTGAGGATCATATCGGACCGTGGAAGTATCTTTGTCTCCAAGTTTTGGCAGAGTTTCCAAACTGCTATGGGGTCCCGTCTCAACTTCAGTACCGCCTACCATCCCAAACTGATGGTCAGACCGAAAGAGTGAACCAAGTGTTGGAAGACATGCTTCGGGCATGTGTAATCTCTTTTGGCAAGGGTTGGGAAAAGTATCTCCCTTTCGCGGAGTTCTCCTACAACAATAGCTATCAAGCTAGTCTGGGCATGGCTCCCTTCGAGGCTCTTATGGAAGAAAATGCCGCACTCCTCTAAATTGGTCCGAGACCGGAGAGAGAGCACTCTTTGGTCCGGATGTGATCAATGAAGCTGAGGAGAAGGTGAGAATCATAAGGAGAATCTGAAGATTGCTCAGTCTAGGCAGAAGAGCTACTATGATAAGCACCATCAGGAAATTCACTATGAAATTGGTGATAAAGCTTATCTCCGCGTCTCTCCCCTTCGTGGCGTTCGCCGCTTCGGAATCAAAGGGAAATTGGCCCCTCGCTATGTTGGCCCTTTCACCGTTCTGGCCAAGCGAGGAGATCTTTCTTATCAATTGGAGTTACCGGTCAAATTCCCAAATGTACATGATGTGTTTCATGTCTCCCAACTTCGCCGGTGTTTTAAAGATCCTATCCATGGGTCAATCATGAAGAGCTAGACTCCAGGAAGATCTCACTTATCGCGAGCATCCTATCCGTGTCTGGATGAAGCCGAAAGGAAGACCCGTAACAAGACTACCAAGTTCCTCAAAGTTCAATGGTCTCACCATTCCGAGGAAGAAGCAACTTGGGAACGAGAGTCTAGTCTTCGTGAGGAGTATCCCGACTTCTTTCCGCAATCTTAGAATCTCGGGACGAGATTCCTGTAAGGGGGGTAGAATTGTAACAGCCCGAAGTTAAGCAACTAAAAACCTGTGTAAATTTTTCCACTTTTGTGTTCATTGCATCATGGCATCATGCATCTGTTGTTGTTACTAGGGATTTGTGCTAGGGAATTGTGGTTGTTGCTAGGGAATTGTGGAGGTTTGGCACCACTTAAAAACAAAATGCCAAATTAGCTCCACCAAATTTCAAAACCGTGAAAGCACTCAAACTTGCAAAATACAAACAATTGACATCCTATATTTGTCAAGGAAGTTTCAAGGTTCCAAAATGATATTTTGCACTTGCTCCAAAATAATAAAGGAACAACATTTGGAAAGTTAGCAAAATGCCATATCCCACCTTTCTAAACAAAAGTGGTTCAAAACATTTTATTTGGAGGCGCCAATTTTTGTGGAGCTTCCACATGATATGAAAAGGCCACACAAATTATTTCATAATTTTTGAAAATGTTTTGATGCCTAAATTAAATCAAGAAAATGCTTCTGGTTCTATTAATAAAGAGGGAAGGACCTATCTGTGATGGTAAAAGTTTTTACGGGGGGATTTTCAGAAAACGGTCGTCTTCCTCGCGCTGTAGCGACCGAGCCGCCGTGCTCGCGCCGCACCCACTCAAGCATGCCGCGCCTGGGCCCCTTCTGCCCTCTCCCCTGCAGAAGAAGAGCCCCACGAGGCCGTGCCCTGCCCTACCCACTCGCTCCTCTCTCCATTTCCCCGTTTTCCTCTCCCCACGGTTCCCCGACCTAGCCGCCATGGCCGCTGAGCTTCGCCGCTGCATCGCCGTCGATTGAAGGCGCCCCAACCTGCGTGAAGACCACCCGCAGCTCCGCCGTGCCGTGCTCGTCGTCCACGCCAAAGGAATCGAGCCGCGCCGCCCGGAATCGTCCGCACCCGCACCGTCTTCTCCGCTGCCATTCGAGCGCCGCCGTGGACGAATTCGTCGCGGCCGTCCATCCCCAGCCTCCCCGAGCACACGCACGCACTCGTGGTGAGCACGCCGTCCTACGAGACCCTTTCCCCTCTCCCCTCTCGCGCTACTCCGTGGTCCAGAGCGTGGTCGCCGCCGTTGCCATCCCCGGCAGAACGACACTGAACCTTCGGTTCAGTTTCGACAGAGCACGACCGGATTTTCCAAGTCGAATGAAATCGGATTTTCCGATACGTTACAGTACAAGTTATTTTTAGGTCCTTAGCCATTTTCTGAACCTTGTATCGAATCGGATATTCCGAGTAACAAAAATTCGGATTTTCCGATCCTTCCCAGTACGAATACTCCTCAGTCCTTAGCCGAATTTGTGGTTCTGTGTTCTTAGTCGGAATTTCCGATTTTTGGAAATTTCGGATATTCCGAATTCGTCCAGCCCTCAAATTCTGTGATATTTCTTTTATCTTTCTAAAGTGGCTAAGTAATTGCATTGTTAGCTAAACATAATCTGAAAGAGGACTTAATTAAAAGATAAAATAAAATGTAATAGCTTGTTGTCGGTGCTCCAGAAAAATGCCTGTATTATACCAAAATGTCCGGAACCTTGTGAGCTAACCTCTAAAATAAATGTCATGCATATTTAATCCCCGTAACCATAAGGTACTTTTAGACGCTAAGAGAATCATTAAAATAAATATGGGGTGTTTTCCTCTCGCGTTGAAGTATTTATTCCCGCACCCCATTTAAAATTGCTATCGCCCATGTTGAGTGCAGTTCATTAAAACGTCATGTCATCATGTCTGCGCATTGCATATGTTAAGCAAGTGTGGTGGTTGATCGTTCCTCTCCGGTATTGTTGTGAATCCGTAGATCAAGGAGTGGAAGTGCCACCTCCGTATCTCGACGATCCGTACTACTCCGCTCAACAAGGCAAGCGTAATCCCCCCTCTGAGCATATCTTATCCTATGTTTCCGCAAATATTTTCTCCACTATAATATTGCATGCGGTTCCAAATGTCAATTTTATTGGATTAGAGTATCCCATAGTTGCATCAAGATTCCGATGCCATTACCTGTCTCCCCTCGTATATCCATAGGTTTGTATTGTTGGCCGGATACTTAACTATGCAATGTTGATGCTTAGCCCTGCTTAGTTACATGTTATCCGTCCGATGGATGTGTATGTTGGGAACAGGTGTTGAATGTTCAGATGATGGTGGAGAATTGTGGTAACAGGTAATAAGATGCTTAAAGGTTGGGATGAGAGGCCACTGTGGTTGTGGTGCTTTGTCTCGTTCTCGCCGCCTAGGTGCGAGTTCTTTACCTCCCGAACCAAGACTGAGCGTGCAACCATGCGTGAGGCCTATGTAATCGCAGGAACCCTCATAGACTAAATAACTCGGGCGGGGCTAGCCAGGGTCCTCTAGTTCGGGCTTCCATTTGCGCGTGCGTGATGATGGTGGTATGAACTGGGATGAGGATGGTGGTGTTAGGAAAATGAGTGGCCGTGGGCAGGGTGTGGTGATCTCGTGTCCTGCCGCCACTGATGATCCTGGAAAGTCCTTAACGAGGGAGAAGTCAACACCGCTCCCACCCAGCCGGCTTTCCAAGAAAGAGAGCTAATGCGCAGGTAATGGGCCGGACGGTACGCGTGGCAAACATTGTACACCCCTGCAGGGTTAAATCTTTTCGAAAAGCCGTGTCCACGGTTACGGACAACTTGGGAAAGGACGATAAGATCATAGAATAACTTTAACGGAATGATTAAAAACTGGGTACTAGAGGTACCACTCAAGAATGCAAGGTTGACTTCCTCGAGAGTGATTCGGGGAGGTGCCTTTGATGAACAGGTACAGTGGTTGATGTTGGTTGATGATGAGAAAGGTGATCCAAGAAGAGAGTCACCTCTTACCCCTTTTGAAAACTATTCTGATTAGTCGATGCCTTTGAGTTATGTTTTCATAAATAAAATCAGCTTTATGCAAAACAGCCATATGACTTTGAAAGCCTCATCGAGCTAAATCTCTATATATAATCTTGCGAGTTCGTCGAACTCAACGTCGTTTGTTTTGTTTCAGAGGAGGACTTCACCGACCTCGAAGGTGTGTTCTTTGTGGACGTCGACGAGTAGTCTGGGGTTCCCAGGTGGCAGCTTGGGACATCCCGGAATAGCTGGCGCTGGATGTTTATTTGTAGGCCTCTTAGGCCATAATCTGGATCTTGTTGTTTAGAACAACTTATTTTGCTTCCGCTTGATGTAATGTTGGGTCTGTGACATCTGGTTGTCATTTGCTATCTTTCTCTATTATAAGAGTTGAACTATAATGATTTGTGTCGTAGAGTCTGTGATGTGCCAGTTGTTCCACAAGTCTTGATCTCTCTATTATGCTTTGATAGTGCGTCTGGTGGTGTCGGATAACCGGAGACACAGTATCACTGTATAGCAGTCGGGTCGGGGCGCCACAAGTTGGTATCAGAGCAGTACTGCCTGTAGGAAACCCTTCTACTGGTCGATGTTGAGTCTAGTGTTTGTGAAAATATTTTTAACCTAAAAATGAGTTGTGAAAACCATCTTAGGATTCTTTTTACTCCTTATCTGGTTACCCTCTAATCTCGGAGCAATCTTATCTCGATTTGAGTTTAAAGGTTTTACTCCTCGTCTGTTACTTCAAAATGATTAGAACCGGGGTTGGGTTCGACCTTTAGTGTTATGTGTCACGTTGCTCCCGCTGCGTTGTAATCCCAAATCAACTCAGATGTTTCTACCGAATCTAATCATTTGCTCCTTTCTTTGGGTTTTAACCCACGGACTTGAACATAAGGTCCCGGATTGTGTCAACTAGAGTGTGTTAAGTTGTGATTTCTTAACTCTCACTAGTAGCACATGATGCTGATCTTTGACCCAAGTTCTATCTTGTTGACTTCCTTCTCGCAAAGTGTTATCGTCCCTAGTCTGTGTACTTGTGTAGACGCTAATGCTATTGTTCGACTATTCGGAGAAAGATACTAACTGTGTCATTGTCAAATCTCCAGAATGGCTCGAGGAGGTCGTAGCCTAGAACTCTCTTATTTGTCGCAGCATTATTGTTTGAGTTGATGGTGAAAAGAATCCGTGTTTATCATCTCATCAGTATCCGATTCATCCATACTTTAAGTGAACTAGCATATTGGGCTGTACAATAATGAAGGTAGGATTTTAAGTTGATCAATTGCTTGGTCTTGGCCCTTTTTATGTATCCCTTACGAGAAAATCATGTTTATGGCATCAGCTAGACTATTTTCCTTATTATGAAATTGAAGGTTTGAAAGATCAATTAGATACCCCAGGAGTGCAAGGCTATATAAATTTGGGATTCTGTCTTTAGACCTGTGAAAAGGGACAACATTTTAGGTCGTTTTTAATATTTCATAGCAGGTGTTGTGATGAAGCTCCTTTCTCGCATATGTTTGTTCCACTTTAATCGATTCAAATCATTTGATATTTTTCTAAGAAGTTCCTTTACTTTGCAGGGCCTGTAGTGACTACAAAACAAGCTGAGGGGACACAAACTATTCAAATATGCAGTTGTATCATGAAAATTGTTTTGGGCTTGGTACGTACTGCTTGGAATGAGTCAGTACTATAAATTTACCCTTTTACATGTATTTATATCTGTTATGCCTTTGTTTTGCTTATATAGTTCAGTATTTTCCTTCTAATGCAGCGATATAATATGTCATGTTGGCCTCTTTGTAGTCCACTCCCTTCTCTTGATTGCCTTTGTTCTACAGATGTTACTCCTTCGTGTGGATGATTATTTGCATAATTTGCACTAGCTCTAAGACATCGAGATCTATTACACTCACTAGATAGTTTAAGTGACAGTTCAACCCAAACAACGGTTTTTCCAATCGGTACATGCAGAATCAAGCAGAATCAAGCAGAGTTTCTTTTAGAAACAACTAAAACAGGCCTGCCCTATTTATCTTTCTATGTTTACCTAAAGATATAATTGGAACATACCGGTGGTAATTGAACTGAAGAAGAGAATATTGCTGCTCGGAAAGGTGCTTATCTGGGTCCTATAGTTTGGTCTCACTCGAGAGATGGTAACTTCTCTATCTTAAATACTGAACATACATCTACTTCCTTTTCAGCTTCATGTTTCCATTATAGGAATATGTATCCTAAGTGTGCAGAATAGTGATTATTTCCATGCTGTATTACGGAAATCACATCTTTAATTCATTGATATTACATCAATTGAGTTTGAACTTTGTATGACTGCAGATCTTTGTATGTGTTGGAATCTGCCCGCGTTACTCTATCCTCGCCGAGTCGCCGCTGGCCCGCCGGGACGCCTTGCTGTGACGTCCCCGCCATTACATAGTCAGTGTCAAGTAAGTGAAAAATAGGAAGTAACGGGCATCATTCCTTGTGTGCGTGCATCCTCCTAGCTAGCTTGAGGTAATGTTAAGCAATCTGTTGAACAAATACATGAACCGTTGTACCTTACTACGTTTAGCTTCAGTTCAGATTTCAGATATATATGCACTATTACTCCCGATCCGAATTGAGTGTCGCCAGCCATACACAACTTTGTACAGTCGTATCTCTCTTTTCATGTCAATTATTTCGGATCGGAAGTAGTATTTTGTTTCCATTAAGGTTCACAAGCACTAAAATCTTCTTCTCTACAGGTAAGACACACACACACACCCAGCATGCAACATTCTTGGAAGCAAAGTACCGACACCGGAGACCAAAGCTTGAAGCCTTAGCATGATTCAGAAAAAGAAAACACAACTCAATGGATGTAAGGAATAGTGATCCAGTGCAGCATAGATATAGATGCGGCTTAACTTATTTGTAGTAAAAACTTGTATTTTTCTGTCTAAAATGGCAAGTTACAAATTGGTTGTGGATTATGTTTTGAGTAATGTTTGTCCAAATGTACTCAGCTGTGGATGTACCTATAATTGGTGCGTGCATTTGACAGACTGAAACTATGCAACATGGTTAATGTGCTCCAATTAACTATTGATTTAACATATTAACCATCAATGCCAACATATTTCATGTGCAATAGCTTATCTTATACGTAGTGGCAACTGCAATCACTGCAGGTTTTATGCTGCAGAAGTTTTTCTAGCAATTGACTCTACACACACGCTGGGAGTACTAAATAGGGATCTAAAAGCCAGAAAATGTTTTGGTGCACGATGGACACATAATGCTTTTAGATTTTGACCTTTCCTTGAAATGTCCAGTCTCGCCTAAACTAAACAGAAAACAACTTTTGATTCTGACCCAGAAGAGCAAGTGGTTCATTCTGTGTACAACCTACTTGCATGGAACCTATTTTAACTTGTATTTAGCCAGCTTGTTTCATACCCAAATTGTTTGGTCAGACGAGTGAGAAAAATATTAGAAAGGCAAGGTATGAGCTGGGACAAAGTGGCATTAACTTGCCTTAGCCCTTTGCAGAGCCAACATCGGCTCGATCAATGTCATTCGTTGGGACTCATGAGTACTTGGCCCCAGAAATAATCAAAGGCGAAGCCCATGGAATGATGGACTTTCGGTGTCTTCTTACATGAGCTTCTATATGGCAACACCATTCAAGGATGTAGTTCAAAAAACAGTTTAACTTTATATAGGTTTTAGTCACTTAATTGGGACATGGCTGTAGAATTTGTTTTGCACTAATTTCTAGTGGAGAAAAAATGAGAACGAAAAAATAGAGAGACACAACAAGACAAGTGTGGAGGCAATCATGACAAGCTGACTCTATTTAGTTTTTTTTTTTGACGACGGGACTCTATTTAGTTGGCATGTGAGAACAATAGACCGAGCAAGTGACATAACTAACGCGAAGCATAATGGGCCGATGTCCAGGAAGTTTCTACTTTGTAACAGTGTTATGCCAGCTTCAATGCGGGATAATGTATATGGGAGTTTCTACTTGAAGGCATATCCATGTTATAAGTGAAGTGGAATCTTAGTTAACAAGATATTTGTTGTTTCTACGCATATGGTTCAGTTTATAGGTTTTAGTCAATATAAATTTTGGAAAAGTAGAATTTTATAGTTTTTGCAATATTATTTAGCTACATCTCTTTCCATACACATGATTGTTTTATGCGTATCAACAAAAAATTGAGAGACCCGTAGCAACGCGTATCAACTAGCTGTTTTAGAAAAAACACGAGGTGGGAGATGCTCAGTGTGCCGCGTGGAGGCATGCCACGTCCTGCGCCCTCGAGGAGAGCGCGTCCTATTCGAATGCACATAAATGATAAAACAAATATAGAAATGCGGTTAGAAGGATCTAAAAATGGTGCAATCTCCATATACTCTAAAATAGTTTTATCGACATCCTTTTCTACGGAGGCTATACATGGCCGCTAGTACGCCGGCGGCCGATGATAGTGTTGCCCGATTGTTGCACATCTCCCTACAGTCGACTCACCGCTAGGTTATTTATCTAAGGTAAATGTACTGCTAATGTAATCCAAGTACCTTTGTGTTCCCCAGTTTAATTACTATAATTCACTAGAGTAACATATACTTTTTCATGCCAATTTGCATCAATCTTCAATCTAGCCTAGTACCAAATTTACATCAAATCGTTGTTAATAGTAGAATGATATCTGAAACTCAAAAAAATAGCTTTATGTTGTTGACAAACATATATAGGTTTGCATATAATTGGTGTGTGCATCACTTTGATACAGATGTCGGCAGTTTCAACCTCTTTTACGAGAATTCAAATTTTCGATTTGCTTATATGTGCAAATGTTAACGTTATTTATATTAATGTAAGAAAAGCATATGATTATATACTTGCTATTTTTTTACACTTCATATCGTCATACTTCAAGGGCGAACGTGATAACTTGTTGACCGACCCTGCCCTACGCAGTTCAGCTCAGTGAGACAGTGATATACGTCACGAAACTGACCGACCGCGTTGAAAAAACAAGGGGCCATGCTGAGCGTCCCCGGGGGATCGGAGCTTCCGATCCTCCGCCTTCCGCACCGTCCGATCGAGACGATCTGGACCACACAAATCCTTCTTTGCATGACTTGCCCCATCGTACTCTCTCTCTCTCGCTGGACAAAAGTCAGCGCACACGAATCCCACCCGTCCGACAACTCAACGCACGCGAACCACATAGACACGGGCAAGCATCTCGTACTAGCGCCGCCACCGCCTGCCGCTCTCCTCCGACGAGAGATCCCACCAGCTCGCAACCCCTCCAAGCGTGGCGGGCAGCCGTCTGCCCTTCGCAGCGTCACCGTTCTCTGTGGCAGCTCTGGCAACTGCCCCTTGTACGGTTGTACCAATGTGGGGTTTCATCCGTAGCTCCGGCGAACACGGCCGGCAGCACCACCGGACGTTGCTCACAGCGCCGCCGCTCTCATCCTTGTAGAAATGCTGTCCTCCGAGGGCAGCACCATCGGTCGCTCCTTGAAGCAACACCGCTCACCGAAGGCAGCACCGCCGCCACAAGCCGGTAGCACCGCCTCCTACCTACGGCATCACCGCCGCCCCAGGCCGGTAGCAACGCTCCCCACTTATGGTAGCATCGCCGCTTATCGACGACAGCACCGCCGCCCCTGGCCGGTAGCACCGCATTCCACCTACGGCAGCACCGCCGCCATAGGCCGATAGCAGTGCTTCCTACTTACGGCAGCATCGCCGCTCACCGCCGGCAGGACCGCTGTCCCCGGCTAGTAGCACGGCCTCCCACCTACGGCAGCACCGCCGTCCCAGGCCGGTAGCATTCCTCCCCACATATGGCAGCATCACGGCTCACCGACGGCAGCACCGTCGCGCCCGGCCGGTAGCAGCGCCCCCGACTGCATGCATCACAACCAACCCCGCCCTTGGAGCATCCGACTCCGGGATCGCCACATCGGCGCGCGTCGCTCTCCATGCTCCCAACATCTGTGCAGCGTGGCTGCCTTGCAGCTCCTGCATATTAAAGTGTTCAAGGCACCGATTCAGTCATTTTGGTATTAACTTAGACTAACCTTAGACATTAGTTCAAGCTCCAATAGAGACACTCATATTGTTTCAGTCTGATTTGTATTACTGAGTGTCACGTTTCTTTCAGGTGAATTTTCACTCATGTCATTTGAATTGTTAGCTAAATATGATAGCAAATTGGTTGATTCCCTGCCTTTCAGGTGAATGTTCAATTCTAATAATTTACCTTCTTCTAGCCATGTGATCCAGTTGATTAAGCTATCACCTTTGCACTTGTCCACTTGGATTAACTTGGTCATCTCAATTATGTTATTATTATGACGAGAAGATATTAACCTGAAGACAATTGGAACTCAATCTACTTAGCTCGGCTCCTTTATAGAAAAGCCGAGGAGGCAAGAGCAAGTCAATTTTGCCCTTAGGTTCATGGTCTTGGAGCAGAAAGCACAATACCTTCCGCTCCTTAGGTTTATGGTCTACACTGAGGTGAACGAGGGTAGTTTCTGGTCAGGCACAACACATACTCAGGGCATGGCGCATGCCAGTTATTGTGCGGAATGAATTATGGTGCAAAATGTAGTGACATAAACAAGTTTAGTATTAATCCTCTATAAATATTGAGCAAGAGTTGTTCTCCTTTCTCATTTTTTTCGATAAACGTGGATATATTAATATCGTGAAGATGGCCTTTCTCATAGTGGCCTCCCGATAAGTTGTTTGAGTGCGCCAATTGAATTTGTGTGAATTTCTTTTTTTGTCTCATTATATCTGATTCAATTGAATTTTGACACATCGTCAAACTCATTTGACATCTTACCTTTTATTAATTTTAGAAAGTAACATCGCACTCATGTTATATTTCTAAAAAAATTAAGTGGGAATGCCTAAGTTGAGATGAGATGCTTGTCGTTGTCGGGTAGTCAAGTTGTATGATGTTTAATTGCGATAGGGGTTTGTGGAAGTTGAAAAAGATAGTTGCACACTGTGACACACATTTATATGAACCCTTTTCAGAATATACAAGTTATCACCCGACCAAGTACAAGAGGGACTGCAAAGGTACTTTCAAACATGAGAGACCAAGTACTTTAGGGACTGCAAAAACTTGCTGATTGCTATCACTTTATTACATTACTCTTTGTGGTTTTGTGATGTGCCAAGATGGGATTCCGCATGGCGCTCCCTTGTTAATATTCTGCATAATTGGAAAAAAGGTTCACCACATGGTGTCTAGCCGAGCTAAAGCCTCTGCACGGGAGCTTCATGATAGTAGTGAGAAAATAGTAATCGCATGCCATGTTTATTCTTCTGAAACCAGGCCATGAAGCTAAATATTAAAGTGAGACACTGGTATGTTTTCTAGATGGGTTAGATCTACTCTAAGATTAAATTTATTTCTAAGAAATGAGATGCTACAGTTACTTCCGTGTGAAAATGATTGGATTTATTCGAAACATTCCTATTTTTATTTATGGTGACATTGTGAAGATTTTACTAACAAGCAACAAAATATTATCTGCGGTGATTACTGAAATAGTGAACATGCTCTCAAATAGTGAACATGCTATTACTTGCTACTTAAATTGCAAATAGACTATAATTTGTCGATAGCTTCAGGAAAACACGCGTATGGTGTTCCAAAACCATTTATGGCGATGGATGCAGTTTATTTGTTTTCCTTTTGAGTGCATATCATTTATGGAATTGATTCTGGTTGGAGAAAGAACATTATATTGCGCTAGAGAAGATGATGGACTTACATAGAAATGTGCCACTAAAGTAATTACATTATGATTCAGTTATATGATAGATGAGGCAAGAACCAAAGAGAGAAGAATTGAGGACGGGAAAGCATAGGAGCACATTCTGGCCATATGTTGTTGCATCAGCCACGATAACAAATTACTTCTATAAAAGCTGAAGCCCTACCCGCCATTTGCCCCCATCTGCCCCTCCTGTTGAATGTGGTGCGTTGGATTCACTTTGAACAGGGTAAAAGGCCTGCGTGGTTTACCTCTGGCCGTTGGATGCGGTTACTTTTTTTGCTACTATTCGACTGAGGGGCACAGTCCATGACAGCTGGGGCCAAGTTTCTCTGGGCCCCGGTGTTCAGCGGGGCAGTGT
Source organism: Poa pratensis (assembly GCA_947311845.1). Lineage (NCBI taxonomy): Eukaryota > Viridiplantae > Streptophyta > Magnoliopsida > Poales > Poaceae > Poa > Poa pratensis. Next base: position 1,282,251 of record CAMZMU010000117.1, on the reverse strand, counting down.
GCGCGTCTCTCCGCGCAACGCATCTTCGCGTAGCGAAAGGCCGTGGTGAAACCCTACCCTCTGTGACCCAATCCCCTCGTGTCTCTCCTTCCCCCAATCGCCTTTCCCTCTTGCTCTCCTGCCCCGCCGCCTTCCTCCTCTCCCGTGCACCCCTCCTCTCCTCTCTGCGCCTTACCGCCCTCCACCACCGTCGCCGTGCCCTACCTGGGCCTTGCCGCCTAGCCACAGCCCTGCTCCTCTCCCTCGGCCTCGTCCATCCCCACCTGCGTGGAGGAGGCGGCGCGGGGGACACCGGCAGCGGCGACGGCGCGCCGCCGGTGGTGGCGGGAGTTACGCTGGAGGGTGCTGCTGCGTAGAGCGTCGGGAGGACACGCTCGTCGCTGGTCATGGAGATGGCGGCGGCGGCGGTTGCTGGACGTGGCGGCGCATTGGAGTCGACGAGGTGGGGTTCGGCGAGCGGGTTTGGCACCAGTTCGCCCCGGCGTCGTCTCCTCCTCCCTCGTCCACAACCTAGGGCACACGAAGCTGGAGCGTAGCAGCAATGGATGGGCGCCTCTGCCAGCTCTGCCCTTTTCCTTTCCCGATTGGAATTTTAGGCTATTTTCTCTCTCTTTATTCCCTGTTGCGTTCAGTTGTTGTTTTGCTGATTCGTGCCTACCAGCGAGAGCGGTGGATGAAGACCAGCGAGAGCGGTGGATGAAGACCAGCGAGAGCGGTGGATGAAGAAGATGGAGATGGAAAGGGGAAGATGTTGATTGTGCCAACGGAAGATACAATATTAGCCTTATGAAGCACAAAGCATGTCCCACTGATCAATCGCAAATGTATTCTGTTCTCTGCTGTACCCATACTAGCCTAATGGGCCAATACTGAATAACTCACTCACGTCCATTCTTTTTTTTGTAACGACAGTGTTATATCCACAGTAATTGCAGCTAGGAGAGGAGCAACTAAAACTTCATGTATGCTCTACTCCATAGGCGAATACATGCTGTCAGCGGTTTCAGTTGACACACATGCCCTGCAGCTTACTCTGATTCCAGGTAATATAGAGAACCAATCATTTGTTCACCAATAGCATATATATTGAGAAAGCTAATTATTTGCTGGCTGATAGCACATATAACCTATCAACAAATTTTCCCTGTAAGTGATAATCAAGCTGGCAAGGTACTTGCTGGTTATTACTTATTAGTTTGTTAACTTGTGCGGAAACTTTTTCTGAAGTTCAGTTAGTATGCCCACTAATATGAGGATATGAATCATTACTGATTGTTTGTATGTTTTGATTATTAGATAATAGACAAGTCGTTTGGGTTTGATTCGGCTGTAGAAGACACTCAATGTGGCATTTATTTAGCTCATGTGGAAGCTTGCATCACTGAGAATGGATTAGGTTTAGTTAAATTGATGGGTCGTTATAGTGGTTAGTTTTCTCAGTTTCTCACATGTTCTCCATACAGTCACTCGTCGTCTTTTTTGCATGCTATTTTTTTATGTAAGCGTAGGTTTGCTGAAAGAACATGCATATTTCTATAAATACAAGGAAAAACTATTTGATATATTCTTCTCATCTTGTTGCTAGATACTGTTAGGGACACTATAACATCTTATTAGATGTATTTACAGTTTGCATACAGAAAAAAGGCAGCTTAAGTAGAAGATACTGTATTATCATGTCCTTAAATTCTTCATGCCTCTACTTATGCAGGGTTCATTGCAATGTATGCCACTCTTTCAAGCTGAGATGTGGTAAGTTGGTGCCTTCTATAACTGTCCAGTACTTGATTTTTTCATTTTTTTTTCAAGGTAGATAATGTGAATTCTTCATGTTATTTGCCCAGATTGAGAAATAAACCCTGGCTAATAGATTTCATGTACATATGCTTTTGTGTGTGTACTGCAAACTAGACTTTCTAGGCATACATGTATTCATCGCTAAACTATTAACTGTGCACGTGTTTTTTGTAAACAAACTTTAGCCCCTTATGCTGTCGAATATCTACTTTTATGGTCTTCCAAGCCTCATTTATAAATTGCTGCCACCTGATCACTAACCTAATTGACATTTGGAAAGTCGTTGAATGTCACTCAAGGTGTTTGTTTGGTTAGTAGTGCAAGCTTTGGTCAGTAATTTATTTCATGATTTGCATCAAAATACATGGCCATAATCATTCAAGATGAGCCATTGGTTCAAGGTCTGATTGAGATATGAGCAGCTATTCGGTCCTGGTTAATTGAAGACTATCATTGATTGCCTCACCATAGCCTCACTTATTTTGCCTGGGATGTTGATCTTGAGAAGCAGACATCGAAGATGAAACTTATACTTTATCAGTTATGAATACAAGGCAACAGTATTTGTCATGCCACAACTTTTTGTGTCTTTTCATGACCTGAAGGTTTTTCAGGTACACCACAACCTGTTACATTTCACCTTTTCTGACATATATAGATAGAGATTTGGAGCATGATTGTCCAATGGGATTGTGTTTTAGCCGTTCCGAAAACTCTGTCATGTAGGTGGCCATCTGTTGTTGCTTTTACATGACATACTATGTTAATTGCTTGAACTTGTTACCATTCGGTTTGAGTTTGGAAAATCTCTGTATTTAGGTTCCCAAAACTCTGTCATGAAGTCCGTATATTGATTCCTGAGAGCTTTAATTGAATAAATGCCCTAACCTGCCATGTACTCCCTAGGTTCCAAAATACTTGACTTCCATATTTGTCCACAAGTATTTGGAACGGAGGGAATATTTAGGATCGAACTACTAATTTGATGCAAAATAGCTAAAATGAATGGATATTTTTAGTGTGGTGCTCCAGCTTGTTCTGTTGAATGTGTTTAATTCAGTATACTTAATTTTATTCAGTAAAAAATTGTTCTATCATTAGGGATTATTGGATACAGTGTTCCGGTCTGGAGTGTTCTTGCGCTTTCCATAGGCAGCTTGCTTTAGCGACAACTTTCCTGACCCATATAATTTTTGGTTAGGTAACTAGATGACCCATGTATTTCTCAGAAACGAGCATGACACGGATGGGGGACAGGTTACAGGAAAAGATGGAGGCAATCACCTTTCCTAGCTCATGTACTCATGATTCTCCATTTTAGATATTCAGTCCTTTTTTTCTTTCAGGATCGGGCAGATATTCAGTCTTTTTTGTTTCAGGATCTGGCAAGAATTAAGGTGCACAATGCTTCGGGCTGCACCTCCCTTGAGTGAGCTCCTCCTTCGTATCCTTTATCCCTAATTTAATTTCTGTTCTGCAGCTATGATTTGGATTATTGGGAAATTGCTAGACTGATTTCATGTTTCTATGTCAGTGCAGTTTCAGTTTTACCCAAACATATGCTCTTGTCTAAGCCATACCCGCAATATTGTGTTTTATACTCTTGGCCTTTAAATACAGTTTGAGCCGAGATCAGTTTTGTGCTATCGATGATAATCCACTGCATTTTCCAGTAAGTTGTGTTCTTGAAGCTTTCATTGAGCTTTCCAAGCAAGATTTAAAGAGGCTGCACATTTTCAGTGTCAGGTATTTCCAGCAAATCTGCACTACATTATATCAGTCGCATGGCATCGTCTTCAGCATGATATTCTTGTCTGTGGTTACCATGTTGACTCCATTCCCTTTTATTGCTACTGAAGTTTTCTTTTTATTTTCGACAGTGATTCTGCAGGAATAAGAAAAAATACAACTACACTATCGATTATTGGGTCATCTGATAGGTTTTGGTCACTTGCCTTTCCATCTTTCTATAGCTTTCTATTAATTCTACAACATGACATCCGTTTGCGTCAGTTTTTTGGAACAATAATTATAATGTGCAGTTTTGGGTGTCATTATTTATTGCTCATCTCTTCAACTCTTTCAGATTCTCGACACCTGCACTGATGGAAAGGTTACCAAGTAGATGGCCTAAACCTGCATGGCTAGGTCCCTGGAAGAACTACCAGGTACTATTTTTATTCAAGTGCCATCTTTCATGTTGTTTGTTATACTAACAAGCTGACACATCAAGGAAAAAATCCTGGAATACCAGTGCCATTTTTTTTTGCTTGGGAAAAGGTTTTGTTTTGAGCATGCATATGGTTCTAATGTCCACACGCTGAAATTTTATACAGGTCAAAATTGTTAAACCCTCCATATTCTGCATGTGTGCTTGGAGTCAGACTGATGCACGATAGCATCATAGTCTTTTAGCGAACCACCATGCAAGTAGATCATCAAGCACTCCATAAGCATAAAAAATGAATATATCCTGGGCACCCATAAATGTGAAACAAAAATAAGCAAGCAGATCATGAGGGGGTGTGGGCGAAGAGAGAGGTAGAAAATATGAATAACTGGACGGTGTAAAATCTCACTCTGTCGAGGTAAGAAAGACACCACTGTCGTGAGCGGTGTAAATCTTCTGTGCACCCAAAATAACCTGTGAAACCTTTTACGGTTCAACTTTAGCAACAAAAGATAGATGGCTGTGATTTACTTCCTGCTTGTTCCTGTGATTTACTTCCTGCTTGTTCCTCTTGGCTAATCCTTCTCGTTATTGGTTCTTGCAGGTTCATGGAGAGCATCTCATGGATATGCTCATAGCTCTGGAAATGGACATTATCTATCTCATCCGTAAGATAAGGGGTGAGGAAAAGTGATGGTTGTGCTTGTTCCTCTTGGCTAATCCTGCTTGTTCCTCTTGGCCAATCCTTCTCGTTATTGGTTCTTGTTAATATGAAATGGACATTACTTCCTGCTTGTTCCTCTTGGCTAATCCTTCTCGTTATTGGTTCTTGTTAATATGAAATTTGAAGATTTGTTGAGAAAATAAAGCACAAACGAGTCTGATTTGCTCAAATATCTATTTTTGTGGCCAGTAACATCGCAATGCTTAAATTTTATACTATAGGTTGTGCCTCAGCTTCAGTATGTACATATTTACACGTTTATTTTAGCCTTTACACAATTCATACTCTGAGCTATACGGTATTGTCATGTTTCCTTGAGGTTCATGGGCTGGTTGTTCTTTTCTAAGATCTACACAAGTTGCTCTTTGAAAGATAAATCATTGCTACTCGTGATGATTTCTTTTTTCAGTGGTCCAATGATGCCCTATCACCATGAGTCATGAAAGTTTGGCTTCAAGTTTGGTTCTTATTTGGAAATCAGAAAAATATGAATGTAAATAAAACGCTCCAAGTTTCATCAATAGCTCTACTTTCCTCTGTGTAATGGTAGGATACAGTTTGATGTTCCTTCTTACCGCTTCCAGATTTGGGTTCTATCTCAAACTGCTATAGCTTAACCATAATTATCATTTAGATTTGGTTATTATGCCAGCAGATGGTGTGCATGTGAGAATAGGGTCACTTACTGCCACAAAGTACTTCCTATTGTGTTTTCATCGCTCCTCTATGCTTAATGTTACATCTTTAATTCTTTTGCAGCTTTGCAACAGTTATTTATATAGTTATTCGCAAAAAAGACAGTTAATTATATGGTTGTCATTGTACTGCATGACTAACAAGCTAGACGAGTAGAACTGTAACTTTGTGACATAGTATATTTAATTTATGGTCTGATATTGCCCTTTGGGAGCATCTTTTCAAGGAATGCAATTTGACCAACGTATTTACTCTTATGACGTTTATCTAATATCTTGCCGGTATATGTTTCGTGTTGAGTTCTCAAATGCCCAAAATGTACCAATTGCAGTGTATTTATTTGCCAGCCTTTTTTGTATGTAGCCAGCCTATGTGGTTAACTCATTTTTCTTCCTATCTAATCTCTATGGATATAATGTGTGTTCTTTATTTTAAATTTAAGGACAATCCGAGGTTGAACCTACTTGAAGATAAAATGTTCTTTGCAACCTGATGCTGTTATACTATGTCTCGGCCAATTAGCATCTTTCTTTTCTTTGCTCGTGAATGCACTAATTTGCACCGGCTGGTATTCATGACAGTAATGTCTTGGTTGTGGATGTAGCCTTATGAACTCCCAGGTAAATGAAAATATACCATATTATGTGGCTGCTGTCTACCAGTGAAGCGGGGAAGGCAATGCTTATTATGTTCATGTGATAATAGCTTTTTTGTTACAGCGAGTTGGTGCATTTCACTAGCTTGTTTGAATTGAGATATTAGTTGGGGTTTCTCCTAATATGTTTGCCGGCATTTCGCATCTTAGTAGATACTTGATATGAAACATTGGCATGATAAGGTATGCAACGGGGTTTGATCTGAATTATTATTTGTGGAACTCTGTTTGTGCATTACCATTCTACCAGCCATGCCATTATATGGGTAGTCTTCCTCTCCTTTAGGCAATGATTTAGAGCTCCAGTATAGCAGTGAATATACATGCTATTCGTAGGTAAAATGGAAGTAGGATGCAATGTCAATTTATGCAATGATTTAGAGATCCAGTATAGCAGTGAATGCAGTGAATATACATGCTATTCGTAGGTAAAATGGAAGTAGGATGCAATGTCAATTTACGCAATGATTTAGAGGTCCAGTATAGCAGTGAATATACATGCTTGAGATATCTTCCTATTTTTGTTTTGGTACGATGTCGAGTACATTTGGTTAATATAGTTTGCAGTAGCTTTGGTCTAGCATTTAGTCATGATCCATTTTTCTTCCCAAATTATTTTCTAGAGGTCATAATCAAATTTAGCTATTTAATTTGATACTGAAATTAATTGAGTATGACATTGCATCCTACTTGTTGACTTCCTCTGGTTAATTTAGGCAATGATTTAGAGGTATAGCATGCTTGGGGTACGTGTTTTTCTTGCAGAATCCTGACTTTATATCTGAACGGGATTAAAGTTGTAGTATTTGTTAATTTGATTCAGTTGACAATTATGTTATTTTGATTCTATGTTTTAACAATTATGTTAATTCAAATAAATATGATGCTTATATGGCAAATATTTTTAAATTCTCTTTCATGTGTGCTCTTGTATTTCCACGCAACTGTGATTTGAATTAGTTTGCAGGAAAAGGCGCTGTGATAAAATATTATAATGCCAATTTTATTCCTTTTTTCAGAGATATTTGATTAGTCTTGTGTATCGTAAGATCATATTACCAATCTGTTCTTGTCTATTTTTATTACAATATCCGGGTGGTCTACTGCATTCACATATTCAGATGTGCCTGTTAATCCTCATTGATTTGAGTGAAACCGTTTTGATGCCTAAACTCTTATTCGTTAGGTACATTCAGCAGATAAGATTCTTGAACTCTTGAACATAGGCAACAGCAGACGCAAAACAGGGAGCATGGAAGCAAATGCAACTTTGTCACGGTAATTGTTTTCTGCTTTCTTTTTATGATACATGCATGCTTCCAATAGTATCCATCTTTTGTTTAGGAAAATAAGTAACATCTTTTAAAGGTTACTTAATATCTTCAATCTGATAAATTGTTGAGGTTGTAAGTATGTAAAGAGAGTTACATCAGGTAATAGTGCCAGACATTGTTTTTTACATTATTCTCACACAGGAATATCGTTTTGCTCTTTTTCAGTTTGCACGCTGTACTGGAGATTAGTGTAAGACAAAAGCAGAAAGGACAGTATGGTATTCTTCGTGGAAAGCTTGCCTTGGTTGATCTTGTCGGAAGGTAATAGCTATTATGTTTGGATTGCTGTTTTTTACCTGTCAACTAAAATAAGCCGTGAAACAATTCTCTGTGAGCTACCACAGTTGAAGAAAAGTCTGGCATAATAGCAATTACCCTTGATGTGATCAAGACAAGACTGATACAAGGATCTGGCATGGCAAATATGATTCCGTTATCAGTACCATAGTTGAAGAAAGATCTGGCATGGAAGATGCTTTCCCGTTCAGTACCTACAGCCTAACTAAATTTGCGACTACCCCAGATCCCAGTAACACTCATCGACTCTTCATTGGTCAGTATGCTTGATCTGTTGTACTTGTGTACCACGTTAGGCTGCTCCCTTTCAGCTTGTGTGTTTGACTCCTATTTTCCAACTTGTTTCGCTGCAGATATTATTTGGAGGATCTCCATGATTTCTGATGTACTCCATGTTCGGTCCATGTACCAGACAGTGAGGGTCTGTAGAAAATCTCGTTTGTTGCCGAGCAGCAATTCAATGGTATTATTATGTGCATGCTATTTAAGTCCTTCTGGATGTTACGGATCATATGAGGGCCACTGTTTTTTAAACTTCAAATCAGAGATGATAATATAAGAAGGGTAAGCGAGTCCAGTGTTGATAAACCAATATACTATAATTTTAATTTATCAAGACTGGACTAGCTTACCCTGCTTAAATTATCATCTATGATTTGAAGTTTAAAAAAGAGTGGCCCTTATAAGATCCATCTGTATTCCTGTATATATGGATATTTAGAACTATCCCCCATTTAGCTAGGAGAAATGGGAAAGAGTGAGATTATGAGTAATCAATAAGAATGCACGATATGTTTCTGACTCTAGCACAAGTGACATAATCTTTCAGCGAACTGAAATTTACCTGATGCAGAGATACTATTTTTACCCTTTGTGCCATTGGTTCAAGTAAATCATGATACGTACAGTTATCTATTACAGAGTGGTATCTGCATTATGTTGGGCGGTCTTAAATCAGATTAGAAGTCATTAATTAGATACTATATTTAAACTGAATAAGTTGCTTGGCATAACCTGGAAGTGCATATAGTGACTTCTGTTCATTTAGATACTATATTTAACCTGCATAAGTTTCTTGGCATAAACTGGAAGTGCATATAGTGATTTCTGTTCATTTAGGATATTTTTGTAGAAGATATTGATATTATATTATGAAACTGAATAAAGAAGAGTGGTGTGAACCTTTTTAATTCAAAAAGTTCAACTAAAGGGATTTTTGACTGAATTCGTGGGTTTAAATTTTTCTGTTATAACTGGTTACAAGGATTTCCCTGATTATTTTCTGAGAACTTAACATCCCGTAGTATTGAACACAATGTTGACTTTGTTGATATTTGCAATTGTTTATTTCTACAGAGGATCACAAACAGGTTGAAAAGTGAATCGGTGCGCTGCGAATTAACCTATCTCCCAAAGGTTGTTCCCTTGGTTGGTTCTATAGTTGTAAGTGATTTGTAAATTTCAATACTTGGATGGATGTTGCCAATCATCTAGCCTATTTTGTAATATGTTTTTGTGTTCTGATAGGCTTATCATTTAAAGGTGATGAGTGATTTTAAGATGATTATTTGGGATCCAAACTGTGTTATCTCTATATAACATGATCCATTTTTTTTCTTATTGTTGTTGTGCAAATATCCATATTTTATTGTTGCCCTTAGAGACCTGGATGATTGCCGAACAAGAAAGAATAAATATTTTGCTTGGAAGGAACCAATGAATGTTAGTTCTGTTTTCATTTTGGTTTCGGAGATTCTTTGCTTTTGTCAAATTTACAAGTGTAGAAGGAAATCTGGATTTTCCAGTACCGTAATGACATCTTGGAGTTAAATGAATGCAAATAAAATTAATTACTTTTCATCAACAAATAAAGCGTGTGACAAAAATGTGGTAGTTGCATCCGGCGGTTGCGCAGTCGTGCAACGGGTCATCTAGTGGAGAAGAAACATGAGGGAACAGAGGGCGGGGATGAAGAGTTGACCAAGAGTATATGATGAACCACTAAAATTTATGCCTTTGCTCAAAACTTGATGATTGATGTGCACAAGAATTTTAAAATTGTATGCTCGACACGATTAATGTTGACCATTATAATATTTATATCCCGTTGCAAAGCACGGGCAATTAGCTATAAGACATATAGATAAGCTAAATTAGCTTCACATAAGTAATAGTCTTTCATTAAATCTTAACCACTGGTTTTAAATACTATCAAAACTAATATTTTGATGATGTGGCTTGTTTCTATTTATAACCCTTGAATTTGCTTTTAAAATATAATAGATTTCAGTCACTTTTTTGAAGCACCAGTCACTTTCAGTCAAGTTTCAGTTACTTTGTTTTTCATTTTAACTTTTTTTGGAGGCCTGACATTAACTCCTTTTTTTTTTAGGGAGACATTGCCTCACTTATTTTATGACTCTACCGTCAAGTTTGTTAATCACTCTAATTAACTACTCCTATACAGATCTAGATCGAGACCGACCCTAGTTAAGTACGACCGGCATTGATCCAATCTCAAGCAGCTCCAGGAAGGTACGTGATGAGCTTCCTGGTAACCAAGTCCTCGCCGCCGGTGCTCGTTCGCCCGTCGGAGCCCACGCCGGCCAGCAACATACCTCTGACCTCCACCGACAAGTCCCGCCTCTGCCTGTCCTTCACATCGCTCCACGTCTTCGACCGCCCCATCCACGAGCCAGCCGAGACCGTACGGCGCGCGTTGTCCAGTGTGCTGGTTCACTACCACCCCATCGCCGGCCGTCTCTCGGTCGTGCCGGAGGCGGCGACTCGGACATTCAGCTCGTGTGCACTGGCGAAGGCGTGGTTTTCGTCGCCGCGACTGCGAACTGCACCCTGGAGGACGCCAGGTTCCTTCGCGCGCCGTTGGCAATACCTCTGGCCGACATCGACCTCCGGTATGGCGGAATCTGCCGGGTTTCCGACCCGCTGTTGATGGCGCAGGTGACGGAGTTCGCGTGCGGCGGGTACGTCGTCGCGGTCACGTGGAACCACGCCGTTGCCGACGGCTTTGGGCTGGCGCAGTTCCTCCAAGCCGTCGGCGAGCTCGCCCGCGGGCTTTCACCACCAACTGTCGTCCCGGTGAGGTACGACGGGTCCCTCCCGGAGATCCCACAGCTGCCCACCGCCCTATCGCAGGGCCACGCCGCCCTCGGGCCCATGCACTTCGCCTACACCGACGTGACCATCCCCTGGAGCTTCATCAACCGCGTCAAGGCCGAGTTCTTCCAGCAGGGCCAGGGCAACGTCGGCGGCCAGCTGTCTTGCTCTACATTCGAGGTGGTCGCCGCCGCGATATGGCAGTGCCGGACGCGCGCGACAACTAACGGCGCCGCCGACAACCCCAGCTCCCCTGCGCCGCTCGTGTTCGCGGCCAACGTGCGGAATCGCGTGGGGGCCAAGGACGGGTACTACGGCAACTGCATCACGTCGCAGCTGGTCACGGCCGCGTGAGGTGCGGTGGCCGACGGTGACATCGTGGAGGTGGTGAAGCTGGTCAGGTGCAGCAAGGAGAGGATACCGGACACCCTCGCGGGAGGACGGCTACCGGTGGTGCTGGATGAGGAGCTGGCCAACGCCCTGTACGGGTACGGCGGGCTGCGTATGTCTAGCTGGTGCGGCATCGGACTGCACGACCTGGACTTGGGCGGCGGGAGGCCGGCGAGGGTGATGGGCAACATGGAGATGACGTTTCTACCGTCCTGCCTGATGTGCCCACCTTGCTCCATTAAGGGTGGCGACGTCGATGGCGTAACTGTGATAGCGTTCTGCGTCCGGGAGGAGCACGCCGACGGGTTCCATGCGGAACTGGCGAGACTCCGGTGAACCGATTAATGTTGGCAAATTTCAGGCTTAAAATTTCATTTTTTTAGAGGAATAAAATTTCTTTTTTCAAGGAGGAGGGTTTAGCACATAACACCACTTGTTGGGCCAATTAAAACCTCCTCCCTTGAGGATTCCAGGGACAGGGAGGGACGCTATGTATGTATGTCCACCTCGAACAATTCGGGCATTCGATCTTCGGTTACACGTCCAGATCGATCATGCAATGTTGAAAAACAAGTGCTGGCACATGCAATGTTGGACGGCTAGCTCCTCTCATTCTCTGACGCTTTTGGATGTGTTCGAAATGCATGGGTCATCCACGAAAACTGCTCTTGGCTCCCGACCTCCTCCATTTTAAAAAAAATCTGCAAATCATACTTGCGAGTTTCAAACAATTTTAAAAAAGATCCGGGATGTAGCCAATGATGTCGATCTCCCACAATCGTGCAAAATTTTAGTTTCAAATAATCGTATATTATGGACTACACAAAAAATAACAAAATCTAATAAAATTTAGAGATTTGGAAATGTACACATTTAGATCCACACTTTTAACCCCCGCAATAAAAAGTTCCACACTTTTCTCATTGTTGTGTAACTCAAAATATGAAGTATTTAAAGTTTATATTTTACACGTTCGTGGGATATACATTTGGCTATACCCTGTTTAGTTTTAGAACTTCTTAAAACTCATACATATGATTTTTATTTTATTTATTGAAGCGAGCACTAGAACTTGGGAAACAAAAATTCTTCACTCGGTCATCGGTCCTTGATTCGACGTGATCGTTATCTACCACGTTTTCTCTCTGCTGCTCGATCTGCAGTTCAACCTTGTTGCCGCCGCTGCTATAGATAGGCCTGTATCTCAAGTTAATTTCAACCGGACGGTCAGGCGGTGCAGTGCGGATGTCCATCCGCACTGCACCGTATATGGCTCTTTTCTTTTCTCTTCTCTTCTGTTAGTGTTGGCCTGTTGGGTACAGCACGGAAACGTTGACCACACATATATGATGTATGTATTTGTATCTATAACAACATCTAATCGATCGGCAGATTAATGTGGAAAGCCATCACGATCTCGTCACGGTCACTGAGATGGCATCTACTACCTCCGTTCCATATAATAAGATGTTTTAGCTTTTGACCAATCGGATATATATTAATATATAGATGTACTGTATAGATCCACTAATTTTGATTCATATGTAGTAAAAAAAAGTTAGATTGCCACCGGCCGGTTCCACAAAAATTCATAAAGAAAGCACATAGTTATTTAGACATATTAGTTTCAAAATTTAATCTCAAAACTCTTTGTAGAGCCACTTGGAAGCTAAAGTTGTGTAATCTATAATTCTAGTTAAAAATTAATTTTCAAATACTTTGTACTCCGAACTACAAAAGATGACAAAAGTGTGGATCTGGGTATGCCATTTTTTTCAAGTTTAGAATACAAAGTATTTGAAATTGTTATTTTGCATGTTTGTGTGATACACCATTGGGTACATACGGGACTTTTTCCATTTTTATGAAACTCATAAATATCTTTTTGGAATTTATGAAAAAAAAGGATCACTAGTGCTCGGGAGGCAAAGACATTTTTCGTCCAAGGAATATTATTAGTTTGATATTTATTTATTTATTATACATGGACCTGGCTAAAACCAAAACTTGTAAAGGAATATACAATGGTTGATAAGACGGAGTTCGTAACTAAGGTATGACAAAAAAATAATGTAAAAGGGGTTATTTCTTAGTCTTTCTATAGTACCAAAATTGTTACTCCCTCCGTTTCTAAATGTAATCCTTTCATGAACCTTGCACTAAAACATGTCTAGATATATGTGTGCCAAAAAAGGCTAGAAAGCCTTACATTTAGGAACGGAGGGCTTAAGAGATGATCTCTTTGCTAAAGAAGATAAAACTATTTTTTGTTTATTATCCTTCGACTCAGCTATTATTTTATATGGCACTGCTAAGATAAGATCATTGTAAATGCCCTAACACGCTCGAAAAAGTCTCACACACACATTCGAAGTACTACTAGTTTGTTAGCAATTTATCATTTTACCCTGGGAATGAAAGGAACCAGCCAGCAAATAAAGTACTACAAAATACTTATTATGTGTCTAAAATGATCTTTTACAAAAATTTCAACCGATTATGGTCTGCATGAAAATTTTCAACAATTTCGGGCCTATCAAATTTTACAGTTTTTGGACAATATAGACACGCCAAGGTGCTTGAGTCGACTCCAATGACTTTGGTCCAGCTTGGTTGGTCATAAACTAGCCAAAACGGAGGGATTTTTTCACGGACCATCAAATGTCTCCTTTCTATTTCCAGCAGGAGCATCGGCAATACGAAACGGGGGAAGTAATACTTAATGGTCATCCAAGCATGCTCGGACATGTTCATTAGGGCGATGTCAGTCTTCTTTTAGAGAGTACACGTTACAGTTTCCCTTTGTTGGAAGAAAATAATAATAAAGGTAGTTGTCCCTTTAAAAGAAGTCTATTTTCTGTATGTACCATTTGTCTTATTTTACTAGCACAATTTCACACTAAAATGTAAGTAATTCCGATTAATCGTTAAAGATAATTATAAGAGCTAACGCATTGTTGCCTTCTCCAACGTGAAAGGCTAAATAACCCGTCTTTTGTACTTCCTCCGATCGCTAGAAACCAACGTAACTAGTGCAGTCGGTAGGTAGGTAGTAGTTCCAACACTTTTTCCGGTTCAGAGTATCATTATCCATGCCCTGGTCGTTTTCGATCCAGCACAGTATCCACTGGACAAGCTTTCTAAAGGTACCGACGAACTCAGTTCTCGAATCAATTCTGAACATTTCCGACTCAGAAGTACGGATGTGAAAACCCCAGGCTAGCCCAGGAGCGCAGCGCGCCTCCCCTTTCTCGCGAGGGCAAAACGGCAAGTCAAACACTAATAAATAATCCTCTGTTAAGTACTGCTCGCCGCTGAAACCGAGTCAGCCGCGGCCGCCGCGAAATTCTGCGCCATGCGAAAACCCCACAAACAACTCCTCCGGACGCCGCTGCTGCAGCGCTTCTTCTGATCCGATTCCTCCGTTCGTCCCGCGCGAGCTCTTCCTCCGATCCTTCCTTCCGCGCGCCTCTGCATCGGGGAGGATCAATGGCGGCGTCGTGGGGCCGGGCCAAGCGCGCGCTCGCCACCAAGCTCTGCATCCGCGTGCCGGCGCGCCACAGGGCCCTCCAGGAAGAAGAGGGCACCTCCTCGCCGCCGCCGCCCGGGTGGGAGGCGTGCCCTTCACCACCGTCAGCGGCGGAGGGGACGGAGGATGGTTCTGTCACGGAGGAGAAGGCGAGGTCGTCGTCCGTCTCCATGCGGCGGATGTCCAGCTCCGGGAGCCGGAGCTCCAGCTCCAAGGTGGGGCTTCACCTAATCTTTTTCCATCCTCTTTTTTCTCTAACCGCGTTCCATTTGATCATCTGTTTTCGTCGGAATTTTTTACCTCTAAGATCGTTGAGTCAGTCTGCTCAAAAACAAATTTGCCATAGAGATTAATTTACCATTTCTGCAAAATACTCTTTTTTCCGTTTGTGAGTAGAATTTTTCTTGTTGAATAATCATCTTTCCTTGTATAAAAAGGTCAAAGATCACAAATTGTTGGAATTTTCTTGTTCCGTAACGAACCATTACTTAGAACCCAGCCTTTTCCAAGGACGAAGCTGGCCTAGACATACAAGTTACACCAATTCTTTTGCTTTCTCTTCTGTCAGCAACGTGCCATTTCCGGTAGAAAAAAAAGTGTGTGTGGTCGCTAACTGTTTCCTCATGCCTTCAATTGTTTATCTCCTTTCCTAGTCATCATTTTATTTTAATTAGTTCAGTGCCTGCCACCTAGGAGATAAGTTGCAGGAAAATATAATGTTGGAATTTCTGGAAATCATCAAATGGAAAAGTCTTTCCAACTTACATGATAAAACAAGTAGTACAATTTTCATGATTTTTTACCATGCTATACAGTTATACTGTTAGACTGAAGAACATCGGCAGTATTCTGTGCCGGCATGCTTAACTCGTGACCATACCTTGCAGTGCAGTTCAATTTTAACTATGCAATGGTCTAACCTTTTCCAATGCATACTTTTCCTGCCTTTTGTCTTTCCATGTGTTCTGATTGACTGGTAGGCCTATCTAATTTGACTTGGTCTTGGGCTCCCTGCAGTTGGGTCAATTAGCCAAAATCTTTATGCAACTTGGTCAAATACTTTGACTTATAAAGAATATTTTCTGATGCCAACACACTTTATATAGTCTATGCTGCTAATCTGCTCTCTGGTTTTTAGTTGTGCTTACCTCTCCGAATTTTAAAGCTTACATTTACATGTTGCCCGCATACATGTCAATCCAGTTCATATTTTTAATGGTATCTAGTTGTGTTAACAGCCATTGTAGATGATAACCGATTGATCATACTGCACCTGTTAGCTCAGTAAGTTTGACTGGTACGCTTAGTGTCAGATATGCAATTTTGGTTTTTAGACATCCATGATAAACTTATCCCTTCTTAACTTTCGGCGTGATAAATCCCTTCCATTTTGACTGGTGGTTCAGAATCTCATGCGGTCCTCCTGATACTCACCAAATTATATGAAAATCTGCAACACGGTTGGTGTAGTTCTGAGAACTAGTGACATGTTTACATCTCAATGGAGTTATGTGGGGCACATTTTATAAGCCAGTATGTTTCTCGTTAAGTTGTAAGCTCTGATTCTACCATGCTAACTCTTTTGCGCTGGCCTTCTTGATTTCAGAGGGTATGTGCAATCTGCCTTGGTGGTATGAGGACAGGCCACGGACAAGCCCTGTTTACTGCTGAATGCTCCCACAAGTTCCATTTTCATTGCATCACGTCAAATGTTAGGCACGGCAACCATATCTGTCCAATATGCCGTGCCGAGTGGAAAGAACTTCCTTTCCAGGGAGCTCAACCTGCAGATGCCACCCATGGAAGAGCCAGAGTCAGCCCAGTGAACTGGCCCCAGGATGAAGGACACATGACAGTTGTCCGCAGGCTTTCCTACACATACAGTGGAAATCTGCAGGGGCAATTACCCGTCTTCCGTACTCCCGTGGAAATTTTCAATGATGATGAGCACATAGATCTTCAGCCTGAAACCATGGGCGAATACAGTGCAGTTACTGGTTCGGTTGAAATCAAGACATATTCAGAATTCCAAGCCATACAGCAATCAGTGGCTCAGAAGGTCTTCTCTATCTTGATTCGTCTCAAGGCTCCAAAGTCCTTGGATTCGGTGAACTCCCGTGCACCTCTTGACCTCGTGACTGTGCTCGATGTCAGCGGTAGCATGAGAGGGGCCAAACTTGAACTCCTCAAGAAAGCTATGAACTTTGTCGTTCAGGCACTTGGACCGAATGACCGCCTGTCTGTCGTTGCCTTCTCATCGTCAGCTCGGAGGATCTTCCCCCTTCGTCGAATGACCTTAACCGGTCAAATGCGAGCCTTGCTAGCTGTCAATGCCCTTGCTGATGGTGGTGGCACAAACATTGCCGATGGGCTAAAAGAGGGTGCTAAAGTGATCGAACACCGACGGCAAAAGAATCCTGTTTGCAGCATCATTCTTCTCTCGGATGGTCAAGACACATATTCACTCCCATCGGTTGATGGGGTTCAGCCAAACCACAGTGCCCTTGTTCCTCCGTCAATCCTTCCTGGAACACGTAATCATGTGCAGATTCACACCTTTGGTTTCGGTGCAGATCATGACTCTGCCGCCATGCATTCTATTGCCGAGACATCTAGCGGTACGTTCTCGTTTATCGATGCTGAAGGCTCGATCCAACACGGATTTGCTCAGTGTATCGGTGGCCTCCTCAGTGTTGTGGTCAAGGAGATGCGGCTGGGCATCGAGTGTGTCGACGAAGGCGTGCTACTTACCGCCATCAAGTCAGGCAGCTACGCGAGCCAAGTAACCGAAGATGAACGTAGCGGGTCAGTTGATATCGGTGACCTGTATGCAGATGAAGAGAGGGCGTTTCTGATCACCCTCCATGTCCCAGCTGCACAAGGGCAGACCATGCTGATCAAACCAAGCTGCACATACCGAGACGCAGTTACTAGGCAGAGCGTCCAAGTACATGGCGAAGAAGTGAGCGTTCAGCGTCCTGCACATTGTGTGGACTGCAAGATGTGTCCCGAGGTCGAGCGCGAGTGGCACCGCATCCAAGCCACGGAGGACATGTCCGCCGCGCAGGCCGCGGCCGAGACGGGCGCATTCTCCCAGGCCGTCTCGATCCTCGAATGTCGTGCGAGGATATTGGAGTCTCAGGCTGCTGCGGCGCACTCTTCAGACGGCCAGTGCCTGTCGCTGATCACGGAGCTGAAGGAGATGCAGGAGCGGGTGGAGAGCCGGCGGCGGTACGACGAGTCTGGCAGGGCGTACATGCTGGCGGGCCTCAGCTCGCACTCGTGGCAAAGGGCCACCGCGCGCGGCGACTCCACGGAGCTCACCACCCAGATGCACACCTACCAGACACCGTCCATGGTCGACATGCTGCAACGCTCGCAGGTCCTCGTGCCCTCCGTCGTCGCGATGCTGAATCGCTCCCCGACCGTCGCCTCTTCTCGAAGCTCCAGCCGGCCCGTCAGGCCGACAAAATCCTTCTCCGAGCGGCTGCCGTGACATTGTCGCCTCGTCAGGACGATGCTCCAGCAGCAATAACTTGTGAAGTGGTTAGGATATTCATTCAAGAAATTCTACCCATTTTTTTCAGTTTGATTGGTACAGCTCTTACTTCCATTTACTTATTTATTAATTATTACTCTAGTGAGTGTTGGATAACAAAAATGTTGGGACATACAGATACGATTAGTTTATCAGGTTTAAAAATTAGGACTGGTTTTCTGTACACATGAGTAACGCTTGGAAGGTGTTGATTAAATGTCATCATACCTTGAAAGCTGTGGTATTTTCTTCCAATTGTGTTTTGTGTTATGTACATGAATTTCACCCCTGGATTCGTAGCGATGGTAAAAGATTTTAACCGTTGATAGTAATAATGATCCTGGGACTATTCATGTGGTTTCTACATATTTTGGTCTCTCCATTATGCCTGTTCTGTGACCTTGTTAGAGCATCTTCGCTCGGGGCACCCAAACGGCCGCCCAAAACCCTTTGGAGCGTGCCGGACAGAATTTTGCTCCCACTCGCGGCGCCCAAACGTGAACTGGGTCCGGCGCGGCCCAGTTTTCTGTCCGGCACGCCCAGCCCACGCCCTCATCTTGGGTAGACCTCGGGCGGCCCCAGATGCAACGGAGCGAGACGTCACGTCTGCCTCCGACGCGCGGGCCACACCTGTCATTGAGACACGAGGCTGAGTGCGGTCTGGTCAGCTGAATTAATGACGGGCGGCGTCTCGGTTTCCCAGCCGGGCACAGCGACGCGTCGCTTCACCTCTCCGCGGCGAGAAAGCGTCTGCGCCACGGCGGCGTCAATGCAGGCGAGCGCGCCTTTTGAAACGTTGCAGTAAATGGTGTGGCAGGCGGGCCGTTGGCTGGCCGAAGTTAAGGCGAGCTCATCCGTTCGCCTCCCCGGCCTCTATATAGAGCGGGTTCCTCGCCGTCTCCAGCACATCTCCTCTCCGCTCTGTCTATCCACAACCTATCCATGGCCCCTCCCCGGCGCGAGACCGGCGTTCCCTTGACGGAGGAAGAGCTTGCGCGTCTCCAGGCGGCGACGTCGGCCCGGAGGATCCGCCGGCGTGATCAAGCTGTGCAAAACCATCTGCGCGACGCTCGCCTCCGCGCAGTCCGTCCGTTGGTGAACGACCACGAGGCGGGCGCCTCCTCCTCCCGTGCTCCTCCGGCCCCGCTCCTCCGCCTCCGCCACCTCTTCCTCCACCGACGGACCTTCTCACGGAGGCCGAGGCGTGGGAGCTTATCCGCACCAACACACCGGTGCCGGCGAACTGCCGCCTCCCCGAGGGATGGGCGACGAACCCAGTGCACGTCCCGATTGCCCCTCGACTAACCGGGCAGGCGCGCCTCGATTACATCGAGAACAGTCAGCAAACCCTCCCGCCGGAGCTCTACGACGACCCTCGGTACGCGACGGACTCAGCGTACTGGCACGGGAAGATCGAGCTGGAGTACACGTACCGCCTCAACACCTTCTTCGCCGACGAGCCGCCTGTGAGCTGGTTCGACTCCGACGACGACGTCCTCAACACCTCCGAGGAGGACTTCGCGGCCGGCATGGAAAGGGAGAGGGTTCGCTACGAAGCGGCCGAGGTGGCTCGGCGCGAATGAGAAGAACGAGGCCACGTGCAGCCTCCTCCGCCGCAACCTCAACAAGCGGCAGAGGAGGTTGATGGTGATGATGCCGGCTCCGACGACTGACCGCCGACGCTGGAGTGGGACCCATGGCACATGCAGCTCGCCATTGAGGCAGACATAGCCTCCTCCGCCGCCCAGCCTCCTGCGCCGCCGTCTGATGGCCCTTGACGTAGTTACCTGCGTCAAAAGAATATGGGTTAGGTTGAGACTCCAAGTGCAGAGTGTATAGTATAGGAAAGACGGTTTTCCCCACGAGGGGTGACTCGAGGGTTTAATATCGAACTCTCGGGGAATCAGTAGTGAAAGATTTATCTTCTTATCCTTCTCTTGAAAACCTACAAAACAAAGTAAATTGTTTGTGCCCTCAACCTCACCAGTGGTTGTCAAGCACAAGGTGTGAGAATGATATCAAAAGATAATAATGCAAAACAGTAAATAAATATGCAATGATGATAAATAAATATGCAAGGATGGTGGAAACAATGATGGATGATATTTTTGGGTTTTGTATTGTGAATGCAAGATGTAAAAGTGTTTTTGTATTTTCGGATTTTTAAATGGCAGAAAATGTAAAGTGGATAAAAGTTGTTGGAAAGGTGTTTCTTATGATTAAAAATGGACCGGGGTTCATGGTTTCACAAATGCACTCTCTCTTTAATAAAGTGGTAGACAATGGAACACTAGAATTGACATATGAGATTGCAACAAAAAGGTTTCATGACAAGTTACTAATTATATGGGCATCACGTCCTAACATAGAGATCTTTTGTTTATTAATCTCTCTTATACTCCACCAAGATGCGAACTAAATCATAACACCTTAGTAATTAAGATAAATCAGAGTATAGCATTAAGTTCATGACATGAAGTTAAAATAAGAACATGCTAGATCTAGTCATGGAGTAGTGGCAATGGTCACACCCACATCTCCGGTAGCAAGGTATTTTTCTTTATCCCTAGTGAGGCAACAAAGTAAGGTAAAACACCCAAGTGGATCGCGGAACTTTCTCTCACGTTCACCGCACTAGCCACCCCCCGTTACTCCAACTAATGCACACGTTCCCCCTCACACGCTCTCATACACATGCTTGATCATAACAAGTAAACAAGAACGGGGTACATAATATGCATCTACTTTCATAACTGAAACAAAACTATTGCAATCTCAAACATATATTAACTCATAAAAAGATCCACCACAAAGGTATTACATAGATGACCGTAATCATGTTCAGCAGCTCATACGGTACTAATTAGTGAAGCTCAAGAGAGGAGAGATACATAAGTTACTTCCACAAACCCATAGTCCAGGGTGGACTACTCCCTCTTCATCATGGAGACGGTGGAGAAGTCGTTGGAGAAGATGGAGACCACGCCGGCAGCGCCCCGCCGGAGTTTTCCCCCTCCAATCTGCAACTCCAGGTCTCTGTTTCGTGGTTTCTGTGTTTCTGCGGCGCTCCTTTCCGAAGGCGTCGGGGACTATTTTTATAGTCGTTTTTAGGTCAAGACGGAGGCTCGGGAAAAAAGATCGACGGCAACGGAGCTCCGAGGCCCAGATGGTGGGTCCCACGCGGCCAGGAATCTGGCCGCGTGGGCCCACTCCTTGGCCCTCGGGCCTCCGTTTGTTCGCTTCCTTCGCTCCCACGCTTTGTTCCTTCCAAAAACTGATGCTCGTAAATTTTAGGTCATTTGGACGTCGTTTGGGTCCCTGAAACATCAAAATATAGAAAATAGGGTTTTCTGCCTGTGCAGGGTTAATTCCAGAAAAATAGGGAAACAATGAAATATTCCCAAAATCAATATAAAACAATGATATAACCCTTATATGATGCAAATATGATTGAAATATAAGTAATATAATGCAAAGTTCATGTATGCATTTTACATGCATCAACATCCCCAAGCTTAACCTATACTCGTCCTCGAGTATGAAGGTGATAAAACTAACATGGACTTTGCAATTTAATACTATCAATGGATATCAAAGATGATTACTATTGCTACATAGAGTCAAATGATTCATTCTTCAAAGGAGTAGCAATATACAAGATAGATTATGAAGTGATATCAAATATTCAATGTAAGGATGTTCAATGATAATTCACAAAGTGTAACATAGAAGAAAGTACTATGGACCAAATGTATGCATAATGAAAAGTAAAAACATCCTATAATGGTCATAGAGTATTCTTGTAAATCTGAATATAAAAGGTGGACACTTTGGAAAGATATATAAATGAGTAGAGGTAAAACATGAATAAGTTTCATCTAACTTCCAAATGCTTCTACTTAAGTTAATGTTTGCAATGTGGTATTCATTGGTGTCAAGCTCTCATTACCCCTATCATAGCATCTTGAATGGTTAAAGTTTAAAGTGAAAGCAAATATGAGTAGTATGCTTGACAAAGTATGGGTTGAATGTCTCATGCCCCGTGAATACGAGTACCTACACCACGGTGTTACTCAACTTGGGACACAAAAGCAAGTTCAAGTTAAGGTCATTGTAAGTAATATAATAGCGTCATCAAGAGCGTCAACTGGGGTACCTCTTGTCCCAGGACATGGAACAAGCCCATGTCAAAATGACAAGACAAACAAACAAAATGAACAATCTCCACACCCTTTTTATTTACTATTGGTATAGCTTTTTATTGTGGGGTGCATCACTGAAGGTTCACCATAGCATGTAAGTAAATTTCCACCATGAATGATGCATGGCTTAGATTAGCGGCCCAGGCGTCTCTCTAGCCATTTATACAAACTCATTAAACTTACTAAGTTTCCACATTTATTTGGCACCATGATAAGCATCCATAAACAAAAGTACATGATATCAACAAAATATAAAGAGCACGTTGAAAGCTTGCCATGTGACAGCACATATGAGCTAACTCCCAACCAAGACTCTTGTCAAGCTCACAACTTCATAATTTTAATCACAATGGGTCATGTTTATTAAGTGCAATAAAAGTAAGGTGTGCATCAAGTTCGTGAGAGCTCTTTAACCAACTTTTCCCATAACAATCAATAACATAAGCATTTTAATTCAGAAGTATAGATAATACAAAATAACATGATAAACATACTCGGAATAGCATAAAGCTAATAGGTAGATATGGTGGACTCACTGGAAAAACTTTGGTTGAAGGTGTTGGAAAACAAGTTTTTACTTGTTGGAATTTTTGGGCTAGCAAGAGGGAGAAAGTTGACCGTCTAAATGCATGCATAAGTGTCCATAGAACTAACCAATCCATGTTAAACAAAGTAAAGTAACATTCAGCATCAAAACATGAATAAAAGATAGCTCTTGATAAAACACTTGCAAATTAATATTCATTAAAAGCATATGAATCATGCAACTATATGTATCTTTTTGAATCAACTCAAACATCCCTTTCCCAATCTTTTTAATAGCATCCAACTTAATTCAACCCAAATTTCCAGTAGCTCTCTCATATATAAATGATAGTGGTGGTCTCAAGACAAACAAAAATCAAACCGAAATAAAAAGCAAATAAAAGACGCTCCAAGTTTATGCGATAAAGTGCATTGATCGAAAAACAGAAGTTAGACGTGTGCAAACCGAGAGTGTGTTGGTCCAGTGGGGTTGTCTTCACATCCCCAAGCTTATGGTCTTCACCATCCTTGGATAGCTCTTGGTGCATCTCCTCTAATCCCTGTGAAAAAACTTCAAAATACCGTTTCTCCCATTTCTTTTTTGATATTTATTGTGGACGAATCTCATGAGGGAGCTTGAACTTTGATGTGTCCCTCTTCCTTGGGAAGTGTTCCATGCACTTCTTGTGTGGAAACTGAAACTTCACATTCCCTTCTTTGAATCAATGATTGCGCCTGTGGTACGAAGAAAAGGTCTTCCAAGAATAATTGGACTAGAGGTTTTGTTCCCCATATCCATGATTAGAAAATCAACAGGTACAAATGTCATATGCAACTCTACCATAACATCACTTACTTTTCCTAAAGCATGTTTAATGGAATCATCAGCAAGTGCAAGTTCAATAGAGCATTTTTCAAGATTCTTTAATTCAAGAACTTCATATAATTCTTTAGATAAAACAGAGACACTAGATCCTAGATCTAATATAGCATGGTGTGTCTCTTTTCCAATGGTTACTAGTACTTTGGGAATCCATATATCCCCAAGCTTAGGTGGTATCATAGCTTCTTGGTTGTACCTAGCAATCTTTTCTTTTAAAACATGATTAGCAATATAAGAACCAAAACCTGCTTGGTTAACATTGATGGAAGGATCACTTGCAAATTTTTGTAAGATAGATATTAATTCATGCAAGCTACAATTCTCTAAGTCAAGCAATGGTTCCTTGACTTCACTAAGCATTTTAACTTTCTCAACTTTCTTTCTTTTTTAACCCAAACTTGTTTCTTAACAGGAACTTCCTTCACATGTTTAAATGATGGGTCTTTCCTTAATGAATCACTAACACGAACCAACTTTTCCTCAATTCTGTTGAGGTAAACATCTTTTTCAAGAAATTCTCTCTCACATAATCTTAGTTTATGCATAACATTAACTAATTCATTGTCTATCCTGGGAATAATATTTTCAGAATAAGATGCTAGTTGTTCAAAATCTTCTTTATTTGGTAGTTTCTCTAATTTGGCTTCAAATTTATCTTTAGATAATGCAAGTGCTACTGTGGTATTCTCCACCTTTTTCTTACTACCCACAAAGCTACCAAAAATTCTTCTAAGTGTCATGGCTGCACAAGGTGGTGTTGACAAGACAAAACTTCCACCTGTAGCCCCATCTAAAGCATTTTGATACCAAGGATCTATTCCATAATAAAAATAAAGATCAAGCTTTTCATCTTCACAAGGTGTAGGATCTTCATAGTGTATCCTATTAATTCTTACCCAAGCATCTTTTAATGTTTCTCCAGGATGTTGCTTAAAATTAGAAGTGGAACTTAATGGAGGACTCGCTTCTTGTTTGTTTCCAAGAATCATGATTGCAAGTTTTTATGTGTTTTTAAATTTTTATGCAAAACTGAAAATAAAATGACACTAAACAATGCAAACCGAAATAACAAATGCAACACAAAATGCAAAACTGAAAATAAAAATGCAAACCGAAATATAAATATGATATGCAAGACAATAACAAAACAAAATAAAATGCTTTGAAGGTAAAGATGGATAAGATGATGCTCACGTAGGTGCAACCTCCCCAAGCTTAGGTGTTTGCACAAGTTGGTGATGAAGTTGACTTTGTTGTGAGATACCCTTGGATAAACCTTTACAGCAATGATTCCCCGGCAACGGCGCCAGAAAACTGTCTTGATGGCCCTTGACGTAGTTACCTGCGTCAAAAGAATATGGGTTAGGTTGAGACTCCAAGTGCAGAGTGTATAGTATAGGAAAGACGGTTTTCCCCACGAGGGGTGACTCGAGGGTTTAATATCGAACTCTCGGGGAATCAGTAGTGAAAGATTTATCTTCTTATCCTTCTCTTGAAAACCTACAAAACAAAGTAAATTGTTTGTGCCCTCAACCTCACCTAGTGGTTGTCAAGCACAAGGTGTGAGAATGATATGAAAAATAATAAATGCAAAACAGTAAATAAATATGCAATGATGATAAATAAATATGCAAGGATGGTGGAAACAATGATGGATGATATTTTTGGGTTTTGTATTGTGAATGCAAGATGTAAAATGTTTTTGTATTTTCGGATTTTTAAATGGCAGAAAATGTAAAGTGGATAAAAGTTGTTGGAAAGGTGTTTCTTATGATTAAAAATGGACCGGGGTTCATGGTTTCACAAATGCACTCTCTCTTTAATAAAGTGATAGATAATGGAACACTAGAATTGACATATGAGATTGCAACAAAAAAGTTTCATGACAAGTTACTAATTATATGGGCATCACGTCCTAACATAGAGATCTTTTGTTTATTAATCTCTCTTATAATCCACCAAGATGCGAACTAAATCATAACACCTTAGTAATTAAGATAAATCAGAGTATAGCATTAAGTTTCATGACATGAAGTTAAAATAAGAACATGCTAGATCTAGTCATGGAGTAGTGGCAATGGTCACACCCACATCTCAAGTAGCAAGGTATTCTTCTTTATCCCTAGTGAGGCAACAAAGTAAGGTAAAACACTCAAGTGGATCGCGGAACTTTCTCTCACGTTCACCGCACTAGCCACCCCCCGTTACTCCAACTAATCCACACGTTCCCCTCACACGCTCTCATACACATGCTTGATCATAACAAGTACACAAGAACGGGGTACATAATATGCATCTACTTTCATAACTGAAACAAAATTATTGCAATCTCAAACATATATTAACTCATAAAAAGATCCACCACAAAGGTATTACATAGATGACCATGTTCAGCAGCTCATACGGTACTAATTAGTGAAGCTCAAGAGAGGAGAGATACATAAGTTACTTCCACAAACCCATAGTCCAGGGATGGACTACTCCCTCTTCATCATGGAGACGGTGGAGAAGTCGTTGGAGAAGATGGAGACCACGCCGGCAGCGCCCCGCCGGAGTTTTCCCCCTCCAATCTGCAACTCCAGGTCTCTGTTTCGTGGTTTCTGTATTTCGGCGGCGCTCCTTTCCGAAGGGCGTCGGGGACTATTTTTATAGTCGTTTTTAGGTCAAGACGGAGGCTCGGGAAAAAAGATCGACGGCAACGGAGCTCCGAGACCCCAGATGGTGGATCCCACGCGGCCAAGGAATCTGGCCGCGTGGGCCCACTCAACTTGGCCCTCGGGTCTCCGTTTGTTCGCTTCCTTCGCTTCCACGCTTTGTTCCTTCGAAAAACTGATCCCCGTAAATTATTAGGTCATTTGGACGTCGTTTGGGTCCCTGAGACATCAAAATATAGAAAATAGGGTTTTCTGCCTGTGCAGGGTTAATTCCAGAAAAATAGGGAAACAATGAAATATTCCCAAAATCAATATAAATCAATGATATAACCCTTATATGATGTAAATATGATTGAAATATAAGTAATATAATGCAAAGTTCATGTATGCATTTTACATGCATCACCGTCCGCAACCACCGGCTACCTCTACTGCCTCTGCTCCGGCTACCGCCGGGGTCCTCTGAGTGTCGCCGCGTTGGCCGGCGCTTGCCTCGGCTGCCGGTGCCCGGCGTGCCACCCTACCTATTAGATTTAGCTCTAGATTTTAGTTTGCATGAATTATGTTAGTCTTCAACAAATTTTCAGTGAAACGTATGCACTTTCGTATCAAAATTTCGAATTTGAATAATATTTCGGCGCCACGAGTGGGGAGCGACGGCGCCCAAAGGCAGCAGGTAGTCCGGACGGCGCCCAAATGGCCCGTCCGGAAGGCCTTTGGATGGCCATTTGGGCGCCTCGAGTGGAGATGCTCTTAGGATCGTGCATAATATATGCTACACACGCACAACTATGGCAAAAATACCAGTGTATTAATACTACTCCATGCAGAGATTATTATGTTAACGAATGCACTTAGCCTGAAGCAAAACATTGACTATGTGTATTAGCCATAAGTAGATTATTATGTTAACAATAGAAGGATCCCCAGTCATTCTGTTACTGCATGTTTTCAGTGAGTCTATGCTAGTATCAACTAGAAGGCGCGCCTACAAAATGAAAATGTACTGCTGTGCTGTGTTCTCCTCCTGGAAAAATCATCAACTGAAGAAACACGGGCGTATTTTTCTTCTCAAGATACTAGAGCAACTAAACAGAGATAAAAGGCATTTCTCCTGGCTTTTTGCCAACACATTTCACAGTAATCTTGACATGAGCTTTTCCTTTCTGTAAATGCATGATGTGCGTAAGTCCTATATACATATGTATCCTGTTAACATAGATCGAACATGGTTTCAGACACTACGTGTTAATGAAATGTTATAACTGAATTAATCCATGCTACTCAGTATATATCAGCGAATCATCTGCAAGGTGGACATATAAAATGTTGCCAGGTACTGTAGCTAGCTAGGGATCTGCACTGCCGAGTTCCCCTCATGAAAAAACACGAACTAAAGCAAACTGGGCCTGATTGAGAAGCCATGGTGATTATATGTGTCGAAAGTAGAGATCAAAATTACATGGTATGCTGATGCAATTCACAAACCTGGTGATAGGCTAAGGTCTAAGGAGGTTCATACAGTGGCAGGTATTAAGCACGAAAGCATGCATGTCTTTAATTTACACCGGGACAAGTACGCACATTGACGTAGTACTTACATTACACACTAGCTAGTATTCGCCTGAGTCGCCTCCGCTGGAGCCGTCTTCCCCGTCGACGAGCCGCCAGAGGCTGTCCCACAGCGCGTCGTTGTCATCGTCGGCCGGGAGGTCGAGCGCCGTTGACATGGCCGGCGGACACGGACAGTAGCTTTGCATGCCGTCGTTGTTCATCATCATCGCGTTCACTTGCGCCTCCATCTTGGCCTGCTCCTGCTGCTGCATCGTCGTCGTCATCATCGGCGGCTGCTGGTTCTCCTGAGGCTGTTCCGTGAGATGCTGCTGCTGCTGCTGGAGCAGGTGCAGGGCGTGCAGGTACTGGCGGTGCTCCTGCTGCTGCTGCAGCTGGTACTGGTGGAGCAGCTGCGCCCTGGCCCGCCTGGACGGCCGCGCCTTCTTGAAGTGCGTCCGCCAGTAGTTCTTGATCTCGTTGTCCGTCCTCCCCGGCAGGCACCGCGCGATCGCCGACCACCTGCACGCCACGCCACGTAGTGTTCGGTTAGTTAGGCACCGGCCGGCCCCCCGCGCACTCACCATTGCACTGTTCACTGCACAGCGCGCTACTGCAGACGTTGGAGATGGATATGTGGTGTTACGAACCTGTTTCCGAGCATGGCGTGGAGGTGGAGGATGACGGTCTCCTCGTCGGCGGTGATCTTGCCCCGCTTCAGGTCCGGCCGCAGGTAGTTCACCCACCGCAGCCGGCAGCTCTTCCCGCTCCGACGCAGACCTGTGAGCTTGGCGACGGAGTTCCAGCAGCCTTCGCCGTACTGCTGCACGTACTCGGTGAGCAGCCTGTCCTCCAGCGCCGTCCAGGGGCCCTTCCTCCAGCCGCCCTGCAACACCTGCAGGCTGCTCATGGCGTCCATGCAGCCAGCTACTCTTATAGTATATTACTAGTGCTTAACTAATTGTATGTGCTCTCGCTAATTAAGTAACTATATTGCAAGCTATGGCTGAGGCTAAATAATAAGCTATCTGTCTATGCCGCTATGGGTGCAGCTCAGCTCCAGCTCCGGTCCCCGGCTTGTATGACAGTTAGAATCTCCGTGCCGCGCACCGCCATTTATACAAGCTCGTCTCGAGTTGAGTTGAGTCGATCGCGTCCTTGTCGCCAACAGCGAGTAATAACAATTCCACTCCCACTTGGCTAGCTTTTTAGCCATATTATATTGGTGTTTAGCTCCTTCGACTAGAATGTTGTGGTGGTGATGCAATGCAAATGCAATGACCCAGAGCTAGCTAGCTGGTTAAACAGATCTTGCAAGCATCTTTAATTAGTTTATTACTGTATCCTAATCAATCATCCCACACTTGATGACTATCGATCGATCGATCTCACGGTAACTTTTACGCGTGTACGCTAGCTGCGTAAAAATTAAGAGACGACCAGACCACACCAACGTATTTGGAAATGGAGACGCTAGCTGGTGGGTTCATGAGTACAGTATAGATAGCACTAGCATTTGACTAACTTGTATTATCTTAGAATCGGTTGCTGATTCGTGGGTCCCACACAAGTCTTCTGAGTTCTTATGGTAGAAACGTTACTATAGCAGTTGTAAAATACAAGGCCTATAAAATTAGTCAAAATTCAAAATTTACTAAGCTTGACCAAATATATTGAAGAAAATATGTACATCTAAAATACTGAATAAATACTGTAAATATATGTTTTATAAAAGATCTACTGATATTGCTTTTGCATTATTGATGGCCATATTTTTGTCTATAAAGTTTAGACAAACTTAGAAGCCGCTGACTTTTCAAGTTCTAGAAAAAGACACTGACTATTAACTAAATTTATACGTCTTTCTAATGGGTAGCTCGCATCGTGAAATCCGGCCCAAGGAAAACATGGAGTTTTCTAAGTTCTACGGAGGCGTGTTGTTTTACAGGCCTTTGGATTCTTACAAGACTTGGCATTTCAAATATCGAGTTGCACGATTACCTAATTGCTCTGAAATGTTATCTATGAGGCTACTTCTCTAGTTTGCAAACACGCCATGAAGACTGAAAACGTAAAGCAAAAGGTAACATATATCTAGCTAAGCATTGCAATTTTCAACTTACAAGTGGAGTGGACAATCTTTATCACCTACGAGGAAAGCAGTTAAAGTCATGGGATTTCGGTGTTGACAGAAAAGTGAATAACCATTTTGGGGATATGGCTCAATGGGTAGCTATATTGAGTAAAGGAGGTCAATGCTGACCAAAGTTGTCGTAACCGCGTACTCCAGAGAAAAGCTGCCAAATTTGTGGACTAATTGATGGAGGATCAGTTAGTCTAATTATAGCAGATGAGTAAGGTTTGAGATTGAGATTAAACAGAAGTTGTACTCGCAAACAAATTGTTTAAGCTAAGAGGAAATAGACACATAGGGAGGGTATTAGCAATAGGGCTCACACTGGGCGCTTCACAATGGAATTATTGTCTACGTTTTCTAGTTACCTTCTACCCAGCAATAATTGCAACGAACGTCAACAGTACAGTTTTGTTAGTATTTGCAGATAAATATTTTTATTACTTACATGTTTCTTAAATTATAAAACATTGTTCGAGCTTCTTAGATTACAAGCACATAGCACATTAATCAAAGAAGTTGTCCTTTAAATGGTATAGGCCCTATGAACACACCAAAAAAAATCACGTCCTAGAGAAACCCAAATTAGAGAAGCTTGACAATGATTTGACGAGAACCTAAACTCTCTGCAGAGCATTTTTTTTTTCTATGAGAGGCCAGCTGGTCTCTTTGGATCTTAGGAATGGAAAATACACGAATAAATACACACAATAACCCAAGAAAAATGCAAGTGCAAAATAGTGGATTGAAGAAAACAAATAAAGCACACCATGATTGTTTCAATATAACACAAAGGAAACACACAAAAGTGCATCGAGCCAAAAACTAGGTTAAGAAAAGTTAAGCCCTCGTGAACAACATCATTACACATGATTATGTACTCCCTCCGCTTTCACAATATAAGATGTTTTAGCTTTTTTCCACATTCACATGCATGTGCACACATGTATCTCGACACGTTTTAGCTCTTCCTTGTACGAATCCAGACAACAAGTGTAACACTTAAAACATCTTATATTGTGAAACACTTCTCAGGCATGGCTTTAACAATTGATACATAGTATATAACACATATGGAATTAGAACAATGGCTACTCATTTACTTGTATGTACGTATCCACTCCAAGTACCTGTACATCCTGCTAGGCCCCCTAAAAGATCCACCATGTTCCGAATCAGATCTATTATCTTGAATGTTCTATGTGCTGCCGCTGCATATTGATCACCCCATGCCGCCATCTGCAGCAGGATAGCTCGGTAGATAAACATACAGCGTAAAAGGAGCCCAGACAGGAACAAATGGCCTAGAAAAGACTCGATTAAACAACCGTTTTCCCTGCTGAAGCTTTTGGACTGACGGACGGGACGATCGATCGAAGACGAAACGAAGGAAGATGCAGCAGCAGCAGCAGCTGCTGCTCCTGCGATTACTTAATTGTTAGGCCGCATAGGTGTCCAGCAAAACACGGCATTAATCGCTTTTTAATAGATCGTACGAGCATATATATACACGCGTGGATGCGCATTTGTGCGTGTCGCCATCCACCGAAAGCAGCAGAGTTGCAGACGCAGAGGGAACTGAAGAAGAACTGGAGAAAGAATTTCGACCGAGTACACTGTTTTTAGTTTGACCACACGTATGTACACCTGGCCATTGCGGAGAGGCCAGATGCAAGGCCTAACTCGGTGGAGATCAACTCATCTCAAGTTTTTCTCAGTGAAATGAACTGAACTCTACTGAACTCCATCGTGCTCATCAGCCCAGTCAGAGCCGGCGTCAACGTACCCTAGCAACCTAGACTAATCATGCAAGCTTTACAAGCCTATAGTATAGTTTAGCTAAAGCTGATCAATGCAAATGCACGGAACATAGATTTGTGGTGTATATTATGATGTGCTGTGTGTGCTTGTCTAGAACGAGCCAAAGTCTTAAAGAGGTTTTCAGTCTCCAAAAGAAGGAAAATGACTGCGAGTGAAACACGACAAACTTATCCAGTGACCATGTAACTATGTAGAGATATTTTCCGTGGTGTCCATGGTGATTGATTAGATGGATCGAGTTACCCACTTTACTTTCTGTTGGTGTTAATTCTGAACTTCCTGAAGGTGACACGACACTGACAAAGCGTCTAACTAGACACCTATTCTCTGTGTTCATCCAGCATAGTACCTTGCTAATCTTACCCAGCAGTACATGAAAGAACAAGCCAAGATCGTATTGGTGTACATTACTTAAACCCATCCGAGATCTCCTTCCCGTTCGAGGCGATCTGTAAATCTACCGTAAAGTGTACCTCGTGATGCATGGTTCTTGCCTTTATTCCCAAAGGAGGAAGAACACAAGCGTAAAACAAACTAGATCGCATCAAATCCGACATCCGGTTAAACAATTTTATCAAAATCTTATGAGCGGCTTCAGAGGCTACAAGTGTCGCCTTTGTTGTACAAATCCGAGAGATAAACATATGTAGCTGGAAGCATCGCCAGGAGATATCTCTCCAAGTTGATTTGCTTAATTAGTGGTGGCTTGACAGGAGCCACACACGGCCTATGGTCTCTCACGACATAGTACGATTATTATTGTACAACTGGCGGACTTTGTCCCTGTCTACGATTTGTGTCTTGATTACTTAAAACGATCACGTACATCACTGTGGTGGCATTGCTAATGTGGCACTTGTGATATTGATTTCTTAATCTCGGTTTCAGTGGATGTATTGCCACACAAAGACTTTGGCTCTAGTTTATGTTGGGGATACTCCATGCACAAACCATGTGCAAAAGGATGTTCTTTGCACACGTATACAACGCCCACAGATTAGCGTCCACTATCCGCGCAAGTTCAAGCTGACAAATGTTATTTAAGCTAAAGCTGACAAATAGCTAGCAGCCATGCATACTTGGATTAGTATTCAAGTTAAGAAAATAAATTATAGACAAATTTTCCCATCAATATACATAATACCATTTGGTAAAATAAACTAATAATAATAACACATAACTAAACATGATAGTACTCTCCCTTTTTCGCTATATATATACCTGACGTCGTGCGATCATGTGCACAAACCAAAAGCACTAAATTTAGGAAGAAGCAAATAAGAAATGACCGTGAATATGCCTTTTAAATAACATAATGCGCAACACTTAACTATTCTCAAATAACATTAATAAGAATATACCCTCTAAATAAATATGATTCTTGTTGTTTCATAAAAACAATATCAAATTAGTACAATGTGAAACTTACTCTTTAAATAATAACGTCTACCCGCTAATATTATCAATAGCGAAAATAATGTTTTAAATTCGTAAGGGACTTCCCACCCCTCTGTCTCCCACATGTCATGAAGTGAGGTCATGGCATTATTATGCATTTGAGTAGGAATGTATTTTATTTGTGTTTGTGAGGAAAGATAAATTTGAAAAGTTGTGTCTGGAAAGTTTTACTAAACTCCTCCCATGCAATACTATTTCAAAATTTGAAGATACTCCTCGCATGCATAATTATAGAGAAAGGGGAAGATTAATGTATAATTATAGCGAAAGCAAGATTAATGTCTTCAAGAATTTGAGTTTATTCAAGTAAGTATATCATCTAATATAAGATCCTATGAAACACATACCCATATTCTATAAAGTTTATTTTTACAAAAGAGTCTCCTTTACAAGTTGTGCTTCACTAGATTTTGTTTTGTCAAAAATTACTTCCCGAGAGATGTACCAAGTATAAATCTTAACCTTTGGTGAAATACTGAGTATGGAAACAGTTTGTCATAAAATCAAATTTGGATTAATTAAGCCCGCATATATTTTATTGAACTTTCAAATGTTAGTTCCATTGGAAAACAGTATCATCAGGATCGGTACGAGGATGTGAGTCATCCTATTAGGTCCGAGGTTGTTCCATTTTTGGTAAAGCATAATAATGACTTATTTTATACACCAAAGAACAACTTCCGGTGTTAAGACATATCGTCATCACACTATAAAAATAGTGACTTCCACGTTTACCACCATATCTTTAAATTTGTTGCAGGCTTACTCCGTTTTAATCATTTCCCATATTTTACACATGTAGGTGCTAAATTGTGCCACACACCCTATTTAACATTTTGACCTCATTATGATTCTGATAAGTTGGTCCCACGTATCAGATAAACTGGTTTGATGACTGAGCGTATCATCGATGGACTTTCTTGTGTATCACGTACCCGACTCGCGAGGGTTCAGATGTAGGTTGGGTGCCACGTAACAGGATCGCCGACCTGTCATCGATCATGCCTTCTTGGCATGTTTTTTTTTTTCGAAAATGTGGTTGAAACCCTAGGCCTCTTGTACACACCCATATAACAAGTAAAAACTAAAATATGACAAGAAACTTAAATTGGGATATAATGTGTCCCAAATATGCAAATAAAGAGTACAAAAGCAGTTTTTGCTAAAAACAGCATGTACAAAAATCCAAAGCGGTGAACCTAGTGCAACAGGCGGTAGACGGATGCCCAGTGCCGGCAGTGGAAAATGGTTTGCTAGGTGTGCACATTCTACACACACAGTCCTTCTGCCTTTCTTCTT
Source organism: Poa pratensis (assembly GCA_947311845.1). Lineage (NCBI taxonomy): Eukaryota > Viridiplantae > Streptophyta > Magnoliopsida > Poales > Poaceae > Poa > Poa pratensis. The sequence continues at coordinate 1,247,477 of CAMZMU010000117.1, read as the reverse complement.
GTAGCTAAAGGACACCAAAAGATAGCTAGCAATACGTTCTTACATATAAATAAAATAAAGGGAGATCGATCTCTTTCACTTTGCACGAGAGGACCTCAGGAACCGCTAACTCAGTTAGCTCGATCGAGCAATTGATCGGTCCCTAACTCTCTACCTAGAAGCAATCATCTAGAGAGGCCCGGCCGACCCCACCATGCACAATGCTCATAGTATTTCATTACACAATTCCTGCGGTGCGTAGTACTGCATCGTTGGACAATCGAAAGCACCAGAACATTCTGGGTCGATCGACGTACGCATCCTGCTAGCAAAGGGGGAAGAAAGAGATCTGGATCCACTGCTGTAGCGATCTTCTCACGTACCTTCGTCAGACTAATTAAGCACGCACCTCAATTTTATTAATGTAGTATGTGGGATGCTTCTTGTGGCAATGGTGAATTGGTGATGATGCTTTTGGTTGGTAGGGTTTACTGTTGCACGGACGGATGGATGTATGAATAAACATATGGCCCGAGATTCGAAACATGCGTCCGGTGACATTTTCATAGCTTTGCAACTGTTTCTTGCTAGGCCGGTGGTCTGAAAGTGTTGTTTAATGTGAATGTTTTGGTGTTGATCTACTAGAAGAAAAATATACTCCCATGATAAGACGGACTAATAATGGTTTCCCATGCTATACCGGAATTTTCTTTTGTGCGAATAAGGGCAGATACAATGGAGGCGCTTATTGACACTAGGCTTTTGATCCCAACTGATTGGCGGTTGTGGCGGCCTCACCCGTGGCATCGACGCAAAGCTTTGCGCTGGGCGTTTCGCTAATTTTTCCCTTGCGGGACTTTGTCAACTAGAGAATATAGCGTCGGTTTCTTAAGTATAGGGTTTGACCGCCAGGCTCTTGGTGTGGACGCTAAGATTAATTGATTCTTTCCTCTTCATTCAAACGCACGTACAAGCGTCTTCAGCTATATGTCGTAGGATGGCTAGGAGGGTGGTTATACCCCAAACCCAACAGAGTTCAAATTCCAGATGTGACACTAGTGTTTCTCATTTAGCCGGAATATTCTTCAGTGAAACGTGACGTTCCCGTCGACAGCGAGACGTCTGTGATAATTTTGTCAATCTCAAGACTCGGCCCGAGCCGAGTATCTTCGAGGTGCTCATAGAGCTAGAGTCTGTGTGCGTACGTTTATAGGGTTAAGTGTGCGCACGTGTATGTGAGCATTCTACTATGCTTCGAAAAAAAAGCAGTTTCATCCATAAATATATACACTACTACCATCGCATAAAAAAGACTACTACAACATTGCTACGCGCGGCGACTTGGACGCTCTCTCTCCCCCGTCACTGTAGCGGAGAGGCGATTTCTGAAAACCACCCGTCTGCCCACCTCGCTTGCCGGGGATCTGCGGTTTCCCTCGCCTCCGGCGGCCGGAGGTTGGGGAAACCGTGGATCCTGGCTTGTATATAGTGTAGGGTTTGGTAAGTCCCGGGCCGGCGGCGCCATGGAGGTGGAGGTGGGAGTCGGTGCGGGTTTTGGAGTCGGCCTGCTTCCCCTCTCGCGGTGGTGCTCCCTGGAGCTCCTTCATGTCGTGGCTGACTTCCCCGAGCCCGTCGATCTACGGATCTGGCGTGCTCTTTGTGCCCCGGCCGGATCCAGCGTGGCGGAGGATCCGGATGTTGAAGATGAATGAGAAGATGGTGTTGACTTCCATCGCGACGACGACGGCGTTCTTGCGAGTAGGATCTTCGGATCCGATGCTCGGCGACTTCCCGGCTACCATGGGGCTGGCTCTAATCCAAGGTCTGAGACGGAGCAGCGGCAGCGGCGCGCCACCGACGGCTCCAGTTCGTCGCCTTAGTCGGTATCTAGAAGAAGGGCTTCCTTGTAATTTCCTTTTTCTTCTGGGTCTTTCTTTAATATGATCTCCTCTTCCCGCAAAAAAAAAAAACATTGCTACTCATTTTCTTTAGGGCCCCAGATTTTCAGTGCATGGCCAAGTTAACAGGCCGAGTAAATACTACACGTAGAATTGAGCAGATGATCAGGCCCACAACACGCAATCTGCACTGGTCTGAGATCATTCGGCCGAGTACAGCCCAAATCGATCCTATGCTGGACCAGCGGTCCTGAATTTCAGCTGCATTTCTCTCACAGTCTGACAGAAATTCCTAGAAAAAAATGACAGTCACGGATTTTTCTCTTCTTTTTTTATGGAAAACTTTTTTTTTTGCGAAGTGAGGATACATCAGCCGAGCATCTTACAGATAAACCCAGAAACAAAGGAAAATTACAAGTAGGTCCTTCTGAGCTCCGGCGTCTTCTTCGTCGCGCAGCACGTTCTGCCGGCGGAACCTGCCGCCTTCTCCTCCACTTGACCTTGGACTGGGAGGAGCCCTCCGGCGAACAGGAAGTCGACAGCACTCGGCACCGAAGCGCCTCCATCCCGCACCACGACCGACGCCAACTCGGTCAACGCCATCCCCACGGAGATCTTCAAGAACCGGCTCCGCCATCACGAACTCCGGCTTGAGGGAAAGCACGTCGCGGCCCCGAGGAGCGGCGAGCGCGCTGCAGACGGCAGATCTGCCTAGAAGCTCAACCGGAGCCCGTAGGGCAGAGGAGTGGACCACCGCCGACAAAACCAACCCCGACCACGCCGCCACCACCACAGCGCCGCCGACACACCACCCACGCACACCTAGGCTATATACACGCCGGGATCCGTTGATTCCCCGTCCTCCCGCCGCCGGACGGCGGGGAATCCGACGAATCGCCGGCGGCGAGCTGGGCACACGGGTTCGCCTAAAAAATCGCCTCCTTTCACTGTAGATGGGGAAAGGATAAGAGGTCCAGGCTCTCTTCTCTTAGCTCTTTTTTTATGGAAAACTACAGTCACGAATGAAGGAACCGGTTAATTTCATTGATGAACATCACCCATCAACCATGTCCCGGTCCAGGCTTTTGCTACTGGATCCACGTCAGGTACACGTCGGAGGTCGGCGCCCCTGTCTGGGTCTGACCAGAACCTGGTGGGCCGGCCCGGTAGCTAGGGTGGGGCTTGTTTGTTGCCTTGTCTTCTCGTGCGTGTGGGCACTAGGCAGCCAGCAGGGGTTCCAGGTGGTCATGCTGAGAAGGCCCCGCTGCTGCTTGCCGGCGGTCGGAGACGAAGGAGTTTCCTCACCGGCGGTGGTCGGAGCACGAGGAGTTTCCTCGCCGGCGGTGGTCGTCGTACAGCGGCTGGGAGCGTCGAGGCGCACGAGTCGTTGTGTTCCTGATTTTTGTGCGGTCAGCAGAAGGTGCACGTGTGCGCGCTTAGACAGGTTTGTTCCTGTTTTAATCGCACGGTCCCGCGTGACTTGATCAAACGGCTGGCGACCCGGGGGATCGGACGGAAAGATCCCGAGACGCCTAGTCCTGTACTTGTTTGTTGCCTTGTCTTCTCGTGCGTGTAGGCACTAGGCAGCCAGCAGGGGTTCCAGCTGGTGTGCTCTGGTGTCAGTTGTCACCACGCAACCGCTCACGTGCCGCTCCACACCTTGCCTCCTACACTCCAACTGAAAAATAATCAAATGGAGACTCTTGGGCGAATTCATTGAACTCGATCGAATGATGGAGTCGATGATCAATCAATGAAGTGGATTTTCAAATTGATTAACCAACCAACGACGTTTCAATCTTTGAGACTCTCCATTATTGCCCTGGCACACGTTACATTGATTTCGACCGGTCTTTTTCAAACTTGTACTAGTCGAACGAAGTGTGAGTGTGACCACTTGAATAATCCTAACCAACTGAAAAGAAACAAGTTTTTTTTATTCAAGTACTAGTAGTACTTACTACGTATTCTGTTGGAGTAGGGACGCTTCCGTACGCGCATGCACGCCCGGAAACTCAAAATGGCTCCCAAACTCATGTGTGCTCCTTGTTTACTAGAAAATTTAGAAAAAATAGCAAAACATTTAAAAATTTGTGAAAAAAGTGGCAACAAACATCGTAAAGTATCTTTGCCACCCGAGCACCAGTGATCCTGGTGGTTTAGAAAAATTCAAAAACGCTATTTATGAGTTTTAGAAAAATCTAAAAGATCACAGATGTAGCCAATCATATATCCCACTGACATGCAAAAAATCAACTCCAAATACGTTGTAGTTTAGGCTACACGAAAATAACAAAAGTGTGGATCTAAATATGTATATTTTCAAATCTCCAATTTTATCATTTCCGTGTAGCCAAAATATAACGTTTTCGAAGTTGATTTTTTACGTGTTTGTGGGATACATAATTGGCTACATCCGTAATTTTTTCCAGAATTTTTTAAAACTCATAAATTTTGTTTTGAATTTTTTAAATCACCGGGATCACTGGTGCTCGGGAGCACCAAATCTCCTCTCCAACAAACATATCCAAGTGTTCTACATACGTACGTAAAGTTTGCCCGTGAAATGACATCGCAAAAAGAATAAATCAAAAGCTAACAGTAGATTTAAAAATGAACTACAAAGGATTTTTGAAAGATTTTTTCCTATAAGAAAGTTTTCTATATTGGTCGTTTGATTCATATGATTGATTTCTATAGGGATTTTTTCCATAGGAATCATTATACTTTCCCATAGGAATTCTAACATTCATTCCAATCTCTTTTTACAATTTCTTTATTTCTCCTATGCCATCCAACACAATTGCTCTTCTTAAGGATTCAACTAGCCATGACATTTCAATCCTATGGTTTACCTATTCCTACAATTTTCCTAACCTATGATTCAAACAGGGGCGGCGCCACTACCGGGGCGAGCAGGGGCGGCCGCCCCGGCTCCCCTGGGGCGGAGCAGGCACCCCTTTCCAGCCTTCCTGCGGTGGCGGCGCCATTAGCTTCCTTGAGAAGCTCGATTTTGACGAACCAATACGCTGGACGCTTGGCTGAGGAAGATGGGCCTAATTTGGGCCTAATTTTCGAGGCAACCGAACAAGGGGACCAGCCCAATACCCACTGATTCCCAGCTAATCGCACGCCCCGAGCCCCTGACATAGCGCTTCCGTTCGCTTCCCAGTTCTCCCGATATCATTGCTTTGTACTTTTCTTCTTGTAGCTAAAGGACACCAAAAGATAGCTAGCAATACGTTCTTACATATAAATAAAATAAAGGGAGATCGATCTCTTTCACTTTGCACGAGAGGACCTCAGGAACCGCTAACTCAGTTAGCTCGATCGAGCAATTGATCGGTCCCTAACTCTCTACCTAGAAGCAATCATCTAGAGAGGCCCGGCCGACCCCACCATGCACAATGCTCATAGTATTTCATTACACGATTCCTGCGGTGCGTAGTACTGCATCGTTGGACAATCGAAAGCACCAGAACATTCTGGGTCGATCGACGTACGCATCCTGCTAGCAAAGGGGGAAGAAAGAGATCTGGATCCACTGCTGTAGCGATCTTCTCACGTACCTTCGTCAGACTAATTAAGCACGCACCTCAATTTTATTAATGTAGTATGTGGGATGCTTCTTGTGGCAATGGTGAATTGGTGATGATGCTTTTGGTTGGTAGGGTTTACTGTTGCACGGACGGATGGATGGATGAATAAACATATGGCCCGAGATTCGAAACATGCGTCCGGTGACATTTTCATAGCTTTGCAACTGTTTCTTGCTAGGCCGGTGGTCTGAAAGTGTTGTTTAATGTGAATGTTTTGGTGTTGATCTACTAGAAGAAAAATATACTCCCATGATAAGACGGACTAATAATGGTTTCCCATGCTATACCGGAATTTTCTTTTGTGCGAATAAGGGCAGATACAATGGAGGCGCTTATTGACACTAGGCTTTTGATCCCAACTGATTGGCGGTTGTGGCGGCCTCACCCGTGGCATCGACGCAAAGCTTTGCGCTGGGCGTTTCGCTAATTTTTCCCTTGCGGGACTTTGTCAACTAGAGAATATAGCGTCGGTTTCTTAAGTATAGGGTTTGACCGCCAGGCTCTTGGTGTGGACGCTAAGATTAATTGATTCTTTCCTCTTCATTCAAACGCACGTACAAGCGTCTTCAGCTATATGTCGTAGGATGGCTAGGAGGGTGGTTATACCCCAAACCCAACAGAGTTCAAATTCCAGATGTGACACTAGTGTTTCTCATTTAGCCGGAATATTCTTCAGTGAAACGTGACGTTCCCGTCGACAGCGAGACGTTTGTGATAATTTTGTCAATCTCAAGACTCGGCCCGAGCCGAGTATCTTGGAGGTGCTCATAGAGCTAGAGTCTGTGTGCGTACGTTTATAGGGATAAGTGTGTGCACGTGTATGTGAGCATTCTACTGTGCGTCGAAAAAAAAGCAGTTTCATCCATAAATATATACACTACTACCATCGCATAAAAAAGACTACTACAACATTGCTACGCGCGGCGACTTGGACGCTCTCTCTCCCCCGTCACTGTAGCGGAGAGGCGATTTCTGAAAACCACCCGTCTGCCCACCTCGCTTGCCGGGGATCTGCGGTTTCCCTCGCCTCCGGCGGCCAGAGATTGGGGAAACCGTGGATCCTGGCTTGTATATAGTGTAGGGTTTGGTAAGTCCCGGGCCGGCGGCGCCATGGAGGTGGAGGTGGAGGTGGGAGTCGGTGCGGGTTTTGGAGTCGGCCTGCTTCCCCTCTCGCGGCGGTGCTCCCTGGAGCTCCTTCATGTCGTGGCTGACTTCCCCGAGCCCGTCGATCTACGGATCTGGCGTGCTCTTTGTGCCCCGGCCGGATCCAGCGTGGCGGAGGATCCGGATGTTGAAGATGAATGAGAAGATGGTGTTGACTTCCATCGCGACGACGACGGCGTTCTTGCGAGTAGGATCTTCGGATCCGATGCTCGGCGACTTCCCGGCTACCATGGGGCTGGCTCTAATCCAAGGTCTGAGACGGAGCAGCGGCAGCGGCGCGCCACCGACGGCTCCAGTTCGTCGCCTTAGTCGGTATCTAGAAGAAGGGCTTCCTTGTAATTTCCTTTTTCTTCTGGGTCTTTCTTTAAGAACGATCCTTTAATATGATCTCCTCTTCCCGCAAAAAAAAAAAACATTGCTACTCATTTTCTTTAGGGCCCCAGATTTTCAGTGCATGGCCAAGTTAACAGGCCGAGTAAATACTACACGTAGAATTGAGCAGATGATCAGGCCCACAACACGCAATCTGCACTGGTCTGAGATCATTCGGCCGAGTACAGCCCAAATCGATCCTATGCTGGACCAGCGGTCCTGAATTTCAGCTGCATTTCTCTCACAGTCTGACAGAAATTCCTAGAAAAAAATGACAGTCACGGATTTTTCTCTTCTTTTTTTATGGAAAACTTTTTTTTTTGCGAAGTGAGGATACATCAGCCGAGCATCTTACAGATAAACCCAGAAACAAAGGAAAATTACAAGTAGGTCCTTCTGAGCTCCGGCGTCTTCTTCGTCGCGCAGCACGTTCTGCCGGCGGAACCTGCCGCCTTCTCCTCCACTTGACCTTGGACTGGGAGGAGCCCTCCGGCGAACAGGAAGTCGACAGCACTCGGCACCGAAGCGCCTCCATCCCGCACCACGACCGACGCCAACTCGGTCAACGCCATCCCCACGGAGATCTTCAAGAACCGGCTCCGCCATCACGAACTCCGGCTTGAGGGAAAGCACGTCGCGGCCCCGAGGAGCGGCGAGCGCGCTGCAGACGGCAGATCTGCCTAGAAGCTCAACCGGAGCCCGTAGGGCAGAGGAGTGGACCACCGCCGACAAAACCAACCCCGACCACGCCGCCACCACCACAGCGCCGCCGACACACCACCCACGCACACCTAGGCTATATACACGCCGGGATCCGTTGATTCCCCGTCCTCCCCGCCGCCGGACGGCGGGGAATCCGACGAATCGCCGGCGGCGAGCTGGGCACACGGGTTCGCCTAAAAAATCGCCTCCTTTCACTGTAGATGGGGAAAGGATAAGAGGTCCAGGCTCTCTTCTCTTAGCTCTTTTTTTTATGGAAAACTACAGTCACGAATGAAGGAACCGGTTAATTTCATTGATGAACATCACCCATCAACCATGTCCCGGTCCAGGCTTTTGCTACTGGATCCACGTCAGGTACACGTCGGAGGTCGGCGCCCCTGTCTGGGTCTGACCAGAACCTGGTGGGCCGGCCCGGTAGCTAGGGTGGGGCTTGTTTGTTGCCTTGTCTTCTCGTGCGTGTGGGCACTAGGCAGCCAGCAGGGGTTCCAGGTGGTCATGCTGAGAAGGCCCCGCTGCTGCTTGCCGGCGGTCGGAGACGAAGGAGTTTCCTCACCGGCGGCGGTCGGAGCACGAGGAGTTTCCTCGCCGGCGGTGGTCGTCGTACAGCGGCTGGGAGCGTCGAGGCGCACGAGTCGCTGTGTTCCAGATTTTTGTGCGGTCAGCAGAAGGTGCACGTGTGCGCGCTCAGACAGGTTTGTTCCTGTTTTAATCGCACGGTCCCGCATGACTTGATCAAACGGCTGGCGACCCGGGGGATCGGACGGAAAGATCCCGAGACGCCTAGTCCTGTACTTGTTTGTTGCCTTGTCTTCTCGTGCGTGTAGGCACTAGGCAGCCAGCAGGGGTTCCAGGTGGTGTGCTCTGGTGTCAGTTGTCACCACGCAACCGCTCACATGCCGCTCCACACCTTGCCTCCTACACACCAACTGAAAAATAATCAAATGGAGACTCTTGCGCGAATTCATTGAACTCGATCGAATGATGGAGTCGATGATCAATCAATGAAGTGGATTTTCAAATTGATTAACCAACCAACGACGTTTCAATCTTTGAGACTCTCCATTATTGCCCTGGCACACGTTACATTGATTTCGACCGGTCTTTTTCAAACTTGTACTAGTCGAACGAAGTGTGAGTGTGACCACTTGAATAATCCTAACCAACTGAAAAGAAACAAGTTTTTTTTATTCAAGTACTAGTAGTACTTACTACGCATTCTGTTGGAGTAGGGACGCTTCCGTACGCGCATGCACGCCCGGAAACTCAAAATGGCTCCCAAACTCATGTGTGCTCCTTGTTTACTAGAAAATTTAGAAAAAATAGCAAAACATTTAAAAATTTGTGAAAAAAGTGGCAACAAACATCGTAAAGTATCTTTGCCACCCGAGCACCAGTGATCCTGGTGGTTTAGAAAAATTCAAAAACGCTATTTATTATTTTTAGAAAAATCAAAAAGATCACAGATGTAGCCAATCATATATCCCACTAACATGCAAAAAATCAACTCCAAATACGTTGTAGTTTAGGCTACACGAAAATAACAAAAGTGTGGATCTAAATATGTATATTTTCAAATCTCCAATTTTATCATTTCCGTGTAGCCAAAATATAACGTTTTCGAAGTTGATTTTTTACGTGTTTGTGGGATACATAATTGGCCACATCCGTGATTTTTTTCAGAATTTTTTAAAACTCATAAATTTTGTTTTGAATTTTTGAAATCACCGGGATCACTGGTGCTCGGGAGCACCAAATCTCCTCTCCAACAAACATATCCAAGTGTTCTACATACGTACGTAAAGTTTGCCCGTGAAATGACATCGCAAAAAGAATAAATCAAAAGCTAACAGTAGATTTAAAAATGAACTACAAAGGATTTTTGAAAGATTTTTTCCTATAAGAAAGTTTTCTATATTGGTCGTTTGATTCATATGATTGATTTCTATAGGAATTTTTTCCATAGGAATCATTATACTTTCCCATAGGAATTCTAACATTCATTCCAATCTCTTTTTACAATTTCTTTATTTCTCCTATGCCATCAAACACAATTGCTCTTCTTAAGGATTCAACTAGCCATGACATTTCAATCCTATGGTTTACCTATTCCTACAATTTTCCTAACCTATGATTCAAACAGGGGCGGCGCCACTACCGGGGCGAGCAGGGGCGGCCCCCCGGCTCCCCTGGGGCGGAGCAGGCACCCCTTTCCAGCCTTCCTGCGGTGGCGGCGCCATTAGCATCCTTGAGAAGCTCGATTATGACGAACCAATACGCTGGACGCTTGGCTGAGGAAGATGGGCCTAATTTGGGCCATATTTTCGAGGCAACCGAACAAGGGGACCAGCCCAATACCCACTGATTCCCAGCTAATCGCACGCCCCGAGCCCCTGACATAGCGCTTCCGTTCGCTTCCCAGTTCTCCCGATATCATTGCTTTGTACTTTTCTTTTCACTCTCTATTATTTCTTTTGTAGAATGCGCATAAGCATGCCTATCGTATATTAGCATAAAAATCCGACGGTGTCACTATTTCTCGCAGAAATATTGATTGTGCCACTAGATTTTTTTTGAATCTTTGTTGCGCCCTCATTTTGTTGGATAGACTCGCTTTTGTGCCGTCAAAAATTTACACCTTATATGTTCACCCCGGCTCGTCTCAGTACCTGGCTCCGCCACTGGATTCAAAGGAGCCTAAAGGGGTACGAATGATGTTGCATCACGGCTGTTTATCTTGGAAAACGCTACTTCATCGATCTAATTGAGCCTATTCATGTCCATCCATCGGTTTCCTTGATTCCTTACATTGCACGCACTTGGCGTTCGAGATGGTTTGTTGGAAGCCACTTGTACGCACTGCCAATAAAAAATGCACGTGTACATGAATGATGCATGCATGTGGCCACGGTGCATGTGCTGCGTTGGCATGAACAGCGCTACTTTCGGATACACTAGGAAAATTTGCGCGGCGACACGCTTCTTGTGGCAATGGTGAATTGGTGATCATGCTTTTGGTTGGTAGGGGTTACTGTCGCACGGACGGATGGATGGATGAATAAACATATGGCCCGAATGCGAAACATGCGTCCGGACTCCGGAGGCATGTTCATAGCTTTGCAACTGTTTCTTGCTAGGCCGGTGGTCTGAAAGTGTTGTTTAATGAGAATGTTTTGGTATTGATCTGCTAGAAGAAATATATACATGATAAGACGGACTAATAATGGTTTCCCGTGGATGGCAGGGCGTCGACGCTGGCCACGCGGTGCTTGATGTGGTGTGCCGGGGCGGCGACCCCAGTGGGAGGTTGTCGGCGTGCTTCGGCATCGGCTGTGCCTAGTGGTGGCTGGAGCCTGGTCTTTTCCGGCTCCGGGTGAGCTATACGGCCGCCGGCGTTCATGGAGCATCGTCGGGGCATGGTAGCGGTGGCTGCGACAGGCGGCGCGAGGGCGCGCGGGCTGTCTGCATCTCCGATTGTTCGAGAAGCCGGACGAGAGGATGCCGGGGCGGCGGCCCCGGGGCATGGTCGGCGTGGCACCTGCCGTGGCGTGAGGTGTCGCGATGGCTACGACCTGCGGTGATGGTGAACTGGCTGGTCCTCGACGGGCGGTTTGCGGGGTTTGCGACACATCGCCGGGCGAAAATCCTACCCAGGCGGTCGGCCAGGGCCGACGAGGGAGTCACCGTCCTTCTTGATCCAAGGCGTCGTCGAAGCGGTGCTCTTACTTCTCCACACCGGTTTCTCCGGGGGAAACCCCAGATCCCACACGGGATCGGGCGATGGCGGCGCTACTGCGTCGCTTGCCTCTTGGTAACTCGCCTTGGATGTTCCATCGCCTAGAGGGACTAGTGGAGGCAGCTGGTGGTTGGCGGCGGCGAGCTTTCGTCTTTGGCTAGGTCTCTAGAGCCGGCGTGGATGTCGGAGCTACGGCTCCGGATTCGTCTTGCGTTGAGCTCGACTCCGCCGTGTTCAGTGTCGATTATGGTTGCTAGGGCAACATGGTTGTCGACTCGTGGCTCCTTAGGCCCGGTGTGGATGTCGGAGCGGCGGCTCCGGATTTCTCCTTGCGTTGAGGTCGCCTCCGATGTGTTAGTGTTGGCCATGGTTGCTAGGGCGACATGGTCGTTGACTCATTTTTTGGGTCGTGTCCCACTAGTACAGAACGACACATCGGATACCCCTCTATGGAAACGACACGAGTTAGGCGACGGAAGAAATGAGTTCCGCGCGCTTCCGCGAGTGCGCGCACGCTAGTCGGTCGATGGGCCCGACACAATGGTAACAGAGGTGGAAAGCAGCTCCGTTGCCCATAACCGTTGCCCATAACGGAGGAAAACACAACTCCGTTGCGGATAAGCCAGCCCACAACAGATACGGAGTTCTGGCAATCTCCGTTTCCCATGTGAAGGCACATTAAGCGGTGCCCGTATAAATATCACCCACTACAGTGTATCTCACTCTCACTCACCCCAGGTACTAACCCTATCCGCACACTCTCTCCACCTACTTCACTCCCTCGATGCCGAACCCCTCCGGCACCAACGGAAGTCAGGATAGAGCATCTTCCTCCGCCAACCCTCCGAGGCGCCAACCGGAGCTGAACCTCCACAACAACTGGGCCGAGGTCCATCGCGAGCGAGGTCGCGAGTTCTTTCGAAGCCGTCAAATCCACAACGGATCCATGGCGGCGGCGGCCCCCGATGCCCGGATCTCGTCCTCCTTGGATGATGAGGACTCGGATCTGGAGGTCGGTCTCCTCCTCTCTCCCGCCGCCGTTGAGCGCTGATACGTCTCAAACGTATCTATAATTTCTGATGATCCATGTTGATATTATACCAATTGTTACATGTTTTACATACACTTCATGGCATTTTTATGCATTTTCTGGGACTACCCTATTAACAAGATGCCACAGTGACAGTTCCTGTTTTCTGCTGTTTTTGTATTTCAGAAAAGCTATTCTGGAAATATTCTCGGAATTGGACGAAACCTGGACAGGACCTCCTATTTTTCCAACACGTACACGGAGTCCAAAGGAGAGACAGAGGCGACCGAGGAGGCGGCCACACCCTAGGGCGGCGCGGCCCCACCTCCAACCGCGCCGTGGTAGGGTGTGGGCCCCTCGGGTCGCTCCAGCCGCCGCCCTTTCGCCTATTTATTCATCTTCACGGGAAAACCCTAGACACCCGAGCCATTATCCACGAAAAGTTCCAGAGACGCCGCCGCCGTCAACCCTAGCTCGGGGGGGTTTAGAAGCTCTTCTCGGCACCCTGCCAGAGAGGGGAATCATCACCGGAGGGCTCTCCACTTTATGCTATCATGTTTAGATCTTGTGAGCTGCCTATCATGATCAAGATCATCTTATTGTAATGCCACATCTTGTGTTTGCTGGGAACCGATGAATATTGAATACTATGTCAAGTTGATTATCAATCTATCTTATATGTTATTTATGATCTTGCATGTTTTCCGTTACTAGTAGATGCTTTGGCCAAGTAGATGCCTGTAACTCCAAGAGTTAGTATTTATGCTAGATAGTGGGTTCATGCCTCCGGTAATTTAGGAGAGTGACAACAACTTCTAAGATTGTGGATGTGTTGTTGCCACTAGGGATAAAATAACCGACGCTTAGCTTAAGGGTGCGCCGTTAGGTCTAATGCATTTGTTTACATTACGCACATTACTTAATGCGATTATCCGTTGCTTGCAACTTAATACCAACGGGGAACTCGGTATGACAACCCGGAGGTGGATTATTAGTCATAGACGCTGTTGGATAACGGTCTATATATTTTGTCGTAATGCCCACATGAATATCATAGTAGTCATCATGTCATATATATGCATTGTCATGCGCTCAATATTTTGTCAATTGCCCAGCTGTAATTTGTTCACCCAGCATGTTAGTTATCTTTTATGGAGAGACACCACTAGTGAACTGTGGACCCCGGTCCATTCTTTTACACTGATAATACAACCTACTGCAATCATTGTTTCTTTTCATTCTCTGCAATTTACTACTGTTTTCCACACCATATGTTTAATCCTTTGTTTTCAGCAAGCCGGTGAGATTGACAACCTCACTGTTTCGTTGGGGCAAAGTAGTTTGATTGTGTTGTGTGCAGGTTCCACGTCAGCGCGCCACTGACAACCTTCAGAAGTGATTTCTTACTCCTACTGGATCGATTAAACCTTAGTTTCATACTGAGGGAAACTTGCTGCTGCACTGCTTCATACCTTCCTCTTGGGGTCTCCCAACGAACGTGTGTCCCACGTCATCAAGCGCGAGCGCGCCGACGGTGTCATTTGGACGTCTGCGATGGAGAGAGTTGTCCGCATCTCCGCCGCCGAGCACGCGATAGAAGCCTCCGAGGAGTCATTGTTTTAGACGCAGCTCCGAGCGGCCATACACCGGTCTTTTCTCCCTGGCCAGGGCCCGGGGCCAGATGCGCCGGCGCAGCGGCAGCGGCGGCGGAGGAGGAGGAGGAGGACGCTCCGGTGTTCGAGGAGGATGAGGTCTCCTCTGACAGTGGCTCCAGCGCCTGGGACGCAATCCGCGACGGAAAGCGACCAAAACGACCGCTCTTTTTACTATGTATTTGCTGTGTTAGACTACTTATTTAGCTTGGTTTGCTCTGTTATTTAGCTCTGTTTAGCTATGTATTTTCTCTGTCGGCTGCATATTTAGCTCTTTTTACTATGTGTTTGCTTTGTTAACTACTTATTTAGTTCGGTTTGCTCTGTTATTTAGCTCTGTTCAGCTATATATTTGCTCTGTTAGCTACTTTTTTTTTTGCTCTGTTAACTACTTATTTAGATCGGTTTTGCTCTGTTATTTAGCTCTGTTCAGCTATGTATTTGCTCTGTTAGCTACTTATTTTGCTATGTTAGCTATGTATTTGATCTATTAGCTATTTATTTAGCTCGGTTTGCTCTATTAGTTAGCTCTGTTCAGCTATGTATTTGCTTTGTTAGCTACTTATTTTTCTATGTTAGCTATGTATTTGCTCTGTTAGCTACTTATTTAGCTCGGTTTACTCTGTTAGTTAGCTCTGTTCAGCTATGTATTTGTCCTGTTAGCTACCTATTTTGCTCTGTTAGCTACTTATCCCACTCCAGTTTGCTATGTTATTTTTCTCTAGTTAGCTCTGTATTTTGCTCTGTTTACTGCTTATTGGCTCTGTTTATTAGCTATGTTTGCTGTTTTTAACAAATAATATTCGTTGTGTCAAGGGCTTGATGGATGCTTGGTGACGATGCTACTACCGTGAAGACCTAGGAGCGGGCTCCGTACACGGTGCTCGGGCTGGGCGTTCGGGAATTCCCGAAAATTCGGGACGGGAAATTCGGAAAAAATAATTTCGGGATCCAAGAATTGACACCCGAAATTTCACTAGAAAAATTGATACCCGACAATTCGGGATCCCGACAATTCGGGATCGGGAACGGGAAATCCCGAGTTTCCCAAAGTACATAAATTACAGCAAAAGTTCAATTATCACCACAGCGGGCGACATCGCCGCGTCGGGAACTCGGGGAAGATGGAGCATGGGCGACGGTGGGTCGGCGGCCAGCAGCTCGACGGCGTGCGGAATGGGGGTCGGCGACGGTGCCGCGTCGGGACTCGGGGAAGATGGAGCACGGGCGACGGCGGGTCGGTTGGCAGCTCGACAGCGTGCGGACTGGGGGTCGGGGAAGACGCAGTGGCCGGCAACAGGTTGTGGAAGACGCCGGTCACCGCCTCGCCGGTGCTGCCGTGCTGGGGCTGGGACCTAGCCGCCTGGGGAAGTTGAGGGCGCTGGCCGCTGGTGGAGTATGGCCTGGGGAAGTTGGGGGCACCGGTCGAAGGTGCGCCGGCGGCTGATTTGTGCAACCGAACGCCCGCAACGGCGTTGTGGCGGCTGGTCGGGTCGGGGTACTGGGGAGTGAGAGGTGGGGAACTAGGGATTGGGGAGGGCTAGGTCGGGATCTGGGAGCTGGGATTGGGCTGAAATTCAGCCGCTGAGCAATAATGCGCACGCAACTGGGTCTCTGCCCTCTGGGCTTTTCTGTTTTTTCGGGAAATTCGGGATGTTCGGGTTTCACCACACCAATCCCGAATTTCCCAAAATAATTTCGGGAAATGAGATTACCTTCCCGAGAAAGTGATCGGGATATTCGGGTTCAAGATATTCGGGTTCGGGATTGGGAGATTCGGGTTTCGAGATCGGGAAATATGCCCACCGTGACACGGTGCCGTCACAAGGAGCAGTACATTTTGTGCAGCAGGATGAAGACAGTCGATGATCATCTGGCGACCGTGAAGACATAGGAGCAGAGCTCCAGCCACGCGCACCGATGAAATTTTGTAAAGCAGGGCGGACAGGAATATGATGACGACCGAGCGGCCGTCTAGTCGCATGGAGCAGGGCTCCATCGACGGCACAACCCGTCACCGTGTTTTTTTGTTTTCCTGTAACCCTTATTAGAAACGGTGATTAGAAAAACTCCGTGTCTAATGTGAAACATGTCAGTAACGATCTAATATAACAATTGTTGCCCATGTTAGGGGCAACGGTTTATCAACTCTGTTGCCATTGAGTTCTTCACATCAGTATCGGGGGCGGTGACACGGACCGTTTCTCCGTTTCCAATGTGTCGTTCTGTACTAGTGGCCTTGGGGCCGGCATGGTGCGTTGTGTTGTATGGTTTTTAGCAGGTTTCCCTTATGAATCGTCCAACTCTTTTCGACTTATCAGTCAAAGGCATTGCCGAGGTTCAAAAAAATAATGGTTTCTCGTGCAATACTGGATTTTTTTTGTGCGTGTAGGGGCAGATACAATGGAGGAGCTTATTTATAGACACTAGGCTTTTGATCCCAACTGATTGGCGGTTGTGGCATACAAGGGCGTTTCGCTATTTTCACCCTTGCAGGATTTCGTCAACTAGAGAATATAGCGTCGAGTTCTTAAGTCTAGGGTTGGACCGCCAGGATCTTGGTGTGGGCGCTAAAATTAATCGATCCTTTCCTCTCCATTTAAACGCTAGTACAAGCGTCTTAAGCTATACATGCCCTAATGGGGGTGGGTACAGGTGTCAGCGGCGGTCCCGCATAGGCCCGCAAAACATATTTTAGTTTAAACTGATCAAATCTGAGCAGGTTCCCACACTACACAGCTTTGCCTATTTTAACGTTATGCGGGCTGGGTACAGGCCCGCTCTGCAACCTAAGAGATGGAACATAAAAGAGTGTTTATCGTGCGTGTAGATGGTTGGCATATGTGAGTTGCATGCGTCCACTTCGTATTGTGTCAATCCCTGCTACCTATTCCGCGGTTACTATCCTGATTTATTTTGCTGCAGTTTGTGATTTTGTCACATATTTTTATTTTTCGAAATCGAATTTTTGAAATGAAATATCTTGAGAACCGTTTATCCAAATTAGGAACGGTTTTTATATTTGAGATCCTCGCGTTGAGATCTTCAAAAGTAGATCCCATGTTGATAGGTTTTGAGAAACTTTTTTTCTCGTACTTTGTACAACCAGTTCTGTGTACTTTGTACATCCAATAGCAGCGTGTACATCTAGTAGCAGTGTGAGTGTACAATAGCAGGATGCGATTGTACATCCAGTTGTATCGTGTACATTCAGTAGCACGCAGGTGTACAATCAGTAGCACCGTGTACAACTAGTAGCAGCGTGAGTGTATATCTAGTAGCAGTAGCGGTGTGTACATCCAGTAGCAGCGCGAGTGTAGTACATCCAGTAGCATCGTGTACAACTAGTTGCAACGTGAGCGTACATCTAGTAGCAGCATAGAAGTACATCTAGCAGCATGTACATTTGGTATGAGCGCCGGTGTACATTGAGACACTTTGATCTATTTTTTTTTACTATTTTGTTTGTTTGGTTTGAATAATGCAATGAGCAATCGATGTAAATAACCGCAGGCGACGTACGCAGGTACTTCGGCCACAGGCCATGCATGCGTCCACTTTTGCACGGGACCTAGCTCGATCGTACGCGACCGGCCAAAAGCCACGTACGCAGGCCAGGGACGGGCAAAGCCGCGGGGCTTTGCGCGCGTGACGGCCGCGACTACCATGAAGGATTCCGCGACTCCAATTTTGCTTCAGCTACGCTGTCAACACGTGGCGTTCTCTGGGCTCGTTTCCGCGTGCAAGTTCTCTTCATGAAGGATTCCCTCTTACCAGTGGTACCCACGACTACCATCGAATAAAAAAAACTAGTACTACAACATTGCTGCTGCTTTTCTTTAGGGCCCCAGATTTTCAGTGCATTGCCAAGTTAACAGGCCGAGAGAATACTGCACGTAGAATTGAGCAGATGATCAGGCCCACAACACGCAATCTACACTGGTCTGAGATCATTCGGCCGAGTACAGCCCAAATCGATCCTATGATGGACCTGCGGTCCTGAATTTCAGATTGGGTTAGCTGCATTTCTCTCACAGTCTGACAGAAATTCCTAGAAAAAAATGACAGTCACGGATTTTTTTTTTCTTCTTTTTTTGGGAAAACTACAGTCAGGAACGAACGAACCGGTTAATTCCATTGATGAACATCACCCATCAACCATGTCACGGTCCAAGTTTTGCTCCTGGATCCACGTCAGGTACACGTCGGAGGTCGGCGCCCCTGTCTGGGTCTGACCAGAACATGGTGGGCCGGCCCGGTAGCTAGGGTGGGGCTTGTTTGTTGGGAAACGCTTGTTATCCCCCAGACGATCCATCGTCCGGGTCGCCACGTGCACAGCCACACATCCTTTCCTTATCCTCTCGTTGTCTCCTTCCCCTCCACTCGTTCATCCCACGATTCACTCCTAATTCACCTCCGCAGCGCCTCCGCCTCGATAGCACGAGCTTCCCCTGCTGCCGGCCGACTCACCATGCGCCGCCCTAGTGGAGACCTCTCTCCGCCCGCCTCCATCCCTGCCTGCACGCCCCACCCAAGCCACCATGCGCCGCCTCACGGGGACACCTTCCTCGCCCGCTGCTTCCTCTGTCTGCAATCCAGCACGCTTGGTGCGGCAAATGGGGCCGTGCTGGAAGCCACAGGCGGCGGTGCAGCGAGCCATGGCCGGAGGGGCTGCTAGGGCCTTGCAGTGGTGGTGTGAGCGGCCGCCGATGCTACCGATGGCAAACGGAGTTGCTACCGGCGGCTGCCAGCGGCGCTACGAACTGCAGGCGTCGATGCTACCGGCGGCTGCCAGCGGCACTACGAGCTGCAGGCGCTGATGCTACCAGCGGCTTCCGGCGGTGCTACAAACAACATGCGGCTGTGCTACCAAAGGCCGGCGGTGTCGCGGCGGTGCTACGTCTGACCGGCAACGGTGCTACCAAAGGCCCGTGGATTTGCTACATACGGCGGCCGGCGTTGCTACACGCGCCCGCTGGCGACCCGAGACCGCCGGCGTTGCTACCTACGGCCGGCGGCGGTGCTACATACGGCGGCCGGCGTTGCTACGCACGGAGAACGGCGTTGCTACACGCGCCCGCCGGCGACACGAGACCGCCGGCGTTGCTACCTACGGCCGGCGGCGGTGCTACATACGGCGAGCGGCGTTGCTACCTATGGCGAGCGGCGGTGCTACAAGCGCCCGCCGGCGACACGAGAGCGCCGGCGTTGCTACCTATGGCCGGCGCCGGTGCTACACGTGCCCGCCGGCGTTGCTACTTATGGCGAGCGGCGGTGCTACATACGGCAACCAGCATTGCTACAAGCGACGCTGCGACGGGCGTCTTCTCCGGCGACGGGCGTGGCTTTGGGCCGAGAGGTGCCGGCGCACAAGCTTTGTGCAGGGATGGTTCAAGGGGTCATGCTGAGAAGGCCCCGCTGCTGCTTGCCGGCGGCGGTCAGAGACGAAGGAGTTTCCTCACCGGCGGCGGTCGGAGCACGAGGAGTTTCCTCGCCGGCGGTGGTCGTCGTACAGCGGCTGGGAGCGTCGAGGCGCACGAGTCGCTGTGTTCCTGATTTTTGTGCGGTCAACAGAAGGTGCACGTGTGCGCGCTTAGACAGGTTTGTTCCTGTTTTAATCGCACGGTCCCGCGTGACTTGATCAAACGGCTGGCGACCTGGGGATTGGACGGAAAGATCCCGAGACGCCTAGTCCTGTACTTGTTTGTTGCCTTGTCTTATCGTGCGTGTAGGCACTAGGCAGCCAGCAGGGTTCCAGGTGGTGTGCTCTGGTGTCAGTTGTCACCACGCAACCGCTCACGTGCCGCTCCACACCTTGCCTCCGCTTTACTCCTACACTCCAACTGAAAAATAATCAAATGGAGACTCTTGGGCGAATTCATTGAGCTCGATCGAATGATGGAGTCGATGATCAATCAATGAAGTGGATTTTCAAATTGATTAACCAACCAACGACGTTTCAATCTTTGAGACTCTCCATACTACAACCGGTCTAATTCACCAGCTTACAGCATCTCCGCTCGCGGCATCCAAAACCCCGTCAGCAGTGCCGGACGAACGCGCCGCGGGCTATTAGTGGCGTTAGAGATCTATGTGACTTGCTGCTCAATGGCCTTGTTGGTCTCCTCGTCACCTCGAGGACCACCGCGTTCAGCTGTCGTTCCTGCATCTACGAGCGGTGGCACCGTAGAAGGCAAGCAGGGCAGTCTGCTTCGGGAAGGGCGGTAGTTTATCCTCTTCCTCCTCCGTATATGAATGATCCTTTACCTCTTCCTTTTGACCTCCTCCTCGTCGTCATATGAAGGCGGAGGAGTTGGCTCCAACGTTGGCCAGGGGTGCCAGCGGACTTCCGCCAGCCTTGCAATTCGGATGCAGGCTAGTTCCATCATGTCGTTTCGCCGTGTGGTGTGTGTTTGTCGGGTTTTGTAAGCTAGCATCGTGTAGATGGTGGGTCTCCTCGCTTGTACGGTTTTTTGACTCGGTTTTTCTTATAAATTGGACTCTGTAGAGCATGTATGGTTTTTGACCTATTTTTTCTTATAATCTGGATCAAGTCTATTCTAACTAATCGAGCGGTGGATATCGACAACTTTAACTTAAAAAAAGCCAAGTGGATGTGTTGGTACGTACGTGGCGTTTAAGCGTGAGACTGACTAGCTACTCCATCCGTTTCAAATTAGATCATTTTCATTTGAATACATGTGGATATATCTTAACATGTCTAGATACATCAACATGTGAATAAATGGAAATCATCTAATTTGAAACGAAGGGAGTAGCTAGCTTCCGACATCAGCTAGCTTTGCCGCTGTCTAGTGAGGATAGCACGCACGAATTAGTATGTCAACGGAACACGGTGAGATAGGTCGATGAGCGCAGGAGTACGTATCGATCCGTTGCCGTTGGAGTATGACAGAGAGTGCATGTCGGACCAAGGGCCGATCAGGATCGGTCTCCATCGTTGCGTCACAACATGGGTCGAGTTTAGCTCTAGTTTATTCCGTGATAACCTGACCTATCTGACGAGTACTAATTATAGTATACTGATGCTTATATAGCCAGGCCAGAGTGTTTGGTTACGTAACCACCTGGGATTACGCTCGCTATCAGTTTTTCCGTGCACGCCATCGGTAATGAATTTGCCAATGGCCAGTCAAATATTTTGGTTGCACTGATTAGCTGCCTTCTCGTACCCCTGACCAATAGTCTCGACCTAATTTGCGTATGTGGTGGCACAATCGAAGTCTGCTTTCTTCCCTTTAACATACTTTTATTTATAGAAATAATAAAAGCGCACCCTACCAGAAAAGGACGATTTGCCGAGTGCTGGCTGTCTCAGTGATCCTGCCATACTCCCGAGTATAGTGATCATGATATTTAAAAAAAATAAAATAAAAAACAATATTTACAGGTTTTAAAACAATGAAAAATATCCCGAACATACGGAATGGTGTATTTCACGGAGCATGATCCTAGATATCGGGCTAGGATTGACTCGGGGATAATAGGTTGACCCACGTGCAAAGAATTAACTTCAAATACTTTATATGCTGGGCTACAAAAAATGTCAAAAGTGTGGATTTAAATATACATATTTTTAAATCTCCAAATTTATCAGATTTTTTTTAAAATGACACAAAAATCATAGAAGCGTGGATCTGAAAATGTTGGCTATTCACCACCTCGAAACAAACATAACTTTTCTGCAGGGGCAGTTTTCGCATGCGTAGTGGAAAAAGAAAAAAAAGGATGCTCTTCCAGCGGGGCGGGCAGTTCCGTTTCGTTTCGTCCTCCATGCAAAGCACCGCTGTACGTTACTACCTATATGAAAGACGAGCGATTTCTCGCGCTCTCCGCGCTCGGGCTACTGTTCTAATGAACAGTAGCTACAGTGTTGACCAGTGCCCGCCGCGAGGGACCTACTTGCAATTTTCCGAAAACTCAGGTGCCTTACTGCAAAAACACCCCACAATTCCCCTTCCTCATCTCTCTCTCCCGTGCGAGCCGGAGGTCGCCGGCGACGCCGACGCGCCGCCCCGCCGTTTCACTCCTCCCCACTCAAATCGACGGCCACAGCGAGCTCTGCCGTCGCGTCCTCTCCCTCCTCGTCGACACGCTCCGGCGAACCAAGTGCAGCGGCGCCCTACATCCCGACTCATCCTCATTTCCCCCCACCCCCGGTCTCGCGCCGCCAACCAGCGAGGTCTCGCGCCGCCGCGGACATGCCCGAGGCTCGCGCCACCGCGGTCCTTCACGGGGCCCAGCGCGCCCTCCACGAGGTTGCGCGCTACCGTCGACGGGGCTGGACGCCTCCGCGGCCACAATCCCGGTCGTCAAGCGCCCGCGCAGGTCGTCAGCGCAAGAGGAAGGGGACCGGTGGCGCGCTCGGCGGGAGGTCAGGTGTAGAATTATGAGATTGCCGGAATATGATGGATGTTGTATTGAGCCTCATGGGCGAGTATATAAAGGAGTACAAACTTGGAGGGTAAGAAGCCTCTCCTAGAGATAAGGTAGGAGCCGGATACAAATCCTAACCTACCAAATACATGTACGCTAATTATATCTCTAACATCCCCCCCGCAGTCGTAGCGGTAGCATCGTGAACAACTAGAACGTCGCGGACGGTCAGACTGGAGATAAACTGAAGTAGACACCAGTGGGCTGACATCCCCCCGCAGTACGAACGGGAACGTCGTAGACGGTGTCGCGGCGCCGATGCTTGGACTGTAGAGGAAGCTGATGAAGTGCTCAATCGAGGTGGTAGCCCTTGTTGCCGATGTCGAGGGAGCCGAGAGCGTTGGGCGGTGCAGCCTTGGTCGTGGTAGCCGTGCGAGGGGTCGCCGTGGTCGATGTCGTGGTCGGAGTTGCCGGTGTCGAGGTAGACGCAGAAGAAGCCGCTTGCACATAGTACGCGAGGAGAGTGACGGGGACGCGTCGAGACAGTCGTCGAGGATGCCGATGCCGGGGACGACGCAGTACGAGCCGTCGAGGACGAGGTGCGGCCATTGTTTTGCCGGAACAAGGCGCACGTTGGGGACGAAGGCATACTCCGGTTTTGCCAGAACCGAGTACGCATAGAAGAAATCGGTGACGTGGTCGAGGCAGTCGCAGAGGAGGAAGTCGATGCCGAAGACGTTGTCGAGGCCGATGTAGACGAGGCGCCGACCCGGGCTTGCCAGACCCGGGGACACGTCGGGGACGAAGGCATGCATCGGTGTTGCCAGTACCGTGCATGCGGGGACAGGGACCACCGTGAACCATACGCCAGCGTCGGAGGGGCCAGCAGAGGAGGACTCGACGACGATTGCGGCGCAAATCAGCGGGGGGTTGAAGGTGCCGATGTCGTCCGCGGTTGTCGGAGTAGACGTAGTCGGGGACGAGGATGATGACGCTGGCGACGTGGTCGTGCTGGACGAAGATGTAGAAGGCGGCGAAGGCAGCGGCGGCCGGGGGTGGCCATGCTGGACGCCTGGACAAGGGGTGGTCGGCGTGACCTGCGACGGCCTGAGGTGGCCATGCAGGTTACCTGTAGATGGCGGCGGCGTTACTCGAAGTAGGCGAGGAAGAACCCGACGGCTTGACGAAGACCATGCGCGGACGGTGGCGTTCCCACGCCGAGGGAGTCGGCGCGGCGCATATCACGTAGAAGTCGACGCGCAGGGACGGCGAAGAGGACCGCGTGCCGCGGCGCTACAGCCCGAAGGGGCGACGCAGCAGCAGTGCGCGGGTCGGTGCAGCGGCTGGAGGCCACCGGCACGTACACGCTTGGGAGGCGCGTTGGCCGCCGGTAGGCGCTGACCAAGGTGGCGGCACTGCGGCCCGTAGGGGCGACGCAGCGGCAGCCCGTAGCTCGATCGGTGGTTGGCGCGTGCTCGGGGACGTGCTTGGCGTAGACGGGCGCGAGATCGGTTGATCAGACCGACGGTGCGCCGTATGCGCCATGGCGGGGACTACGCGTAGATCGGAGTCGATGGCGGCGTTGTCGGTGAAGTCCCGGGCGATGACGACGAAGACGATCTTAGGGGGACGGCCGCAGTACCCTCCCGAGGAAGGCGCAGCAGCCGGCCGCGGTGCGCGGCAGCCTGCCGTGAGGCCGCGACGGCCTACCGAGGCAGGCACGGCGACGCAGGTGGCAGGCGCACGGGCGCGGTGTAGATCGTCGATGCCGATGGTCGGAGTGGAGGCGCGGCGATGACGACGGCGGTGGGCGACTCAATCCGATCTAAGATCGGTAAACCAAAAAAGAAAACCGATCAAGAGATCGGAAAAAAGACTTACAGGGCAGCCGATCACGGATCGGCGGACGAACCCTGCGTACGGGTTGCGCGGCCCCCGGGAGAAATCATGGAGATCGATCTCCCCGGGGGCGGCGCGGTGCGGAAGCGCGGCGGCGGCGGCTTGGTCAGAGGTCGTGCCGCTCTGATACCATGTAGAATTATGAGATTGCCGGAATATGATGGATGTTGTATTGAGCCTCATGGGCGAGTATATAAAGGAGTACAAACTTGGAGGGTAAGAAGCCTCTCCTAGAGATAAGGTAGGAGCCGGATACAAATCCTAACCTACCAAACACATGTACGCTAATTGGGAAGGCGGTTCGCGGCCCGCCGCCCCAAGCTCTCCTACCAGGAACAGCACACGGGAGTGCCTCCCACAGTAGCTCATCCCTCCCCTTTCGCGTGCTGCCATGGGTCAGAGGACGACGAATAAGGTGTGTATCTCCCTCATCCACCTCTTCTCTCTCTCTCTTAGTTCCTCTTGGTCGCTCTTTCTCTCAGGTGACCAGGGATTGTTGCTTCTACTATCTTGGTTGCTTTGTTCTCAGTCTGTCTTAGTGCTCGATGGATGTAATTCGCGATGATTTTGTAGTGTTAGTAGGCTAATCGAGTGGATTGCATAAATCCATCAAATCCTTCAGATCTGTACGTATCCATGTGTCCATCAGATCCACGTGCTTGCATAAATTCGATTTTATGAATCCAGAAAGAGCTCCTCCGATGGATTATATTCGATTTTTATTGTGAATGCATAAACATAGAAGAGAATGTTGATCCGTAAAAACTAGAATTCCCAGAAAATGTTGGATATGTGCTTGGGGCCAGATCGGGACCTTTGTGATGGTTCGTAGCAGACATGATCTGCTTTATTTTTTCGTGTGTGAATCTATGAATAATCCAAATTCCTGTATCCCGATCTCGCTGACTCCATCTACTGGCCATCGGAGTTGATTTGGATGGAGGGGTCGAGGTAGTCGATTTGGATGGAGGGGTCGACGATGGAGGAGCTCTTGCTGGGCAGGGGTGGCCTCTGATCACCACCCTCCCTGCGCATCTCTGGCCCGTTGATTGATGAACCATTGTAAGTTTTTAATACATAATTTACAATGCTTGGAAAGGCTCTGAAGAGCAATGCAGCAATTAGAAACTAATCCATAGTTCTATAGCTATGTACTTTAAAATTACTGATCTGAATCAGATGTTTAGTATGGTATGATTCAAGGACCAATTTGTGTCTACAGCTCTTCAGTAACAAAAAACTTGAAAAACTTGGCTTTGTCCTAATTGCGGGAAGCTGCTCTTTTTGAGTCATGTACATTTAGTTTTCCCTTTTACTATGGAAGAAGCAATTGGGCTGTATCTAAAGTTAGTTAATTTTTTCAGTGGTTTACAGTTAGCTGAATGTCGCTTTCCTTACACATAGTCATACATATATGGAATTGTGGGAATTAAATTGGTACAGATGTATATTTTATTTTCAAGATAACTTTTGTATTGTAATCTCATTGCTCAGTGTTTACTGGTATATGCGAGTACGGTTTGGTTTAAAACATTACTTGGACGTTAAACACATCTTTCATAATTTGTCAATATGAGTTAGATTCAAGGATTTTATTTATTTTCTTTGCACAAAACACTCCTCTAAATAGGCAAGGACGTTGGCTTAACTGAGGAGTGTTCATATATGCATGTGTAATTTAGAGCTCCGAAATGTCATCAACTATATCTTTGCTAACTGCTGCGTTTGTGTGAATATGAGTTAGATTCGAAGGATTTTGTTTACCTCGCGTGCACGAACACAGTTCTTCCCAGTCAGAATGAAATGCAACCCATTATCGTTGGTACCTGCATCTCTTTGTGTGAAAATAAGTTTGATTCAAAAAATGCACAATTGCAGTTGTGCTTTGGCAGAATAAATACTTTCTTTTCGATCTTTCTTCGACGCAGGCATTTCAGAAACGGAAAACAGCATGGTACATAGGTTTTTGTTTTTAGGACCATAAGTTGCCATTCGCAAAAAATTGCCATCTTAATACTTTCATTATCACATTTACTCCTGGAAATGCAGATCCGTTTTTGTAGTATCAAGTACAAAAGGGAAACTGCAGGAACAGCAACAACATATTTTGTCCGGTTAAAGAACTGAGGAATGAAGATGACATTGTCCATGCCATTGATATGTTTTACATTCACCTGAGCCGCAAGGTAGTCTCTACTCCTGAATATATAGATGCACAAATGTGGAGAACAACATATTACCTTCAGGTTTGATGGAGTTGATAGTAGAATTTATGCGTCAGATCTTTCCCTTTCCTTCCATATGGTACTTGACTGCTGACTTCATTTTTTAATCTTGCATGAATGGTCGTAGGGCCGCAAGGAGGAACAAATGGTCGTGACCTGGACAGGCTGCAGCTGCGGCTGTGTCCTGCAACTACCTCCCCGAGAAGCTGCAGGCAGCAAGGTCTCCGAGCTCCTGCTGCCTGACAAGCTGCTGCTGGTGAGCTGTCTTTCCTCCATCTTATTCTTGTGAAAATATGTTTCCTTTTCATCTCGAATTGGGTGTTTGTGTGCATAGGCAGTAGACAAAAAACATGCAGATATGTGATATATGAAATTCATTTCACTAAACGGGAACTTCCTGTTTGCATAAGTGGTCTATTCCTAGCAGGGAGTGCACTTAAACATGGGATAAATTTGTGATTTTTTTTAGGGGAACAATATGACTCTGATGTGATTTTTTGTTGATTTAAGCAAAATAAAAAACGTTTGTGCAGTGCGACTTAGATTCTTTTACTCTATTTACCTTTATAAGTCAATCTGCCTTTATAGCGAGGTAGTACAACTCATACATAAAACGAATTATATTCTCTGTGTGATTTTTTGTGTGGTAGCACACTGGTACTCATAAGTGATTTATTTTCTTACAGGTTATGAGCAAATCTGTCCTTAAATAGATGTACAGTACACGTTCTTTATGTAGAGGTATAAGTTACGGACTATAGTTAATTAGTGTATACGGTCATCTTGGTATAAGTTACGAACTTCCATTTGAATATTCTTTACCATGCTTTGCTTATTGATTTGTTAACTTCTCTGAATTTCAGTGTTAAGGTGGAATCTTGGCGACGAAGCGTCAATTTCATTTCCAGGAGTGAATGCAGGCTGCTATTTTCAATTATGTGACTGTGAGAATTTTATACTGCTCAACAAAAGTGCTTTGAATGGTGCGTATGTCTTTCAGATCATACATTCCTTTTTTATCCCGATCAATTTATTTTATCCTTTCTTTCCTAATTGAAAAAAATGTGAGTTGTGTTAGCCCATATGGCCTATGGGTCGACTTCGGCAGAGCCTTTATTATTTCATTTTGAGCTGATGTACACAATCAATTTCAGTTCCAGGAGTGAATTATGGAAATAGAAACCTTCAGTTCTTTCATCAAAATAAGATATTGGAGCATTGGGGTCTCAAACCTTCATATATGTAGAGTATCTAGCTTTCTGTTAATTTTGAACCACCATGTTTTCGTTATAGTTCCAAAATAGATGATCTTATGGCTCATTAGAAGTTGTGGCCATTTTCAGTTGTACTACACCACCATGTCGCAACTTTGTCTAAATTTAGATATATCTGTAAGCTAAACACCACTGAGCCCTACATTGGGGCGCACCATCTTCTGCTTGCACATGCCTCGGCGGCGACCCTGTATAAAGAGAAGTACCAGGTTAGGAACAATGCCACCAATTACAGAACAAACCTGCTCAGTTTGGATTAGTCAGTCTCACAGGTGTAACATTCCTTTTGTTTCTTACTGATCAGGCCAAGCAAGGAGGCAAAATTTGGCTCTCATTGCTCGGCTGGTGGTACGAGTCTGCAACGCAAACACCCGAGGATGTAGCAGCAGCAGCAAGGATGAATGACCTTCACATTGGATGGTTTGTTCTCTACGTCTCAAGTTCAACAAGAACAGCTAGAATGTTTATGTAACTATATGAAAGAACCAAACTACATGAAGGTGCTTTTATTTGTCCCCGTTGTTATTTGTTTCCTGTTAACAAAAGTGTTCTTTTTGAAGAAAAAATACACACGTGCTTATTTGTGCAGGTAAAGTTAAATAATGTACGGTACTTACTCAAAGATTTTTGTTCCAATATTTATTTTGCGTTCAAGTTGAATTGTGAAAAAGTTAAATTCTTATTACAAATATGTTGAGCCTTCCCATTCCGATCTTATCTTTCGCAGTCCCATCTGATTCATCAAGTAAAAAAATACGATAGAAATATTATTTCTCCTAATTTCACAAGGAGCTCACGTGTCCACCTAGAAATGAGTTGATTTACTTTCAAAATTAGCTACTCTTTTGCTCAAGCCTTTGAATATATGGGATTGCATGAAAAGAAAATACTAACCACTTTCTTATTAATCTCTTATATATCTTGGACAAATACTGTTTTGTTAAAAAAAACTATCTTGGACAAATATTGTTAGAGCAAACCAGCTTTATCTAATACTTCCTTAACTTGGCAGGACATCACTGTGTGCGTTCTTGCTTTGTATCCATCGCCTACTTAAGCTTAGCCATTTTTTGACGCTCCAAAAGGAGACTCCTGTTTGTGACTAGAATTTTGGCATATACAGTTTATGACAACAATTTATATTTTTCACCAGTATTTAGAGGATGAAATACATGATCACTATAAGTGGAATCAGATAATTTATCTTTTAAAAAATTGGATTTTTTTATGCTTGAAAACAAAATCGTTCATTCACGGACTCTATTTACACTATTTACTTACAAAACTTGCTGACTTTAAGTTTAGACTCATCTTTACTCAAATTATCCTTCCCTATCCTTCATTGGGAATTTTCATGGCTTACTATATATATTTTTCTCAAAGGGTGCGGCGTGTCGCCGCGCCGAATTCAACTAGTACGTACAATACGTGGCACGTGCATGAGCTCACGATGTGGGAAGGTGCACCAGGTGGACGCGCGCCAATACAATATACAATAAAAATAAAAGGTGACCGGCCGGCAAGGTGTGTTTATTCCTTTCCCGGGGGCCGTTCGCTATGTAGTACATTAATATATTATTGAGATCAATTTTTCTAATACACAAAACATGTTCAAATATTCTCAAAAAAATGATCTAGTTCATATATGCAACTCCAAAAAAATTATGCTGCAAATTTGACCTACACTTAGAGAACCAAAAAAGAGAGATTTCAGTGCAAATAGTGTGAAACACTATCCACCCAAACCTGACACTATTCACGGTGCAATTTAGTTTTTTGGTTTCTCTACCTATATATATATATCGAATTTTGAGCTCAAATTTTGTGGAGTTGTTAAAACAACATGTAGGTATGTCATATAATTTTCTTAGATTTTTTCACAATGTCTAAATAGGATTTTTATGACTTGATCTTATGATCTGACCTAAAGGTGAGATCCTATACAAGTCTCCCCCATACAATTCATTCTTAATTACAATATGTTTTATACTCCCTCGTTTTGGTAGCTACATTTAAGCTACCAAAACATCTTATATTTAGATACGGAGGGAGTATATTTTAATTTAGACTATATACAAATTGAAATGAGTGAATATATAAGTTAAAACACGTATAGATATGTACGTATCTGAAAAGAGTTATAAACACGGAGGGATTAATTAACTAATTAGTGTGATTGTTAACGATTTCAACACATCACCAGCCTCATCGATCGTGATTAGTCCTACTCCAACTACAAGTGGCTAATATATAGTAAAGCTGTAATGACTTTGTTCGATGCGATTCGGTCGCTTTCACATGATATACTATTAGTTTGCTCAATGCAACTTACCAATGGCGGCCAGTCGGCCGGAATAATATATACTTTAGGTGCTGCATACAGCAGCAGCAGCGCCTCCCGAAACTGCCAGTAGCTTCAGTGTAGTCTGCGTATGTGGTGGCATGCACAGTCGAAGTCCACTCGCTGGGGAATAAACCACTTTGTCTGCCGAAAAAGGGTAACGAATGAAACCGGAAAACCCAACACTTTTGAAGTCTTTGTTGTTGTTGGGATGATGGAGATCGAGACGTGGCATATATACATGATGAAAACGACCAGAAATACTATCTAGCATGCATGCGTCTGATGCCGGCCGGGCTGCTGGCGGAGGATGCGTGTCTACCCGGCCCTTGGGAAAACATATATAATCATGCATGGGAATCGTGACCTCAGAGCATCTCCAACCGCACCCCCCCCCCCAAAATCGGACCACATACTGCGCCCGGACGCATCCGGACGCGTCCGCGGAGGGTGACCGGATAACCCCTAAAAACATGCTCCTACAACCACACTCCTCTTTTCTAGTTGACATATTACTACAAAGGCATGCAACACGTCCGCATTTGCTACACTAGAATGGAAACTTGCATTGCATCCGCCTTGCTACGCTAGAATCTCTCTACTCGTCATCGGAGAGGACGATGACCGTTGCCGCTGCGCCGGCGGAGCCGCCCCGTCCAGCACTGCCGGCCGGAGCCGGGCAAGAACCCTGCTCAGAGTCGGAGAAGAACCCGAACGAAGAGGAGGAGGAGGCCCCGGCGTAAGGGCGGCCTTCACGAATCGCCGCCTCCGCCTCGAACTGCTTGTCGAGGAACCCGGAGCGGTTCCTCATCTGCCTCATGAAGAGGCGGTCCGCCGCCTCCGCCTTCAGCTGCGCCTCCGCCGCACGGTGCTCCGCCGCATCGTCGTTGCGCAGCGCCTCCTCGCGGATCCAGCCCTCTTCCGCCTCCGCCTGAGCTCTCCACCGCTCCGTCGCAGCGCGTACCCGGGCGCGATGCGCTTCGGCCGCCGCCTCCGCCCGGCTGTGAAGCGCTTCGGCCGCGCAGGCCGCCGCCTGCCGTTCGACCGCCGCCTCCGCCGCCGCGCGTCGGGCTTCGTGCTCCGCCTCCGCGCGGACGCGCATCCTCGCATCCTCATCCTGGATGAACTCCGAGCCGGTGATGTCGACGATCTCGGCGTCGTCGGAGACCATGAAGTATCCGATGGCCGACGACTCCGAATCCGCCTCCGCCGCCGCATCCGCCTCAGCCTGAGCTCGGATTTGGGCCTGCTGCCTCAGCTTTTCCGCCGTCATCCTGGCGAAGATGGTGGGGAGGCGGCGAGGCATGGTGGATGTGGATGAACTAGGGTTCCGGCGGCGGATGTGGATGTGGATTAGGGTTCCGGCGTCGCCGGTAGATATAGTGGTGTCCGGACCGCCATGAATGCGGTAGTTGGGGGTTGGCCGCTGCCCCTGGCCGCTCCGCCATGAATGCCGGCGCCGGTCAAAGGCTAGATCCTCCCCTCCGGTAGGCTCCGGTAGGCCGGTCAAGGGAGGGTCCCACTGTCAGCGAGTGAGGGCGCGTCCAAACCCGCCCCAGTTTTGTGCTGGGTTTGGGGTGTGCCGGACCGTCCGGTCGTTTGGGGCCGCTATAGGGGCCGTCGTTGGGTTGCGGTTTTTGGGCCAAACCCCGTCCGGGCTGTCCGCCCGGACGTTTGGGTGGATTTGGGGGCTCCGCTTGGAGATGCTCTCAGTCCTCAAATCTTGTTATAGATTCTGCAGGCAGGGCTCGAATTCTATCAGTATTGTATTGCCCTGCAGTTGCATCCATGGCATGCTACGTACGTGGATCATCACTTCCCTCCGGCCGCCGCCACCTTTGTGGGGGAAAGAAAATTTCATCCGGCTGCCGCTGCCGCCATCCCGCCGGGATGTACGTACATACCGTGGACGTCGACGGTGATCACTGTCGAGTAAAATACACAATAATGAAGGGAGAACTTGCCCAGTGTCGTTAACCAGCTGGTAATTAACAAGACAATTATTGCAAGCTCGCTGTGGCCGTATGCATGCACGTGCAAGGTGATGCATGTAGCTGTGGAGAGAATGATCGCAGAAGCCGGCCAGTTGAGTTCCGCATGCCTATCCAGGGCAGGGTGTATTATACACAACTACTGTATGTCAGTATACAATAATTTAATTCGTTAAAGCTGGCAACTAGGCCGATGAAGAGAAGGAGAAGTTGAAAAGGATCAAGGAAAGCTACTCCTGCATGAGCATGGCAGAGTCACGCGGCCAAATTATATCAAGAACCAACAGCAGTGCACGCATATTTTGTTGTGGGACGAGGGAATCACGTTGGAACATGCATGCATAGCTTTTGTTCGACAAGCTAGGGAAACTCCAAGAGCTGCTGCAGGCCTACTGTCGCTATTTTATGTGTCTGCAAATTTATAAAATTTTCTTTTCTTTAAAGTTAGCAGGGGCACGTGTGCGGCTGCATGGTTCCACCTGCCTGCGCGCGAAACTGGCCCGGCTGGCCGGGTGGGCGGCGCGCACACGCAGCTGGCGCCGACTTCCGACGTGAACCTGACGTCGACCGGCCGGTAGCGGGAAACTACGTAGCGACAGAGGTTGACGACGACTCATGGAACATGATGCGCGAAATTTCGTTTGTAACTTTAGGTGATTGGCAAGGCACTCATGCTTGATGAGATCATAAACTATGTCCAGTCGCTTCAATGGCAAGTCGAGGTAAAGAGCAGACCTGTTGAAATTGTTTGATGCCATGTAACGCCGTACTCTGAATTCTGATCAAATCATCTGTTTGGTGGCTTCAGTTCCTGTCTATGAAGTTAGCAACCGTGAATCCAATCGACTTCAACAACCTACCCTCTCTCCTACACAAAGATGTAAGCTTAAACTGTCCCCTGTTTTATCACGCCGTGTGTGATGTTCTGAGCGAGTTGTTACTTACGCTATCTGTAATCCAATTCAGATGTTCCAAGCCTGTGGCCCTTCAGCGAGTTCAGTTTTCTCGCTTGAAAGTTCCAGTTCGGCATTTCCATTTAGCGACCAAGGAGATGTTTTCCAGTCGTTTGTTCCCAACAGCATGGAGAGCCAGTGCACCCTGACTCAACTAGATTTGGCTCTGTCTCAGGCCACAAATGCACAGTATGCTTTCCAGGATGGAACAGCCAGCACAAACTTGCAGCAATTGATTTTTTGCCTTCAGAACTTTGTTGTACGTCACTTGATGAAGAATCGTGAAGTGTGTTATGCTAACATAGTCTGTGTGCTTCTTACCTTCAGCAAAGGAACTTCTGGGAGGATGATCTCCAGAGCGTTTTCCACGTCGATAACGGACAGAGCCACGACAATGGGGTTTCAGCAGAGAGCTTCCACGGTCAGTAAAAAATCGATGATGCTCTGCTAAAATCTTCTCGTAGGATAGTTCTTCTGCTAACGCGTGTGAATAATGGAATCGATGCAGGTGAGTTGCAAGCAGGCCAGATGAAACTGGAGTTCTAGTTGGCGTGTGGCGTAGATCATCGCTGGATGAAAACAGTATTGACAATTTGTACATAAGATGAAGAAGGTGGTACAAGGTGCAAGTAGCGAGTGAAGCTATAGCTCTGAACTATGAAGCTAACAGTCTTTGTTTGTAATTAGGCTCCAAGCCTGTCATATTCTGCCTATAGGGCGATGTGATCCCTCTTGTATTTCTGGCATTAATTCCTGCCTATAGGCTCCAAGTCTTGTCTTAATTATATCAGTATCGATGTAACGTAACGATCAATTACAGTTTGAGTATAAGACACCTTGGTGCAGATACTACTACAAGCACCTCCCCTAATCCCAAATACTGCCGCTAATTAAAAAATAGATCTTCTCGAATCATATTCACCTTTATTTTCTCTTGTTTGAGGACCCATTCATTCTTTTTGGAGGTTTTCCCTTTGAGCTTTAGTGATGCTGGATATTTCTTGTGCGTAGAGGAGAAGAGTTGTCTCTGATCATAATCTGAAAAAATTCTGCATGTTGTCAATGATATATCCCACAAACGTGTAAACCTTTGAAATATTTCATATCATGTTCTACACAAAAAAGACAAATGTGTGGACCTAAATGTACGTACTTTTAAATCTCCAAAATATACAAGATTTGTTCATTTTGTGTAGCCCAAAATATAGATTATTTCAAATGAAAAAATCACGTTTGTGGGATACATCAATAGAAACATGCATGAATTTTTTCAGATTATTTTAAAACTTTAAAATATCATTTTTGAATTTTTTAAACTAAATGGAGCATTGGAGCTCGGGAGCAAAAAAAAATGGTTTTCCGTATGTCTTATCGTTACTAAAGCATGGTGCTGTAATAAACTTGTATTGAAATTGTTATATTGTGATCCAAATTCAATTGAGGAGGCTATCTTCTGACGAGCGAAGCGAGGCCCGTCGCCGGTAGGCTTGGGCCGAAGCGGAGGGTTTATCGCGTCTATTCGATAACCCACGGCGTTTGTAAACACCCACCGAAATAGTGAAGTTGTTTGCTGGCTGGCGCCTGTGGTTTTTCCCCTTGTGTGTTGCAAGGGTTTTCCACGTTAAATCTCGTGTCCTCTGCAGTGTTTACTTATCGTTCTTCGTTATTGTTCATCTCATATTATAACAGAAATTATGAACTGCCTAGCAAAGTACAAGAGAATTTCGTACGCGGCGCTAGCGATTATCGCGAGCTAGCTAGCTACTCCCTCCGTTCGGAAAAGGATGTCACAAAAATGGTCTACCTATAGTTCATTTTTGTGACATCCTTTTCCGAACGGAGGGAGTAGATGATACGCGGCTCACTCGCTCGCTAGCCTAGCGCGTACGCGGCGCGCGCGGCGCCGCAAAAATACGCGTCGCCAACGCGGCTCTACGCGGCATACCGCTTTAGCGTAGCGGCCATCTGCGGCGTACGGGCGGTCTCCCGCAGGACGTCCCGCTTGCACCCTGCTGATGCGAGTGATCAGCTGGGAGCAGTAACCTTCGTGATCAATCGCTGCGCTCCTCGATCATGATTTGCAGAATTTCGATCTGAGAGCACCGTCTAACGTAGCACAGAAAAATCAACCGCAGGCTCGTGTCCAATACGTACCGTCTCTTGAAAAATCAACCGCAGGATCATGATTTGCAGTATCTCTTCCATCTAAAAAAAGAAATATGGAGCAATTATTAACAAGCGTAATTATAAGACGCCAAATGTAACGGGACACCTCTTACGGACAGATCAACAATCGGTGGGCTAATTAATTAACCTTATAAAATATTTATCCCCCCTTGAATAAAACAAAGATTCAAAACTTTTGTTTTCGCATGGAGAAATAATAGGCAATCACTACCGTGACGTCCCTTAATTTGTTCCAAATTCAGCGGCCGACGAGGTGAAGTGCAAGTTGGCATTTTTGTGTTTGACCCCAACGGGACGCTCGTCCTATGCATCATATCGTCGCTCTCTACGCAGTTTTCAACGTCTACGTACCCATCATGACGTCGCTACGGACCAAACCGTGACATTTCTTACACACGCAAGCTTAACAGAACAAAAACATCGTTGCTTTCAGTTTCGTCCGTCCGCCGGTGGGTTTCGAACCACAGAGTAATAATGGTAAAAGTATTGTTTATACGAGTGTAGCATAGTTTAGGCTCGTGACTACGCGAGAAGGTCGACCATGGACGGATCGACACGCCGAGCTCGCGAATATATATATAAAAGAAGAAGAACAACTGGCTAAACAACATTTTTAATCGTAGTAATACGGTTTGAGTACATAGCATAGTCTTCCTAAACACATAGCGATTTTTCCAGTAGGTCTTACCTCTTGGTAGAAATGCTACATGATTGTAGTTTAGGAAAGTAATTCATTTGAATTTTGAAAGATTCATTCTTTTTAACTAGACGAATTCAATAGAAAAAATTCTTCTAGAGTGAAATTCTACACAATAATTTTAAAAATCTTTCGAACCAAAGAGACCCTAAACAATTATACAACTTCATAGAACATAAGATGGAGCCCAGCTTATGGCCTGCTTCGCAAATAAGGATAGGTGATGCCCTTGTACAATACCGCAACGACGAAATTTAACGCGAGTGCATCATTTTAGAGGATGTGCTATATGTAGCCCCTTTCTGAAATTCAAATACAATATTTCAAATTTTACGTTCGAGATGTAAACAATGATGATTTCTACCAGCGTGCAAAAAATTAACGCGAAATATTATGTATTTTTCCTCTATAAAGATGACAATTTTTTTCCGAATCCGAGGAGTGAAGGGTGTATAATTCAAAAAAAGTCAGATATGTCAAGATTTATATTTTTGTGAAGGCCAAAATACATACTATTTCTGCTGGAAATTTCTTATACAGTGAAATTCTGTACAATTATTTTGAAAATCTTTCGAACCAAAGAGGCCATAAACATTGTAAAAATTATACAACTTCATAGCACATAAGGTGGAGCCCAGCTTATGACCTGCTTCAAAAATAAGGATAGGTGATGCCCTTGTACAATACCGCAACGACAAAATTTAACGTAAGTGCATCATTTTAGAAGATTTGCTATATGTAGCCCCTTTCTGAAATTCAAATACAATATTTCAATTTTTTCGAGATGTAGACAATGATGATTTCTACCAGCCTGCAAAAAATTAACACAAAATATTATGTATTTTTCCTCTATAAAGATGACATTTTTTTCCCAAATCCAAGGAGTGAAGGGTGTATAATTCAAACAAAGTCAGATATGTCAAGATTTATTTTTGTGAAGGCCAAAATACATACTATTTCTGCTGGAAAATTAATTTCTACGTCATTGGCAACATCTTGGATTTCTTTTTCTGACTTTTATGAAAATTTGAAATACCAATTTTAGAAAAGTTCAAAAAATAGCTCGTTGATGCGCGTCCTCCAAAGCTCTAGATCAAGGTTATACACCATCTTTTTCCGCGGGGTGGATAAACGTCATATTTGATTATATGTACTTGAGGTTGGGACGAATCTATATCTATACTATATATCAAAGCCGTCCTCTTCAGCGTCCCCTGAAGGTGGCCACGTCGCGCGGATTTCCGGCCGTCCGATCGCCTCAATCAACGACCCACTTTCATTCCAGCGTGTTGGGCACTGTTCCTCGCTGAATGAACAGAACCGGTCCCGGCGCACTGTAGATGCGTCTACAGTACCGCGCGTATACAGCACTGTGCGTCTACAGTACCCACACATCTACAGTACCGCGTGTCTACAGTGCACGCACTGTACCCGCACATCTACAGTCCCGCGCGATCTACAGTACCACGCGATGTTCTCCCCGCGCCGTCCGATCTGGATACGACGGCCCTCCTTTTCATGATAATATGTACATGAAATATATGCGCGTCGACGAGCAGGTTCCATTCCCGTGATCGGTTTCGAGTTTGGTCGACTCTAAGGATGACTCCAACGGGCCGACCCAAACGGACACGCGTTTGGTCCGCGTTTGGTCCGTTTGGGTCGGCAAACGGACACACGTCCGCCCCCTGTCCGGTCATTTTCTGGCAGTGCGCCCAACGGGGCGACGCATCGAGTCCGCCCCCAATTTTTTTGTTTTGTTAAAAGGCCATATATGGGCCATTTTCATTTATATATAAGGGGATGGGCCACAAACGGCCATTTTACATATATTTTTTAAAAACCAAAAAAAATAAAAACTGCCCTTCGCGGGCAACTAGTCCTCGTCGTCGTCGAGGATGTAGTTCGGCGGCTCCTGGTAGAGGTGCGCCGGGAGGCCTTGTCGCTGTGGGACGGCGGCCGGCGGCGTCGGCGGCTGCTCCGTGATGACGTGAAACACACGTTCGTTGGGAGACCCCAAGAGGAAGGTATGATGTAGTCAGCAGCAAGTTTTCCCTCAGAAAGAAACCAAGGTTATCGAACCAGTAGGAGCAGCAACTCTTCAGAAGGTTGTCAACGGCGCCAGAAAAATAGCTGTCGCAGGGAGTCTGGACTGTTGACGTGGAATCTGCACACAACACAATCAAACTACTTTGCCCCAACGAAACAGTGAGGTTGTCAATCTCACTGGCTTGCTGAAAACAAAGGATTAAACGTATGGTGTGGAAAATGAGTATTAAATTGCAGAGAATGAAAAAGGAACAGTTTGCAGTTTGTGGTTGTTTAATCAGTGTAAAAGAATGGACCGGGGTCCACAGTTCACTAGTGGTGTCTCTCCATAAAAGATAACTAACATGTTGGGTGAACAAATTACAGCTGGGCAATTGACGAATAGTGAGCGCATGACAATGCATATACATGACATGTTGACTACTATGATATTTAATTGGGCATTACGACATAATACATAGACCGTTATCCAACAGCATCTATGACTAATAATCCACCGCCGGGTTGTCATCCGAGTCCCCGTTGGTATTAAGTTGCAAGCAACGGATAATTGCATTAAGTAAAGTGCGTAATGTAAACAAACACATATGCCCGTGGACATAGCATCGTTAGGTTATCCCTAGTGGCAACAGCACATCCACAACCTTAGAACTTTCTGTCACTGTCCCAGGTTAAACGGAGACATGAACCCACTATCTAGCATAAATACTCTCTCTTGGAGTTACAAGCATCTACTTGGCCAAAGCATCTACGAGTAACGGAAAGCATGCAAGATCTTAAATAACATATAAGATAGATTGATAATCAACTTGACATAATATTCAATATTCATCGGATCCCAGCAAACACAACATGTAGCATTACAATAATATGATCTTGATCATGTAGGGCAGCTCACAAGATCTAAACATGATGGCACAAAGTGGAGAGACAACCATCTAGCTACTGCTATGGACCCGTAGTCCAACTACTCACGCATCACTCCGGAGGCAGGCATGGCGATGTAGAAGCCTCCGGTGACGATTCCCCTCTCCGGCAGGGTGCCGGGAAGAGGTTCTGAACCCTCCCGAGCTAGGGTTGACGACGGCGGCGTCTCTGGAACTTTTCGTGGATATTTGCTCAGGTACTTAGGGTTTTCGCGTCGGGGGGAATAAGTAGGCGAAAGGGCGGCGGCTGCGGACCCCCGAGGGGCCCACACCACCCAGGGCGCGGCAGAGGGGGGCCCGCGCCCTAGGTGCGTGTGGCCTCCTGGTGGCCCTCCTCTGCTGCTCCTTCGCTCCGTCAGGTGTGTTCTGGAAAAATAGGCACCCCCGTGTAGTTTCGTCCAATTCCGAGAATATTTCCAGACTAGCTTTTCTGGAATACAAAAACAGCAGAAAACAGGAACTGGCACTTCGGCATCTTGTTAATAGGTTAGTCCCAAAAAATGTATAAAAGTGATATAAAGTAGATGCAAAACATGTAGCAATTGGTATAAAACAAGCATGGAACATCAAAAATTATAGATACGTTTGAGACGTATCAGCATCCCCAAGCTTAGTTCCTACTCGTCCTCGAGTAGGTAAACGATAAAAACAAAATAATTTTTGAGGTGACATGCTACTATCATAATCTTGATCATATAATATTGCAAGGCACATGTAAATGAATGAAGTGATCCAAGTCAATGGTCTATAATTTGCTACCAAATAGATAATGAGTAAACAATGAATCACACAAGCTAAACGTTTTCATGAATAGTACTTTCGAGACAAGCATCAAACAGTTTTGCATAAGTGTTAACTCATAAAGCAATAGTTTCTAATAAAAGGTATTTAATCAACACAAAGGAAGAATTTAGTTTCAGCATTTGCTTCAACTTTCAACATATTTATCTCATGGATATTGTCAACACAAAGTAGTATAACAAGTCCAATACATTGCATATAACGCATGTTGTAACAAAGTTGACACTAGTGTTTGCTTGTGGAAGACAGAAAGAATAGGAAAACTGACTCAACATAAAAGT
The DNA here is from genome assembly GCA_947311845.1 of Poa pratensis. Classification (NCBI taxonomy): domain Eukaryota; kingdom Viridiplantae; phylum Streptophyta; class Magnoliopsida; order Poales; family Poaceae; genus Poa; species Poa pratensis. Next base: position 1,207,306 of record CAMZMU010000117.1, on the reverse strand, counting down.
AAAAGAAAGGCCCTTCGCAGAGGGAAGCAGGGATTAAATCATGTGCTAGAGCTTTTAGGTTTTTGAAAGCATATAGAGATTGCATAAAATATTTGATACTCCTCCCAACCTTGCTAACACAAGCCATGGCTAACCGAATCCTCGGGTGCCTTCCATCAATCACATACCATGGAGGAGTATCTATTTTTGAGAGGTGTTTGTTAATTGTCAACGAATGGTAGCGGGTGAGAACAGTATTCTACCTGTCGAACGGACTTTTAAGAGCGGCTCCCATGAAGGACGTTATTTCTACCAGCAAGGCAGATCATCCCTCTTTCTCTTTGGTTTACACACATTCAGGTATTTCACTGTTTGTCATTGCTTACTGATGAATCAGGGCAAAAGTGTGAAGAGAATTAATTGGTTAAAGTTGTAATTAATTGGGACTGGGCACCCCGTTGCCAGCTCTTTTTGCAAGTTATTGGATAAGCGGATGTATATGCCACTAGTCCAGGTGTAAAAGTCCACTCGACAAATAGAATAAAGAATAACCACACTAATTCCTCATGAGCTAGTAAACATTGACACAAAAAGGGAATAATAACATTTTGAATAATTTAAAGGTAGCACATGAAAAATTTACTTGGAGTGGCAAGGAAATACCACATATAGGTAGTTATGGTGGACACAAATGGCATGGATTTTGGCTCAAGGATTTGGATGCACGAGAAGCATTCCCTCTCAGTACAGAGTTTAGGCTAGCAAGGTTATGTAAGCAAACAAGAATATCAACCCGTACACCAAGTTTTATATGACAAACATATTGCAAACGTTATAAGACTTCATACCGTCTTCCTTGTTAACCAAACCCTGTTATTAGAAAATATCTAGACCTTAGAGGTACCACCGATGCAAACCAAATTTTCAACAAGCTTTACGGTAGTTCTTCACTAATAGGCTTAACTCATGTGATGCACAATTTAATCATGATCTACTTGTTAACTCAAAACAATTGACAAGCATCAAGTTATCCATTTTAGTGATCTACAAGATTAAGCAAGTTTTTCCTTATACCAATTACCACATGCAACATTTTCTGAACCAACCAAACACCAATCAATTTATTTCATCAACTCTCCAAACAAATATAAGTGAAGCAAGAGAGTACTTTCTACAAAAGAAAGCTAATAGCTCTGACAAGAGATACATGAAAACAAGAGCTAAAAGCTGAACAGCGCTAGATATGAATACTCAACAAATATAAGTGAAGAATAGGAGTATTCTCATGAAAAAGCGGAGCGTGTCTCTCTCCCAATCAAGAATGCTAGGGTCCAGTCAAGCTTTATTGAAAATAAAAGTGCAATACTGAAAATAAAAGCACACAGACGCTCCAAGAAAAGCACATATGATGTGAAAGAATTAAAATATAGTTTCACTAGAGATGACCTGATAATTTTGACGATGAAGAAGGGGATGCCTTGGGCATCCCCAAGCTTAGACGCTTGAGTCTTCTTGAAATATGCTGGGGAGATCCATGGGAGCCTCCCCAAGCTTAAGCTCTTCACTCTTCTTGATCCTATTATATCATCCTTCTCTCTTGACCCTTGAAAACTTCCGTCACACCAAACTCAAAGTAGATCTCATTAGAGGGTTAGTGCATAATCAAAAATTCACATGTTCTATAAAGACGCAATATGATTTGTTACTTTAAACATTAGCTACAGCCACTGATGTTATGTGAAGCTCTTCCACCCAAAAAAGAATTTCACTCAACACTAGTAAAAGAGAGAATGCAAAATAAAAAGGCATAATCTGTCTAAAACAGAACAGTCCGCAAAGACGAATTTTTTCGAGGCACTTACGACGCTCAGATCGAGAAACTCTGAACTAATGAAAGTTTCAGACATTCATAAAGATTACGCACAAAAATTTCAGATTTAATTAACAATCTGGTGATTTTAGGAATTTCGTACAGTGAACAGCAAAAATCTGTTTCTGCGCAGCAATCAAAATTAAGCATCATCTTATCATTAGAGGCTACTCTTGGCACAACAATGCGAGAAAATAAAGATACAAAGGAGTTGCTACAGAAGTAAACAAACCTTGACTCAATAAAAGAAAAATTGCAGAAAAATAAAATGGGTTGCCTCCCATAAGCGCTTTTCTTTAACGCCTTTTAGCTAGGCACAAAGCATGCATCAAGTATTACCAAGTGAAGAAGCATCAACATTGTAGTTTGTTCGAACAATAGAATCATAAGGTGGCTTAATCTTCTTCCTAGGAAAGTGTTCCATACCTTTCTTGAGAGGAAATTGATATTTTATATTCCCTTCTTTCATATCAATAATAGCACCTACAGTCCTAAGAAAAGGTCTTCCCAGCACAATAGGGCATGATGGATTGCACTCAATATCCAAGACAATAAAATCAACGGGGACATAATTGTTGTTAACCATGATAAGAACATCATCAATTGATTTTCTATTTTATCAAGCTTAGCGAATACCAGTTTCATCCACCATTGGAAAAATTCCCAAACACTCAAAATATTATGAGCTTTCATTGAATCAATCTCAGAAAAGGTTTTCCCTACCATGGTATCTAGAGCAAGTGTTAGACAGAAAATAAACCATGTAGAAAAAATTTATCAGAACTCTCAAATCCATCTTAGGTTGCACCTTCTTGTGCAATTCCAAAATTCTCGCCCAGTCATTCCTAAAGGATTCCCCACCTTTCTGCCTAAAAGTAATAATTTCTCCCACAGGTGGCACACAGGAGGAAAGGAGCAGGGCTGGACATGATAACTAACAGAAAACAAAACTGAAAATAAAAACTAAATGCAAGTAACTAATTTTTTGGTGTTTTGATAATTGAAAGCAACAAGATAAAATAAAATAAACTAAGCAAGACAAAAACAAAGTAAAGAGATTGGAAGCGTGAAACTCCCCTTGCAGAAGACTGCTGTCTCCCGGCAACGGCGCCAGAAAAATAGCTTGATGACGTGAAACACACGTTCGTTGGGAGACCCCAAGAGGAAGGTATGATGTAGTCAGCAGCAAGTTTTCCCTCAGAAAGAAACCAAGGTTATCGAACCAGTAGGAGCAGCAACTCTTAAGAAGGTTGTCAACGGCGCCAGAAAAAATAGCTGTCGCAGGGAGTCTGGACTGTTGACGTGGAATCTGCACACAGCACATCAAATACTTTGCCCCACGAAACAGTGAGGTTGTTAATCTCACTGGCTTGCTGAAAACAAAGGATTAAACGTATGGTGTGGAAATGTGTATTAAATTGAGAGAATGAAAAAGGAACAGTTTACAGTTTGTGGTTGTTTAATCAGTGTAAAAGAATGGACCGGGGTCCACAGTTCACTAGTGGTGTCTCTCCATAAAAGATAACAAACATGTTGGTAACAAATTACAGCTGGGCAATTGACGAATAGTGAGCGCATGACAATGCATATACATGACATGTTGACTACTATGATATTTAATTGGGCATTACGACATAATATATAGACGTTATCCAACAGCATCTATGACTAATAATCCACCGCCGGGTTGTCATCCGAGTCCCCCGTTGGTATTAAGTTGCAAGCAACGGATAATTGCATTAAGTAAAGTGCGTAATGTAAACAAACACATATGCCGTGGACATAGCATCGTTAGGTTATCCCTAGTGGCAACAGCACATACACAAGCTTAGAACTTTCTGTCACTGTCCCAGGTTAAACGGAGACATGAACCCACTATCTAGCATAAATACTCTCTCTTGGAGTTACAAGCATCTACTTGGCCAAAGCATCTAGGAGTAACGGAAAGCATGCAAGATCTTAAATAACATATGAGATAGATTGATAATCAACTTGACATAATATTCAATATTCATTGGATCAGCAAACACAACATGTAGCATTACAATAATATGATCTTGATCATGTAGGGCAGCTCACAAGATCTAAACATGATGGCACAAAGTGGAGAGACAACCATCTAGCTACTGTTATGGACCCGTAGTCCAAGGATGAACTACTCACGCATCACTCCGGAGGCAGGCATGGCGATGTAGAAGCCTCCGGTGACAATTCCCCTCTCCGGCAGGGTGCCGGGAAGAGGTTCTGAACCCTCCCGAGCTAGGGTTGACGACGGCGGCTCTGGATCTTTTCGTGGATTTCTGCTCAGGTACTTAGGGTTTTCGCGTCGGAGGGAATAAGTAGGCGAAAGGGCGGCGGCTGCGGACCCCCGAGGGGCCCACACCACCCTAGGGCGCGGCAGAAGGGGGGCTCGTCCCTAGGTGCGTGTGGCCTCCTGGTGGCCCTCCTCTGCTGCTCCTTCGCTCCGTCAGTGTGTTCTGGAAAAATAGGCACCCACGTGTAGTTTCGTCCAATTCCGAGAATATTTCCATACTAACTTTTCTGGAATACAAAAACAGCAGAAAACCGGAACTGACACTTCGGCATCTTGTTAATAGGTTAGTCCCAAAAAATGTATAAAAGTGATATAAAGTAGATGCAAAACATGTAGCAATTGGTATAAAACAAGCATGGAACATTTGACGGATTTTGTCAAATTCGTCGCACTCAGTCATCCGTCTGAATTTTCCTTCCACGAGTAGATGGATATCACTCTTCCAAACAACTTTCATGTTTCAACCCTTCTATTTTGACGAACATCTACAGTGCTCTACAGTGGGCGCACATCTACAGTGCGCGACCGCCCCCGCGCCATCTGATCTGGATCCGACGGCCCTCCTTTTCATGATAATATGTACATGAAATATATGCACGTCGACGAGCAGGTTCTATTCTCGTGATTGGTTTCGAGTTTCGTCGACTCTAACTCCTTAATTTTGGATCCAAATTCGCAAAATCATTTGACGAATTTTGTCAAATTCGTCGCACTCAGTCATCCGTCTGAATTTTCCTTCCATGAGTAGATGGATATCACCCTTCCAAACAACTTTCATGTTTCAACCTTTCTATTTTGACGGACATCTACATGTTTCTTTCTAATCTTCAATTCGTTTTATTTTAGGCTGTGCAAAAAAAAAGATAAATTCTGACAGATTTCAAATTTAGAATCCGGTATTTGGATCCAGAAATTTGCCTTTTAGATCTAGCCCAGGATGGCATTTTGTTACCTGCCTCTCATGTATAAAGTTTTCGTGAACCGAATTATATTGCTACAATCTCAATTAATAACTCATCCTACAAAATCGTCACGCGGCCACGTCACCTTGCACTGTAGATACGCTTCTACAGTGCAAATTTACAATGCGCGACCTTCTCCGCGCCGTCCGATCTATATCTGGCGGCCCACACGACTTTTTGCAGAAAAGCCCCCGCGTTTTCCAAAAATTGTAAATCAGTCCTCCGGTATAAAACACACGCGTGAACCCTACGCTTTTTTATAGAAAAGTCCCCGAGTTTTATAAAAATTGTAAATCGGACCTCCGGTATAAAACACACGCGCTAACCCTAGAACCGAAATCGACCTCATTCCCCCGAGTCGGCCACCTCTGGCCCGACGCTGCCGCCGCTGCCCAGCCTGTCCCCCGCCGCCGTCCCGCCCCGACCTCAGACCTCCTCCTCTCTCTCCCCGTCGCCCCTCCTCCGCTCCATCCTAGCCCGACGCCGCGTCCCCCCCACCACAATGCACCTCCCGCACGCCGCGCTCTTCATCATCGGCAAGCGGTCTGTGGCGCCGACGGCGACGAGGATAGCTCCCTCGAGGCCTCCTCCGCGGCCGTGTCGATGGGGGGCCCGCGCCGAGGTTCTGGGCGCTGCCAGCGAGGGATTTCAGCTACCACCACCAGCTCTACAGCTTCGCGCCGCTGCCGTATGCGCAGGAGATGATGCTGCCGGCGCCGACCACGTCGGCGGCCCGCGTCGGCAACTACCTCCCCATAGCGCAGGCCAACCTCAACTTTCGCCTCCTTCTCCGGCGGGATCTGTACCTCCTGGAAACAACGTTAGGTGCCTCTGGCCTGCTATTTTTTTGTTCATTCGATTTCTCTTTTTTACATCTAAGTTTGAATCAGTATTTTGTTTGGGATTTGTTAGTCAGATCAATCAGCAAGAAGACTGGCAGCACGATTGCTCCATGGATCATTAGGATTTCAAGGCGAGACACGAAGGGAAAGATCAAACAGCTCGCAAGGTACAAAATTATTGCAGTGAACAAACTTACGATTTTGGCTGATTAAAATCTTTAGGGCATCTTGGCACAGTATCTTTAATCAAAGCTCCGAGTCAGCTAAGGATTTTTTGTATGAGCAGATAAGTGTGCAAGAATTGCCATACTTTTTCTTCTTCTTTGAATCTGCAGTCCCATTTTTTAGATCCTTCAGTACTTTTTGGAATAGATAGCGCTGTTTTTGACACCCAGCTTATTTCCATTAACACTCACTGTCCACGGATCACGATATCAGTAGCCTTTTTCTTATGGTTTTTGACTTATTAAATCCTCACGTACAAAGATTGGTTTTGTATGGAAGATAACATCCTGGCCAATTTGTATGCTCACGTCTCTTTTGTCCGGTCGTGATAAATCTGAAAGTTAGGTTTTCTGTACAGTAGTTTCGTACTTTTAACTCTAATTTATTTATGTTGTGTCACCACACGGATGCAGCGTGTAGCCGCGCAAATTTTCCTAGTGTATCCGAAAGTAGCGTTGTTCATGCCAACGCAGCACATGCACCGTGGCCACATGCATGCATCATTCATGTACACGTGCATTTTTTATTGGCAGTGTGTACAAGTGGCTTCCAACAAACCATCTCGAACGCCAAGTGCGTGCAGTGGGAGTTTTCCCACTGTTGCGCTTCAAAAAAAGGAAACCGATGGATGGACGTGAGTAGGCTCAATTAGATCGATGAAGTAGCGTTTTCCAAGATAAACAGCCGCGATGCAACATCATTCGTACCCCTTTAGGCTCCTTTGAATCCAGTGGCGGAGCCAGGAACTGAGATGAGCGGGGTGAACATATAAGGTGTAAATTTTTGAAGGCACAAAAGCGAGTCTATCCAACAAAATGAGGGCGCAACAAAGATTCAAAAAAAATCTAGTGGCACAATCAATATTTCTGCAAGAAATAGTGACACCGTCGGATTTTTATGCTAATATACGATAGGCATGCTTATGCGCATTCTACAAAAGAAATAATAGAGAGTGAAAAGAAAGTACAAAGCAATGATATCGGGAGAACTGGGAAGCGAACGGAAGCGCTATGTCAGGGGCTCGGGGCGTGCGATTAGCTGGGAATCATGGGTATTGGGCTGGTCCCCTTGTTCGGTTGCCTCGAAAATTAGGCCCAAATTAGGCTCATATTCCTCAGCCAAGCGTCCAGCGTATTGGTTCATCAAAATCGAGCTTCTCAAGGATGCTAATGGCGCCGCCACCGCAGGAAGGCTGGAAAGGGGTGCCTGCTCCGCCCCAGGGAGCCGGGGCGGCCGCCCCGGCTCGCCCCGGTAGTGGCGCCGCCCCTGTTTGAATCATAGGATAGGAAAATTATAGGAATAGGTAAACCATATGATTGAAATGTCATGGCTAGTTGAATCCTTAAGAAGAGCAATTGTGTTTGATGGCATAGGAGAAATAAAGAAATTGTAAAAAGAGATTGAAATGAATGTTAGAATTCCTATGGGAAAGTATAATGATTCCTATGGAAAAATTCCTACAGAAATCAATCATATGAATCAAACGACCAATATAGAAAACTTTCTTATAGGAATTTTTTTTTCAAAATTCTTTGTAGTTCATTTTTAAATCTACTGTTAGCTTTTGATTTATTCTTTTTGCGAGGTCATTTCACGGGCAAACTTTACGTACGTATGTAGAACACTTGGATATGTTTGTTGGAGAGGAGATTTGGTGCTCCCGAGCACCAGTGATCCCGGTGATTTATAAAATTCAAAACAAAATTTAAGAGTTTTAATAAATTCTGGAAAAAATCATGGATGTAGCCAATTATGTATCCCACAAACATGTAAAAAATCAACTTCAAAAACGTTATATTTTGGCTACACGAAAATGATAAAATTGGAGATTTGAAAATATACATATTTAGATCCACACTTTTGTCATTTTCATGTGGCCTAAACTACAACCTATTTGGAGTTGATTTTTTGCACGTTAGTGGGATATATCATTGGCTACATTTATGATCTTTTAGATTTTTCTAAAATTCATAAATAGCATTTTTGAATTTTTCTAAACCACCAGGATCACTGGTGCTCGGGAGGCAAAGACACTTTACGATATTTGTTGCCACTTTTTTCACAAATTTTTAAACGTTTTGCTATTTTTCTAAATTTTCTACTAAACAAGGAGCACATGAGTTTGGGAGCCATTTTGAGTTTCCGGGCGTGCATGCGCGTACGGAAGCGTCCCTACCCCTACAGAATACGTAGTAAGTACTACTAGTACTTGAATAAAAAAACTTGTTTATTTTTGGAAATTCACTTTGGCGCCCGGGTGCATATGCACCCGTTATGTGAAAAATATATTTTAAAATGTCAAAAAAATCTGAACTAAAATTTCGCGGATACATCTTCATATTATATGTGTTTACAAAGTTGTTTCACCAAAAACCGATATATTTTGTGTCTTGTGTAAAAAAACAAAAAAAAGTCGTGAAAAGCCTTAATTTAGCACCAATTTTTTTCTTTTTATACAAGCCACAAAAAATGTCGGTTTTTCGTGAAACGACTTTGTGAACACATAACATGTTAAGATCTATGCGCGAACATTTTTTTCCAAAATTTTTGACATTTCAAAATATGTGCAAAATGCATTTTAAATAAAGGGTGCATAGGCACCCGGAACCAAATCATTTTCGGAAATTCAGTTAGGATTATTCAAGTGGTCACACTCACACTTCGTTCGACTAGTACAAGTTTGAAAAAGACCGTTCGAAATCAATGTAACGTGTGCAGGGCAATAATGGAGAGTCTCAAAGATTGAAACGTCGTTGGTTGGTTAATCAATTTGAAAATCCACTTCATTGATTGATCATCGACTCCATCATTCGATCGAGTTCAATGAATTCGCCCAAGAGTCTCCATTTGATTATTTTTCAGTTGGAGTGTAGGAGTAAAGCGGAGGCAAGGTGTGGAGCGGCACGTGAGCGGTTGCGTGGTGAGAACTGACACCAGAGCACACCACCTGGAACCCCTGCTGGCTGCCTAGTGCCAACACGCACGACAAGACAAGCCAACAAACAAGTACAGGACTAGGCGTCTCGGCATCTTTCCGTTCGATCCCCGGGTCGCCACCCGTTTGATCAAGTCACGCGGGACCGTGCGATTAAAACAGGAACAAACCTGTCTAAGCGCGCACACGTGCACCTTCTGCTGACCGCACAAAAATCAGTAACACAGCGACTCGTGCGCCTCAACGCTCCCAGCCGCTGTACGACGACCATAGCCAGCGAGGAAACTCCTCGTGCTCCGACCGCAGCCGGTGAGGAAACTCCTTCGTCTCCGACCGCGCGGCAAGCACCAGCGGGGCCTTCTCAGCATGACCCCTTGAACCATCCCTGCACAAAGCTTGTGCGCCGGCACCTCTCCGCCCAAAGCCACGCATGTCGCCAGAGAAGACGCCCGTCGCAGCGTCGCTTGTAGCAACGTTGGTTGCCGTATGTAGCGCCGCCGCTCGCCATAAGTAGCAACGCCGGCGGGCGCGTGTAGCACCGGCGCCGGCCATATGTAGCAACGCCAGCGGTCTCGTGTCGCCGGCGGGCGCTTGTAGCACCGCCGCTCGCCATAGGTAGCAATGCCGCTCGCCGTATGTAGCACCGCCGCCGGCCGTAGGTAGCAATGCCGGCGGTCTCGTGTCGCCGGCGGGCGCGTGTAGCAACGCCGTTCTCCGTGCGTAGCAACGCCGGCCGCCGTATGTAGCACCGCCGCCGGCCGTAGGTAGCAACGCCGGCGGTCTCGTGTCGCCAGCGGGTGCGTGTAGCAACGCCGCTCTCCGTGCATAGCAACGCCGGCCGCCGTATGTAGCAAATCCACGGGCCTTTGGTAGCACCGTCGCCGGTCAGACGTAGCACCGCCGCGACACCGCCGGCCTTTGGTAGCACAGCCGTATGTTGTTCGTAGCACCGCCGGAAGCCGCTGGTAGCATCGGCGCCTGCAGCTCGTAGCGCCGCTGGCAGCCGCCGGTAGCATCGACGCCTGCAGCTCGTAGCGCCGCTGGCAGCCGCCGGTAGCAACTCCGTTTGCCATCGGTAGCATCGGCGGCCGCTCACACCACCACTGCAAGGCCCTAGCAGCCCCTCCAGCCATGGCTCGCTACCGCCACCTGTGGCTTCCAGCACGGCCCCATTTGCAGCACCAAGCATGCTGGATTGCAGACAGAGGAAGCAGCGGACGAGGAAGGTGTCCCCGTGAGGCGGCGCATGGTGGCTTGGGTGGGGCGTGCAGGCAGGGACGGAGGCGGGCGAGAGAGGTCTCCATAGGGCGGCGCATGGTGAGTCGGCCGGCAGCAGGGGAAGCTCGTGCTATCGAGGCGGAGGCGCTGCGGAGGTGAATTAGGAGTGAATCGTGGGATGAACGAGTGGAGGGGAAGGAGACAACGAGAGGATAAGGAAAGGATGTGTGGCTGTGCACGTGGCGACCCGGACGATGGATCGTCCGGGGGATAACAAGCGTTTCCCAACAAACAAGCCCCACCCTAGCTACTGGGCCGGCCACCATGTTCTGGTCAGACCCAGACGGGGCGCCGACCTCCGACGTGTACCTGATGTGGATCCAGTAGCAAAACTTGGACCGTGAATGGTTGATGGGTGATGTTCATCAATGGAATTAACCGGTTCGTTCGTTCCTGACTGTAGTTTTCCCAAAAAAAGAAGGAAAAAAATCCGTGACTGTCATTTTTTTTCTAGGAATTTCTGTCAGACTCTGAGAGAAATGCAGCTAACCCAATCTGAAATTCAGGACCGCAGGTCCATCATAGGATCGATTTGGGCTGTACTCGGCCGAATGATCTCAGACCAGTGCAGATTGCGTGTTGTCGGCTGATCATCTGCTCAATTCTACGTGCAGTATTCTCTCGGCCTTAATTTGGCAATGCACTGAAAATCTGGGGCCCTAAAGAAAAGCAGCAGAAATGTTGTAGTACTAGTTTATTTATGCGATGGTAGTCGTGTATATATTTATGGATGAGACTTTGCTTCAACTGCTCAAAATTCGGTCCTTACTTCTAGAGACCGAGGCCCCGTTTGGGAACCGGGTTGATTTCTACCTCGAATGAAGACGACGGAACTCTCGTGTAAATTACGGGCCTTATTAGCAGATCCGTGTTTTCCTTCGGGCCATTTACGGATCTAAATCTGGTCTCCCAAGCGGGGCCTAAGACTTGCCACAATGGAGTATCATAAGTGGTATCATGCATGCCATGTTGGCAAAAAGCTGACGTGTCACTGCAATTAATGATGAGAGATGTGATAGTGATATCATAGGTAGATACCGTAACATACGGATTTCAATGCAAGATGAGTCTATAACATAATAAATGCAATAATATATGATACCACACATATGTTACTACCCATTGTGGCACTAGTAACATAGACTAGTATTATATGCATGATACTAGTATATGATACTCCCCATTGTGACTAGTCTAAGAGAGATAGGGTCCGAATTCCAAACACAAATACGTGACAAAATCACAAACTGCAGCAAAATAAATCAGGATAGTAACGCGGAATAGTAGCAGGGATTGACACATACGAAGCGGACGCATGCAAATCACATATGCCAACCATCTACACGCACGACAAACACTCTTTTATCTCCCATCTCTTAGGTTGCAGAGCGGGCCCGTACCCAGCCCGCATAACTTTAAAATAGGCAAAGCTGTGTAGTGTGGGAACCTGCTCAGATTTGATCAGTTTAAACTAAAATATGTTTTGCGGGCCTATGCGGGACCGCCGCTGACACCTGTACCCACCCCATTAGGGCATGTATAGCTTAAGACGCTTGTACTAGCGTTTAAATGGAGATGAAAGGATCGATTAATTTTAGCGCCCACACCAAGATCCTGGCGGTCCAACCCTAGACTTAAGAACTCGACGCTATATTCTCTAGTTGACGAAATCCTGCAAGGGTGAAAATAGCGAAACGCCCTTGTATGCCACAACCGCCAATCAGTTGGGATCAAAAGCCTAGTGTCTATAAATAAGCTCCCCATTGTATCTGACCTACACGCACAAAAAAAAATCCAGTATAGCACGAGAAACCATTATTTCTTTCGAACCTCGGCAATGCCTTTGACTAATAAGTCGAAAAGAGTTGGACGATTCATCAGGGAAACCTGCTAAAAACCATACAATACAACGCACCATGCCGACCCCAAGGCCACTAGTACAGAACGACACATCGGAAACGGAGAAACGGTCCGTGTCACCGCCCCCGATACTGATGTGAAGAACTCAATGGCAACAGAGTTGATAAACCGTTGCCCCTAACATGGGAAACAATTGTTATATTAGATCGTTACTGACATGTTTCACATTACACACGGAGTTTTGCTAATCACCGTTTCTAATAAGGGTTACAGTAAAAAAAAAAACACCGGTGACGGGTTGTGCCGTCGATGGAGCCCTGCTCCATGCGACTAGACGGCCGCTCGGTCGTCATCGTATTCCTGTTCGCCCTGCTTTACAAAATTTCATCGGTGCGCGTGGCTGGAGTTCAGCTCCTATGTCTTCACGGTCGCCACATGATCATCGACTGTCTTCATCCTGCTGCACAAAATGTACTGCTCCTGGTGACGACACCGTGTACGGAGCCCGCTCCTAGGTTTTCACGGTAGCAGCATCGTCACCAAGCATCCATCAAGCCCTTGACACAACAAATATTTTGTTAAAAACAGCAAACAGAGCTAATAAACAGAGCCAATAAGCAGTAAACAGAGCAAATATACAGAGCTAACTAGAAAAATAACATAGCAAACTGGAGTGGGATAAGTAGCTAACAGAGCAAAATAGGTAGCTAACAGGGCAAATACATAGCTGAACAGAGCTAACTAACAGAGCAAACCGAGCCTAAATAAGTAGCTAACAGAGCAAATCCATAGCTAACATAGCAAAATAAGTAGCTAACAGAGCAAATACATAGCTGAACAGAGCTAACTAATAGAGCAAAACCGAGATAAAATATAGCTACAGAGCAAATACATAGCTAACATAGCAAAATAAGTAGCTAACAGAGCAAATACATAGCTGAACAGAGCTAAATAACAGAGCAAAACGATCTAAATAAGTAGCTAACAGAGCAAAAAAAAAAGTAGCTAACAGAGCAAATATATAGCTGAACAGAGCTAAATAACAGAGCAAACCGAACTAACTAAGTAGTTAATAGAACAAATACATAGTGAAAAGAGCTAAATATGCAGCCGACAGAGAAAATACATAGCTAAACAGAGCTAAATAACAGAGCAAACCAAGCTAAATAAGTAGTCTAACACAGCAAATACATAGTAAAAAGAGCGGTCGTTTTGATCGCTTTCCGTCGCGGATTGCGTCCCAGGCGCTGGAGCCACTGTCAGAGGAGACCTCATCCTCCTCGAACACCGGAGCGTCCTCCTCCTCCTCCGCAGCGCTGCGCCGCCGCATCTGGCCCCGGGCCCTGGCCAGGGAGAAAGACCGGCGTATGGCCGCCCGGAGCTGCGTCTAAAACAATGACTCCTCGGAGGCTTCTATCGCGTGCTCGGCGGCGGAGATGCGGACAATCTCTCCATCGCAGACGCCCAAATGACACCGTCGACGCGCTGCGCTGCTTGATCGTGGGACACACGTTCGTGGGAGACCCCAAGAGGAAGGTATGAAGCAGTGCAGCAGCAAGTTTCCTCAGTATGAAACCAAGGTTTAATCGAACCAGTAGGAGTAAGAAATCGCTTCTGAAGGTTGTCAGTGGCGCGCTGACGTGGAACCTGCACACAACACAATCAAACTACTTTGCCCCAACGAAACAGTGAGGTTGTCAATCTCACCGGCTTGCTGAAAACAAAGGATTAAACGTATGGTGTGGAAAACAGTAGTAAATTGCAGAGAATGAAAAGGAACAATGTTTGCAGTTGGTTGTATTATCAGTGTAAAAGAATGGACCGGGGTCCACAGTTCACTAGTGGTGTCTCTCCATAAAAGATAACTAACATGCTGGGTGAACAAATTACAGCTGGGCAATTGACAAAATATTGAGCGCATGACAATGCATATATATGACATGATGATTACTATGATATTCATGGGGCATTACGACAAAATACATAGACCGTTATCCAACAGCGTCTATGACTAATAATCCACCTCCAGGTTGTCATACCGAGTTCCCCGTTGGTATTAAGTTGCAAGCAACGGATAATGCATTAAGTAATGTGCGTAATGTAAACAAATGCATTAGACCTAACGGCGCACCCTTAAGCTAAGCATCGGTTATTTTATCCCTAGTGGCAACAGCACATCCACAATCTTAGAAGTTGTCACTCTCCCAGATTACCGGAGGCATGAACCCACTATCTAGCATAAATACTCACTCTTGGAGTTACAAGCATCTACTTGGCCAAAGCATCTACTAGTAACGGAAAGCATGCAAGATCATAAATAACATATAAGATAGATTGATAATCAACTTGACATAGTATTCAATATTCATCGGATCCCAGCAAACACAACATGTAGCATTACAATAAGATGATCTTGATCATGATAGGCAGCTCACAAGATCTAAACATGATAGCATAAAGTGGAGAGACAACCATCTAGCTACTGCTATGGACCCGTAGTCCAAGGATGAACTACTCACGCATCACTCCGGAGGCAGGCATGGTGATGTAGAGCCCTCCGGTGATGATTCCCCTCTCCGGCAGGGTGCCGGGAAGAGCTTCTGAACCCTCCCGAGCTAGGGTTGACGGCGGCGGCGTCTCTGGAACTTTTCGTGGATAATGGCTCGGGTTTAGGGTTTTCCGTGAAGATATAATAGGCGAAAGGGCGGCGGCTGGAGCGACGTGGGGCCCACCCCACCACGGCGCGGGAGGGGGGCCGCCCGCCCATGGTGTGGCGCTCCTCGGCCCTCCGTCTCTCTTTGGACTCCGTGTCGTGTTGGAAAAATAGGAGGTTCTGTCCAAGTTTCGTCCAATTCCGAGAATATTTCCAGACTAGCTTTTCTGGAATACAAAAACAGCAGAAAACAGGAACTGGCACTGTGGCATCTTGTTAATAGGTTAGTCCCAGAAAATGCATAAAAATGCTATGAAGTGTATATAAAACATGTAACAATTGGTATAATATCAACATGGAACATCAGAAATTATAGATACGTTTGAGACGTATCAAGCATCCCCAAGCTTAGTTCTACTCGTCCTCGAGTAGGTAAAACGATAAAAACAAAATAATTTCTGAGGTGACATGCTACAATCATAATCTTGATCAAATAGTATTGTAAAGCACATGTTATGAATGAAGTGATCCAGGTCAATGGTCTATAGTTTGCTAGCAAGTAGATAATGAGCAAACAACTGAATCATATAAGCAAAAACTTTTCATGAATAGTACTTTCGAGACAAGCATCAAAGAGTTTTGCATAAGAGTTAACTCATAAAGCAATAGATTCTAAGTAAAAGGTATTTAACCAACACAAAGGAAGATTTAAGCTTCAGCAATTGCTTTCAACTTTCAACATATATATCTCATGGATATTTGTCAACACAAAGCAATATAATAAGTGCAATATACAAGCATATAAAAATTGTTGCACCAAAGTTGACACTAGTGTTTGCTTCTGAGATAGAAAGAAGTAGGAAAACTGACTCAACATAAAAGTAAAAGAAAGGCCCTTCGCAGAGGGAAGCAGGGATTAAATCATGTGCTAGAGCTTTTTAAGTTTTTGAAATCATATAGAGAGTAAAAATAAGTTTTGGAGGTGTTTGTTAATTGTCAACGAATCAGAAAATGGAAAGTACAATATGACCCCTGCCAACCAGACTTTTAAGAGCGGCTCCCATGAAGGACGTTATTTCTACCAGCAAGGCAGATCATCCCTTTCTCTTTTGTTTACACATGCAGATATTTCACTGTTTGTCATTGCTTGACTGATAAATCAGGGCAAAAATGTGAAGAGAATTAAGCGGTTAAAGTTGTAATTAATTGGGACTGGGCACCCCATTTGCCAGCTCTTTTTGCAAAATTAATGGATAAGCGGATGTATATGCCGCTAGTCCGGTGGTAAAGTCTGTTTGACAGTTGACATAAAGACATCCACCCCGTCCTCATGAGCTTGGTAAACATTGACAAAAATAGGAGTAATAATTTTGAATAGTTTAAAGGTAGCACATGAAAAATTTACTTGGAATGGCAAGGAAATACCACATATAGGTAGTTATGGTGGACACAGATGGCATGGATTTTGGCTCAAGGTTTTGGATGCACGAGAAGCATTCCCTCTCAGTACAGAGTTTAGGCTAGCAAGGTTATTTGAAGCAAACACAGGATATCAACCGACACAGCAAGACTTATATGAAAACATATTGCAAGCATTATAAGACTCTACACTGTCTTCCTTGTTAACCAAACCCTTTTACTAGAAAATATCTAGACCTTAGAGATACCAATCATGCAAACCAAATTTCAACGAGCTTTACGGTAGTTCTTCATTAATAGGTTTTAACTACATGATACAAAAGCTTAAACATGAACTACTTGATAACTCAAAACAATTGACAAGTATCAAATTATCCAATACAGTGATCTACAAGAATATGTAAGCTTTTTCCATTATACCATCTACCACATGCAACATTTTCTGTTCCAACCAAACACCAATCAATTTATTTCAACATAAACTCTCCAAACAATTATAAGTGAAGCAAGAGAGTACTTTCTTTAAAAGAACTAACAGCTCTGAATAAGAGATGCATGCAAAACAGGAGCTAAAAGCATAGCAATAGCTAGATAAGAATACTCAACAAGTATAAGTGAAGAATAGGAGTATTCATATGAAAAAGCGGAGCGTGTCTCTCTCCCAATCAAGAATGCTAGGGTCCAATCAAGTTGACCATAAGAAAAATAAAATACTGAAAATAAAAGCACACAGACGCTCCAAGTAAAGCACATATGATGTGAAAGAATTAAAATATAGTTTCACTAGAGATGACCTGATAAGTTTGATGAAGAAGGGGATGCCTTGGGCCCAAGCTTAGACGCTTGAGTCTTCTTGAAATATGCTGGGGTGATCCATGGGAGCATCCCCAAGCTTAAGCTCTTCACTCTTCTTGATCACATTATATCATCCTTCTCTCTTGACCCTTGAAAACTTCCGCCACACCAAACTCAGAGTAATTCTCATTAGAGGGTTAGTGCACAATCAAAAACTCACATGTTCTATAAGGACACAAACATGACCGTTACTTTTAACATTAACTACTGCCACTGATGTTATGTGAAGCTCTTCACCCTAAAAAAGAATTCCACTCAACACTAGTAAAAGAGAGAATGCGAAAAATAAAAGACAGAATCTGTCTAAACAGAACAGTCGTAAAGACGAATTTTTTCGAGGCACTTACGTTGCTCAGATCGAAAAACAAAACTAACGAAAGATGCGTACATATCTGAGGATCACGCACAAAATTTGCAGATTTAAATAATTTTTCTGTGATTTTACAGAAGTAAAACGGTGCAGCAGAAATCCAAATCTAGCATCATCTTCCTATTAGAGGCTCCACTTGGCACAACAATGCGATAAAATAAAGATACAAAGGAATTGTTACAGAAGTAACACTCCTTGACTCAAAAAAGAAAAATTGCAGAAATAAAAAATGGGTTGTCCATAAGCGCTTTTCTTTAAGCCTTTTAGCTAGCATAGTAATTTTTATGATGCTCACATAAGGATAAGAGTTGAAACATAAAAGAGAGCATCAAAAGCATATATAAAACATGTTTAAATCTAACACTCTTCCTATGCATAGGAGCCTTGTAAGAAAACAAGTCAATGAAGCACAGAGTGACTAGCATAGGAAGGCAAAACAAGTGCAACTTCAAAACTTTCAACATAAAGAGAGAGACTTAATATTATTGAGATATATGAAATTGTGTCTCCCTCTCTCATATGACCATTAGGTCTTAAAGCAACCAACATATAAAAGCAACACAAGAGAAAGCTCAAAACTTTCATCATAAAGAGAGGAAATTTAATAACATGAAGATTTCTATAACCATATTTTCCTCTCTCAAAATAATTTTCAGTAGCATCATGAATAGACTCAACAATATAGATATCACATAAAGCATTCTTATCATGATCCACATGCATACAAGTATCATTACTCTCCACATAAGCATAATCAATTTATTAGTAATAGTGGGAGTAAAACTATCACAGCCATCATTGTAAACATCATATATAGGAGGCATATCATAATCACAATACTTTATCCTCAATAGTAGGTGGAACTAAAATGTCATATTCATCATTACCGACCTCCCCAAGCTTAAAGTCTTCCATAGCATTAGCAACAATGGTGTTCAAAGAATTTATAGTAATAACATTGCTACCATCATCCAAATAAATTTCCATAGGTTTCTTAATTTTCTCTTCAAACACTTCATGTCCCAATTCAAGATAAATTTTATAAAGCTCTCTCATGTTGTTTTCAGCCATAGGACTAGTTTCAAAGAAAGTAACCATTGATAGCAAGTAAAGAACTAGTCATAATAACAAACCGAAATAAACTAGGTGCAGGAATTTAATTTTTTTGTGTTTTTGATAATTAAAAGCAAACAAGATAAAATAAAAAGTAAACTAAGCAAGAAAAACAAAGTAAAGAGTTGGAAGCGTGAGACTCCCCTTGCAGAAATCTTACTCCCCGGCAACGGCGCCAGAATTCTTGATGACGTGGACACACGTTCGTTGGAGACCCCAAGAGGAAGGTATGAAGCAGTGAGCAGCAGTTTCCCTCAGTATGAAACCAAGGTTTAATCGAACCAGTAGGAGTAAGAAATCACTTCTGAAGGTTGTCAGTGGCGCGCTGACGTGGAACCTGCACACAACACAATCAAACTACTTTGCCCCAACGAAACAGTGAGGTTGTCAATCTCACCGGCTTGCTGAAAACAAAGGATTAAACGTATGGTGTGGAAAACAGTAGTAAATTGCAGAGAATGAAAAGGAACAATGATTGCAGTAGGTTGTATTATCAGTGTAAAAGAATGGACCGGGGTCCACAGTTCACTAGTGGTGTCTCTCCATAAAAAATAATAACATGCTGGGTGAACAAATTACAGCTGGGCAATTGACAAAATATTGAGCGCATGACAATGCATATATATGACATGATGACTACTATGATATTCATGTGGGCATTACGACAAAATACATAGACCGTTATCCAACAGCGTCTATGACTAATAATCCACCTCCAGGTTGTCATACGAGTTCCCCGTTGGTATTAAGTTGCAAGCAATGGATAATCGCATTAAGTAATGTGCGTAATGTAAACAAATGCATTAGACCTAACGCGCACCTTAAGCTAAGCATCGGTTATTTTATCCCTAGTGGCAAACACATCCACAATCTTAGAAGTTGCTGTCACTCTCCCAGATTACCGGAGGCATGAACCCACTATCTAGCATAAATACTAACTCTTGGAGTTACAAGCATCTACTTGGCCAAAGCATCTACTAGTAACGGAAAGCATGCAAGATCATAAATAACATATAAGATAGATTGATAATCAACTTGACATAGTATTCAATATTCATCGGATCCCAACAAACACAACATGTAGCATTACAATAAGATGATCTTGATCATGATAGGCAGCTCACAAGATCTAAACATGATAGCATAAAGTGGAGAGACAACCATCGTAGTCCAAAGATGAACTACTCACGCATCACTCCGGAGGCAGGCATGGTGATGTAGGCCCTCCGGTGACGATTCCTCTCTCGGCAGGGTGCCGGGAAGAGCTTCTGAACCCTCCCGAGCTAGGGTTGACGCCGACGGCGTCTCTGGAACTTTTCATGGATAATGGCTCGGGTGTCTAGCGTTTTCCCGTGAAGATGAATAAATAGACGAAGGGCGGCGGCTGGAGAGACCCGAGGGGCCCACACCCACACGACGCGGTTGGAGGTGGGGCCGCGCCGCCTAGGGTGTGGCCGCCTCCTCGGTCGCCTCCGTCTCTCCTTTGGACTCCGTGTACGTGTTGGAAAAATAGGAGGTCCTGTCCAGGTTTCGTCCAATTCCGAGAATATTTCCAGAATAGCTTTTCTGAAATACAAAACAGCAGAAAACAGGAACTGGCACTGTGGCATCTTGTTAATAGGTTAGTCCAAGAAAATGCATAAAAATGCTATGAAGTGTATGTACAACTTGTAACAATTGGTATAATATCAAAATGGAACATCAAAAATTATAGATACGTTTGAGACGTATCAGCGCTCAAAGGCGGCGGGAGAGAGGAGGAGACCGACCTCCAGATCCGAGTGCTCATCATCCGAGGAGGACGAGATCCGGGCATCGGGGGCCGCCGCCGCCATGGATCCGTTGTGGATTTGACGGCTTCGAAAGAACTCGCGACCTCGCTCGCGATGGACCTCGGCCCAGTTGTTTGGAGGTTCAGCTCCGGTTGGCGCCTCGGAGGGTTGGCGGAGCAAGATGCTCTATCCTGACTTCCGTTGGCGCCGGAGGGGTTCGACATCGAGGGAGTGAAGTAGGTGGAGAGAGTATGAGGATAGGGTTAGTACCTGCGGTTGAGTGCGAGTGAGATACACTGGAGTGGGTGATATTTATACGGGCACCGCTTAATGTGCCTTCACATGGGAAACGGAGATTGCCAGAACTCCGTATCTGTTGTGGCTGGCTTATCCGCAGCGGAGTTGTGTTTTCCTCCGTTATGGGTAGCGGTTATGGGCAACGGAGCTGCTTTCCACCTCTGTTACCATTTGTCGGGCCCCATCGACCGACTAGCGTGCGCGCACTCACGGAAGCGCGGATCTCATTTTTCCGTCGCCTAACTCGTGCCGTTTCCATAGGGGTATCCGATGTGTCGTTCTGTACTACTGGGACACGGCCCAAAAAATGAGCCACGACCATGTCGCCCTAGCAACCATGGCCAACACTAACACATCGGAGGCGACCTCAAACGCAAGGAGAAATCCGGAGCCGCCGCTCCGACGTCCACACCGGGCCTAAGGAGCCACGAGTCAACAACCATGTTGCCCTAGCAACCATAATCGACACTGACATGGCGGAGGCGAGCTCAACGCAAGACGAATCCGGAGCCGTAGCTCCGACATCCACGCCGGCTCTAGAGACCTAGCGAAGACGAAAGCTCGCCGCCGCCAACCACCAGCTGCCTCCACTAGTCCCTCTAGGGATGGAACATCCAAGGCGAGTCACCAAGTGGCAAAGCGACGCAGTAGCGCCGCCATCGCCCGATCCCGTGTGGATCTGGGGTTTCCCCCGGAGAAAGCGGCGTGGAGAAGTAAGAGCACCGCTTCGACGACGCCTTCGATCAAGAAGGATGGTGACGCCCTCGTCGGCCCTGGCCGACCGCCAGGGAAGGATTTTCGCCCGGCGATGTGTCGCAAACCCCGCAAACCCGCCCGTAGAGGACCAACCAGTTCACCATCACCGCAGGTCGCAGCCATCGCGACACCTCACGCCACGGCAGGTGCCGCGCCGACCATGCAACGGGCCGCCGCCCCGGTATCCTCTCGTCCGGCTTCTCGAACAAACGGAGATGCAGACAGCCCGCGCGCCCTCGCGCGCCTGTCGCCACCGCTACCATGCCCCGACGATGCTCCATGACGCCGGCGCGTATAGCTCACCGGAACCCGGAAAAGACCAGGCTCCAGCCACCACTAGGCACAGCCGATGCCGAAGCACGCCGACAACCTCCACTGGGGTCGCCGCCCCGGCACACCACATCAAGCACCGCGGTGGCCCGCGTCGACGCCCTGCCATCCACGGGAAACCATTATTAGTCCGTCTTATCATGTATATATTTCTTCTAGTAGATCAATACCAAAGCATTCTCATTAAACACACTTTCAGACCACCGGCCTAGCAAGAAACAGTTGCAAAGCTATGAACATGCCTCCGGAGTCCAGACGCATGTTTCGTTTCATTCGGGCCATTGATTATTCATCCATCCTTCCGTCCGTGCAACAGTAACCCTACCAACCAAAAGCATGATCACCAATTCCACCATTGCCACAAGAAGAGTGTCGCCGCGAAAATTTTCCTAGTGTATCCGAAAGTAGCGCTGTTCATGCCAACGCAGCACATGCACCGTGGCCACATGCATGCATCATTCATGTACACGTGCTTTTTTTATTGGCAGTGGTACAAGTGGCTTCCAACAAATCTCGAACGCCAAGTGCGTGCAATGTAAGAGAATCAAGGAAACCGATGGATGGACGTGAATAGGCTCAATTAGATCGATGAAGTAGCGTTTTCCAAGATAAACAGCCGCGATGCAACATCATTCGTACCCCTTTAGGCTCCTTTGAATCCAGTGGCGGAGCCAGGAACTGAGATGAGCCGGGGTGAACATATAAGGTGTAAATTTTGAAGCACAAAAGCGAGTCCTATCAACAAAATGAGGGCGCAACAAAGATTAAAAAAAAATCTAGTGGCACAATCAATATTTCTGCAAGAAATAGTGACACCGTCGGATTTTTATGCTAATATACGATAGGCATGCTTATGCGCATTATACAAAAGAAATAATAGAGAGTGAAAGAAAAGTACAAAGCAATGATATCGGGAGAACTGGGAAGCGAACGGAAGCGCTATGTCCGGGGCTCGGGGGCGTGCGATTAGCTAGGAAATCACTGGGTATTGGGCTGGTCCCTTGTTCGGTTGCCTCGAAAATTAGGCCCAAATTAGGCCCATATTCCTCAGCCAAGCGTCCAGCGTATTGGTTCATCAAAATCGAGTTCTCAAGGATGCTAATGGCCGCCGCCACCGCAGGAAGGCTGGAAGGGGTGCCTGCTCCGCCCCAGGGGAGCCGGGGTGGCCGCCCCTGCTCGCCCGGTAGTGCGCCGCCCCTGTTTTGAATCATAGGATAGGAAATTGTAGGAATAGGTAAACCATAGGATTGAAATGTCATGGCTAGTTGAATCCTTAAGAAGAGCAATTGTGTTTGATGGCATAGGAGAATAAAGAAATTGTTAAAAAGACATTGGAATGAATGTTAGAATTCCTATGGGAAAGTATAATGATTCCTATGGAAAAAATTCTATAGAAATCAATCATATGAATAAACGACCAATATGAAAACTTTCTTATAGGAAAAAATCTTTCTAAAATCCTTTGTAGTTCATTTTTAAATCTACTGTTAGCTTTTCATTTATTCTTTTGCGATGTCATTTCACGGGCAAATTTACGTACGTATGTAGAACACTTGGATATGTTTGTTGGAGAGGAGATTTGGTGCTCCCGAGCACCAGTGATCCCGGTGATTTCAAAAATTCAAAACAAAATTTATGAGTTTTAAAAAATATTCTGGAAAAAATCACGGATGTAGCCAATTATGTATCCCACACAAACATGTAAAAAATCAACTTCAAAAACGTTATATTTGGCTACATGAAAATGATAAAATTGGAGATTTGAAAATATACATATTTAGATCCACACTTTTGTCATTTTTCGTGTAGCCTAAACTACAACGTATTTGGAGTTGATTTTTTTGCACGTTAGTGGGATATATCATTGGCTACATTTATGATCTTTTAGATTTTCTAAAATTCATAAATAGCGTTTTTGAATTTTTCTAAACAACCAGGATCACTGGTGCTCGGAGGCAAAGACACTTTACGATGTTTGTTGCCACTTTTTTCGCAAATTTTTAAAACGTTTTGCTTTTTTCTAAATTTTCTACTAAACAAGGAGCACACGAGTTTGGGAGCCATTTTGAGTTTCCGGGCGTGCATGCGCGTACGGAAGCGTCCCTACCCCTACAGAATACGTAGTAGTATACTAGTACTTGAATAAAAAAACATGTTTATTTTTGGAAATTCACTTTGGGCACGGGATACATCTCATTATATTTTAAAATGTCAAAAATTCTGAACTAAAATTTCGCGGATGCATCTTCATATTATATGTGTTTACAAAGTTGTTTCACTAAAAACCGATATATATTTTGTGTCTTGCGTAAAAAAATAAAACAAAACGTCGTGAAAAGCCTTATTTTAGCACTGAATTTTTTCTTTTTTATACAAGCCACAAAAAATATCGGTTTTTCGTGAAACGACTTTGTGAACAATAACATGATTAAGATCTATGCGCGAACATTTTTTTTTCCAAATTTTTTGACATTTCAAAATATGTGTAAAATGCATTTTAAATAAGGGTGATATATGCACCCGGGAGCCAAATCTTTTCGGAAATTCAGTTAGGATTATTCAAGTGGTCACACTCACACTTCGTTCGACTAGTACAAGTTTGAAAAAGACCGGTCAGTTGCTACTTCTTCTAGCCATCATCAGTTTTGGATCTCGGTTGCTTACAACACCCGTGAGTGTCACAATAAGTTAGCGTAGCTTCTTTTCCTCTGCTCTCCTCCGCTTCCTCCTTGAGAGTCGTCTCGAGCTTTCCATCGCCGCCCCTTTCCTTCTTTCTCACCGGAGGCTCTGCCGGCCGGCGAGGAGATGGAATAGGTTGGTCTGGCTGCCTCTGTATATAGTAGTTTAGGTTCTTACTTATGTTTGCCGCGATGGCGTCTCTTGCTTTATGCCGTCCCTCTCCCCCCCGCTTTCTTTGCTGGTGCTCTTGCCAAGCATGCTGGCCGTCTCTGCTTATCTCGGCGAGCCTCCGTGGCGGAAGCTTCAAGGTGTGGTGGATCGGCGGAGAGCTTCTTAAATAAAGGCAGATTAGGTGTGGTGGTGTGATTTCTCTCTGGCTTGCCGTGGTGGCAAGGAGAGAGATTGGTGTCGCCGCTTCATCGATAGATCCAGAGGTGCTGGTGTGGGATTCGTGTTGCAGGATTTCCGGAACCTATTCTGCTGCACGGTGGGGAAGATGATGCAGATTACCAAGCTCCGGAGGATGGAGGAGGAAAGCTGCATCGTCGTTTCTGCGATCCCTTCAATAAAAAGGTTCGTAAATCGCGATTTCCGATGGTGGTAACAGGATTCTGGTCGCTGCCTTTTGCTCGTCGTGGTGGCGGGAATAGAGATGGTTTCTGGGTCTTTGGTTCATCGCTACTGGAATCACAGCAGGGGAGGAGTTCTACTTCTCCAGGAGATTTCTCACGGCGGCGCTCTTCTCGTCGCCGTCCAAGATGGTCGAAAGGCGACCTCTCGGCCTTTCTCGTCGGTTGCGGTGTTTTCCGGCCGGCGATGCAAGGATCTGTTCAACCTCCAGGCTGTTATGCCGTATCGGAGGCCCTTGAGCATCGTGTAGTGAGCTCCCGCTCTTCGCCCCAAGTGGTCTAGTCCCGGTGGCGCTGAGTCGACTGCGCCGAGCTCTGGTTGCATCACGCTGAGAAGAAGGAGCTGGCCTGATTGCATTTCTTCTTTTCCTGTGTAAGTCCTAGGTGCAAAATGTAAGGGCTTGATTGTAATTTTTATCTTTCTTGAGTCCTTTTTCTATAAATTGTTCCAGCGGTGATTAATAGAATTCTAGGTCCATTCGGGACCGTCCTCTGTTCAAAAAAAAAAAAAAAAAAAGACCGGTCGAAATCAATGTAACGTGTGCCAGGGCAATAGTGCAAGTGCAAATCACAAACAGTGCGGCGTCCATCCGACAATCACACACTAATTAATTAATCTATAGCTACTAGGTGTGCGTACATCATAATACTACGGAGCACCGGTGGCTGTCATCAAAGTGGAATACAGTACTAAACTATTAATTCTTTATTTATGGTAGGGAATAAAGATCGAGTTGAGCTGTTGAGCCCAGGCAGATCGAGGGAACCCTTCATGTCGATCTCTTTCTTTATTCGGAGGGCAAAAAGAATCGACGATAGCTGCTCGAGACATTCCCGGGAATAAACGTTCACGGCACATGCACCATGTGAGCAAGCACACGGCCGGCACACACTGCACTCAGTGGTTGGCCCTTGCCGCTCGCCGTCGCCGACGGGGCCGATGATGACGACGACGATATTGTAAATGCAGTCACGGCACACTGAGGAATGAAAAAATAGTCTCATAGGTGTAAGGGCCTTTGATTTGGAGGAAATACCTAGGAATAGTCACTAGTGGAAAAAGGGTCCTCCATCCCTGTCTAGGAAAAGAGCATTAGTCTCCACTGTGTTTGGGCCGGGACTAGTGTAACAACTAGTCCCGGGCTGTCCAGCTCCAACGGCTAGGAGGCCGGGGAGCCCAGTCCTGGGCCGTTCCTGACCTCTAGTCCGGGCCGTGATACCGCCCGGGACTAAGGGCTCGTGCCCAGCAGCCCCACAAGCGGGGGCCTCTAGTCCGGGTCGTATCACGGAGGGACTAGAGGTGACCCCTATATATAGTTCGTCCACTGCAGCTCGAGCTCATACGCATGGTGGCCATTTTTCCTCTTGATCAGCCGAGTTCATGCCCAATTTTTTCCAAGATTTGGTGGTAACCCCTAAATCCAAGGTTTTAAAAGGTTAGCAACTTTATCTTTCATCTCTCGTTATTAGTTTGCCTCAATGCTCTAGAACTAGAGAGGGATTTCATGCTCTAGGAGTAGAGGGAATTTTAGATGTGTAATTTTAGGCAAATTTTGATTAGGCAAAAAGTTACTGAAAGTTGAAATATGTAATTTTTATAGTTTCAGAGCTCAGAATGGAATGAGGTTTTCACTGCTAGATCAATAATTAAAAGTTCCACATTTTTCATGTTAATTGTTTTGTCCAATTCAAAAATTGGTGCATGTAAATTTTTCAAAATTCAAATTTTTAGATTTCAACAAGTAAATGAAGTGAAAATGATCCAAACTCACATTAACTTGTTATTTGCATATGTCCAGATGTTTTTTACTTAGTAATTGATCAAAAATGAGTATGGAGTAGAATTTTTTTTAAAGTTAATGTGATGAACAACTTGTAAAATTGGTCACTGATCTCTATTCATGATGTTGTGTAATGGTTTTTGATATACTTATACAATAATGCAGATGGTCCGGGAATGGATGTACGGTACTGACCGACGCTCTGGCGAGTTCATGAATGGCTTGCGTGAATTCCTCCGTGTGGCTGATGCGAACAAGCGGAATGGTTTTGTATTCTGTCCGTTAGTGTACTGTAAGAATTTACTCAGACTCAAAAATCCTTCACATCCACCTGTTTCGGTATGGTTTCATGCCCAGCTATAATTGTTGGACCAAGCACGGAGAGAGGGGGTTATAATGGAAGACAATGAACTAAAAGAGGATGATGACAACTATCATGGGTTCTCTGGATACGGTGATACTTCCATGGGGGAACTGAAGGGGAGGCTGAAGGGGAAGTGAAGGGGAAGGCACATGATGAGCCCGCTGATGATCTTGGTCGGACCATTGCTGATGCACGGAGAGACTGCGAAAGTGAAAAGGAGAGGGAGAAGTTCGATAAAATGTTAGAGGATCACAACAAGTTGTTGTACCCAACTTGCGAAAATGGTCTGAAAAGCTGGGTAGCACACTGGAATTGCTGCAATGGAAGACAGAGAACGGTCGATGATTGTGAGTGACAGGGGATTTGAAAAGTTGCTGCAAAAGTTAAAAAGACTTCCAAAGGATAACGTATTGCCCGCCAATACGTACGAAGCAAAGAAGGTTGTCTGCCCTCTAGATTTAGAGGTTCAGAAGATACATGCATGCATTAATGACTGCATCCTCTACCGCGGTGAGAAGTACGAGAATTTGGATGCATGCCCGGTATGCACTGCATTACGGTATAAGATCAGACGAGATGACCCTGGTGATGTTGAGGGCGAGCCCCCCCGTAAGAGGGTTCCTGCCAAGGTGATGTGGTATGCTCCTATAATACCACGGTTGAAACGTTTGTTCAGAAACAAGGAGCATGCCAAGTTGTTGCGATGGCACAAAAAGGACCGTAAGTCAGACGGGATGTTGAGACACCCCGCTGATGGGACGCAGTGGAGAAAGATCGATAGAGAGTACGCGGACTTTGCAGCTGACGCAAGGAACTTAAGGTTTGGTCTAAGTACAATGGCATGAATCCTTTTGGGAGCAGAGCTGCAGTTATAGCACCTGGCCCGTGACTCTATGTATCTATAACCTTCCTCCTTGGTTGTGCATGAAGCGGAAGTTCATTATGATGCCAGTGCTGATCCAAGGCCCGAAGCAACCCGGCAATGACATTGATGTGTACCTAAGGTCCATTAGTTGAAGAACTTCTACAGTTGTGGGCCAAACCAGGTGTACGTGTGTGGGATGAGCACAAACAGGAGCCATTTGACCTACGAGCGTTGCTGTTTGTAACCATCAATGATTGGCCTGCTCTTAGTAACCTTTCAGGACAGACAAACAAGGGATACATGCATGCACGCACTGTTTAGATGATACTCAAAGTATATATTTAGAACATTGTAAGAAGAATGTGTACCTGGGGCATCGTCGATTTCTTTTGGCGAAGCATCCCTTAAGAAATAAAGGCAAGCATTTCAACGGTCAGGCATGTCGCCAGCCGAAGCCTAAGGAACGTACTGGTGCTGATGTATTTGATATGGTCAAGGATTTGGATGAATATAGTAACATTTGGAAAGGTCCTGGCGGACGATCTGTTCCGAAGGACGATGACGGACACGCACCCATGTGGAAGAAGAAATCTATATTTTGGGAGCTACCCTACCAGAAATTCCTAGAGGTCCGCTCTGCAATCGACGTGATGCATGTGACGAAGAATCTTTGCGTGAACCTGCTAGGCTTCTTGGGCGTGTATGGGAAGACAAAAGATACACCGGAAGCACGGCAGGACCAGCAACGTATGAAAGACCCAGAAGGCCTGCATCCAGAACGGTTTCAAGGTCCTGCCAGCTACGCTCTACCAAACAAGAGAAGGAAATCTTTTTTGAATGCCTGAGCAGTATCAAGGTCCCGTCTGGCTTCTCGTCGAATATAAAGGGAATAATAAATATGGCAGAGAAAAAGTTTCAAAACCTAAAGTCTCATGACTGCCACGTGATTATGGCAATTGCTTCCGATTGCATGAGGGGGCTTCTACCGGACAATGTTCGAGTACCTATTGTGAGCTATGTGCATTCCTCAATGCAATCTCTCAGAAGGTAATCAATCCTGAAGATCTACCACAGTTACAGAAGGATGTGGTCCAATGTCTTGTCAGTTTCGAGTTGGTTTCCCACCATCCTTCTTCAATATTATGACGCACCTCCTGGTTCACCTAGTCGAAGAGATTTCCATTCTCGGTCCTGTATTTCTACACAATATGTTCCCTTTGAGAGGTTCATGGGAGTCTTAAAGAAATATGTTCGGAACCGTGCTAGGCCAGAAGGAAGCATCTCGAAGGGCTATGGAACAGAGGAGGTCATTGAGTTTTGTGTTGACTTTGTTCCTGGTCTTAAGCCGATTGGTCTTCCTCAATCACGGCATGAGGGGAGACTGAGTGGAAAAGGCACTCTAGGAAGGAAATCAATAATATGTAGGGACGGACATTCTTACACTGAAGCACATTACACAGTTCTACAGAATTCCACCTTGGCGGCTCGGTATATCGAGCAACACAAGAAAATTGTACGCTCCAACAACACTAGAAAGAATGACGACTGGATTAGAAAAGAACACATGAAGACTTTCGGCGGTTGGTTGCAAGCACATATCGTCAAAAGCAACACATTCCATGAGCTGTACTTGTTGTCCAGGTCACCATCTTCGACTATATGGACTTTCCAAGGGCACGAGATAAATGGGAATACATTTTACACGATCGCCCAAGATAAAAAGAGCACCAACCAAAACAGTGGTGTCCGCTTTGATGCAACAAACAATGATGGGTCAAAGACCACATATTATGGTTACATAGAGGAGATATGGGAACTTGACTATGGACCAACTTTTAAGGTCCCTTGTTTTCGGTGCAAATGGGTGAACCTGAGAAGCTTAAGCGCGGTACAGGTAGACCCGCAGTACGGAATGACAACAGTGGATCTCAAGAATCTTGGTTACAGGGACGAACCATTCGTCCTAGCCAATGATGTGGCTCAGGTTTTCTATGTGAAAGACATGTCCTCCAGACCGAAAAAAAGAAAAAAAATAAGCAAACGAATACATCAGACGATGAGCCAAAACGTCACATAGGTCTTTCAGGGAAAAGAAACATCGTGGGAGTCGAGGACAAGACAGACTTGTCAGCAGATTATGATAAGTTTGATGAAATTCCGCCCTTCACAGTGAAAACTGACCCAAGCATCCCGTTAAATAATGAAGATGCTCATGGTTACGGTCGAAGCGATCATAGGCAAGGGACATACACGAAGAAGGGTTCATGGCTTTTATGTAAATCAATGTAATGTATTAAACCTTTATGTGATGTGTAGTAATGTATTAAACCTTTATGTGGTGAAAACCATAATACATAGCTCGGGTCCATTTTTATTTAACCATCCCTGATACGGCGACGTACCCGATCAGCGCGCCCACTTGGTAAAACACGCCCAAAACACACGGTTTCCCCGTCATACAGCCCAACGGTGGCTCGTGAGTGACTGCATATCAAATGCCGTTGGGCTGTATGACGGGAATCTTAATGCTTTGTATACCGAAATGCTTTGTAGATAGAACAAAACATACGGTTTCCCCTGCATCCGTCAGCCCACCGGTGGCTCGTGAGACGGCAAATCGGCCTTCGATCCAAACAGCGGCAAGACGTCTCTGATGATCTGCAACCGTCCTAACAAGTGTTGTAGATGTTGCTAATCATCAGAGATCCTTGCCGCTGCTTGGATCCGACCGAGGGGAGGGTTCACCTTCAGCCTCCGGTCTAGGAACTCCTGCCTCTCAGAAATCTTGCTCTCTGCTACCCGTGTACTGCCAAAATGAACTACAATGAGTAGACACTGAGTGCTGAACATGTCCGGGAGGGGGGATATATAGGGTACGTGTGCTTCTTTAGTCCCGGTTGGTAACACCAACCGGGTCATGTGGCTCACGAAGTGGTCGTGATACTGCTGATCCAACAGCTCACAATCCCTCAAAAGAAACACACCCTAATCCAACGTCTCACAAGCGCTTGAAAGAAAACACACGATCCGTGTGCTTCTTCCTTATTGGTGGGATTCCTTTAGTCCTGGGTGGTGGCTCACAAAGTGATATCCAACAGCTCACAAGCCTCAAAAGAAACACACCCCTGATCCAACGGCTCACAAGCGCTCGAAAGAAACACACGATCCGTGTGCTTCTTCCTTATTGGTGGGATTCTCACTATATATATGTAGTCATGCATGGCCTCCATTGGCATAACATCTAAACCTCATATCTGCAACCTCATCACTCTCCCATGGCTTCACCGTACCCACTCTAACCTATCGGAGGCTGAGGCGTTTTGTGCCTCGAACTACCCCTGCCCGCCCGGCTACGACGTCCCCGCCGGCTGGGGCTGAGCACCGGAGGCGTGCCGGTCCCTCTGTCCCTCAAGGTTTGGCGCGCCGGGCGGCCATCACGAACCACTACTACCTCGACCTCACTCCGGAGCAGCGGATGGGATCCCCGCTGGCATACCGACTACCGCCCGACTTGGGACGCCTTCTTCATCAATCGGCGTGAGAGGGCGCTGCCAGGTACGAGGAGGACGGCCCGCCTCCTTCAAACGTCAACGAGGACGGCCGTCGTCTGTGGTGGAGCGGCCGGACTCTCCAGAGCGTCATGAACTACATCACGGCCGGGCGATAACCCCCGCCTGCGCTACCCTCACTTCCAGTCCAGGCGAGCGCCGCCCGACGACAGCGACGACGACGGCGGCGACTACGACGACTACGAGGACGAGTATTATAGGTTAGGCAGGAGTATGACTAACCTGAGCCACATCGTTGGTTAGGACAAATGGTTCGTCTATGTACCCAAGATTGTTGTCATTCCCTACTGCTGTCTATCTACGACGACGATCGTGTAAAATGTATTCTTTATCTCTGCATTTCCAACTAATGATGTTTAGCATTGAATAAGTAATCTGGTTTTGAGTTAGTTATGCAAAAGATAAATGAATTATTAATTTTTATCTGGTTTATTTTGAGGGCTTGTGAGCTGTTGTATTAAACATTTTATCAGATGTTTGGGATTCGTTATTCAAATTCAAACACTTTTCATGTTTTGGATTTATAAAATGGCACAGTTGATACATGATGCAAACAGATGTATGGATGATATTTCAGATTCCTTATTTTTTCTGATAATAATAGACATTATTTGTTTATTTGGATTTATAAAATAGGAGTTATGAATTTCCAAACTTTATTTATTTTAATCATATAAACTTCAAAATACCCCTTTGTCGCGGTGGTGCCACGGCCCGGGACAAAAGGGTCTGGACTCGCGCGCGAAAATTCGGCGGTCGAAAATGACCCTCTTGTCCCGGTGGTGCCACGGCCCGCGACAAAAGGTTCTCTTGTCCCGGGTGGTGCCACGGCCGGGACAAGAGGCTATTCCGTATATATGAAGGCCTATTCCCCTTCGACTTCACAAGGCGATCCAGGACGAAGAAAACAGGGCGAGGTGCTGCCGGATTTTTCCACGGCGAATCCTCCATCTCGGGTCTCCGGCCGCCGCGCCCCTCATCTCGGCCGCCGCGCCCCCTCCATGCGTCCTCCGGCCGCCGCGCCCCTCTCCCCCTCCCTAAACCGTGCGTCTCCCTCTCCACCGCGCGTCCCTCTCCACCCACCGCGCCCGCACCGCCGCCGGAGAGCAGGCCGGAGCGCCGCCACACCGCCTCGCGCCGGAGGCACCCGCACGGACGCGCCCGCACGCCACCGCCCGTCACGCCCGGCCCGCCGGAGGCGCCCGCGGTGAGCACGCCGCGGCAACGCCCCGCCCTTTTTTTTACTTTAGAAAATTTGTATAGAATTAATTTTTGTTAGAATTTAGGTAGTTAGAAAATTGTTAATTTTGTTAGAAAATTAAGGTAGTTAACTTTAGAATTAATTTTTGTTACAATTTTGTTAGAAAATTGTTAGAAAATTTTTTTTAGAAAATTGTTAGTAGTAATTTTTGCTAGAATTAATTTTTGTTAGTAGAAAATTGTTAGTAGTAATTTTTGTTCAAATAATTTTTGTTAGAAAATTGTTAGAATTTTTGTTAGAATTAAAATTGTTAGTAGTAATTTTTAGAACCGGTGGGGGGGGAGCTCCGGTAGTTTTTCTTAGAGTAATTTTTAGTAATTTTCTACTTAGAGTAAAACTTGTTAGTAGTATCCCTTTGTAATTTCTAGTTCACCTTTACGTAGATGGATCACACCAACTCGGGGGGTGAAGATCACACCAACCACGATGGCGAAGATGTTTTTTGCGCAGGACCAACTACGAGGGCAATGCCTGATTATGAACATTATAAGAGGGATTTGGGTCTTGACGATGGGATGAATGTGGTCTTGGTGGACATGAGCTAGAACAGAAGCTAGACCAGGTGGACGAAGATGTGATATCATCATTTTTGAATCCATCCGGTGATGGAGAGGAGGAAGAACATGTGGACGAAGGGCAGACAAACAACAATGATGGCCCCTCGACAACACCGGCGAGGTATATATATATTAAGCCTCTTGTGGCTAGATGCATTAATTGACCCGTAATATATATTAATCACTCTTTTCTTTTAGACCTCCGGATCGAAGCAATCGACAGCTAGAACACGAGGCCCGAACAAAATGTTGGATCCTAATCAAAGGTTCACATCGACGAAATTTATCATAATGGACAACCGAAGGCTTCAGAAAAGCACGTGAGGCTGTTTGTAAATCAATGCGGAGTGATTGTTAGGGACAACCTTCCGATCACCATCCAAGAATGGATTAAGCCAAAGAATGCAGGTGAAGAATTCACTAGTTATGTCGACGATGATGCCAAAGATGACCTTTGGGAGAAGCTCATAGCACATTTCATACTACCTCCAGAGTATTGAAGAATTCGAGGCAGATGGTATTACCCTAGTTGAGGGTGGGCTTGAAAGAAGAGAGTCAAGCAGTGGGCTCTATCGAAGATGGCCGAACAGTTCCGGAACTACAAGAAAAATTTATACTTGCAATATGTCTCGAAAGGCAAAACTCCAGAATTCAAAGGAGCGCATGAGAATTGCGAGAACAGTGGCCCGCTTTTGTAAAGTACAAGCAATCTTCTGTAGCCAAGGAAAGGTCGGCAAAAAAATAAGATAATGCTCAAAAAAAGAAATACCACCATAGATTGGGGACAGGTGGCTACAAGAGTGCCGTGCCTAAGTGGGAAGCGGCCGAGGCCGACCTGAGGAAGAGAGGGATCACTCCAGGTACAAATGGATGGCCGAGAGGGCAAAGCACTGGTGGTACGCGCATGGGGGAACGTTGGACCCAAAAAACAGGGCAGACAATTTTTCGAGACAAATTCTAGTACCCTCCAAAGCAATTGTTCGAGCAATGGCCGATGCTGAAAAGGGATTGTTCCGGCCCGATCGAGAGAGAGACGAGCTGTGGCGTGCCCTCGGGAACGATGAAAAAGGTGGACGAGCATGAGGCAAATGCAGTGTCCCGTGGGATAGAGCGTTTCCCCAGGACGCTGACAGTTACAGAAGCCGTAAGAGAGCAAAGGACCGGGAGGCAGACGGATCGAGAAGTTTAGAACAGGAACTAGCTGGGGTGAAGAAGTTTGTAGAGGAAGCATTAGCCAAAGGTCATCTCAGTCGCAGGAAGTTCCTCCATTGGAGACTAGCGGCGGAGAAGCAGCCAGGCTTCCACGGAGGTCCTGGTTGATGATCATACACTGCTGGATGATGCACCGGCGCCTCACTACCCCGTGGATAATGTCAGAGGGATGACAGAATGTGAGCTACATAAGCCAATGGGCAACCTGTCCTTGAAGGTGGCGACCGGCATGCTTTACCTTGTCTACCTGGATCACTCCACCATTCACATCCGATTCCACCTGGCTATGCTCGTGTCTCGGTGGATGACCTACTGGAGGTGTATGGGGACCTAGAGATTGACATCGCTACACCTGAAGGCCATAAGAAACTGGGAGATGTCAAGCGCCAGATCATTCTATGGCAAAAGAAGTACATCAAGTTTCCAGGCTCGGCGCCAAGGCCACCGACTCCGAGGAATCCAAGTCTACCCCCCCACCCGATGATCGTCGACCTCCAAGTCCACCCCCCTCCCCCCATGATCGTCGACCTCCAAGTCCGCCTCCGCGCAATACTCCCCGCGCCCACTCAGAAGAAAAAGACCAACGCCGCTCCCCCGTCCCCACACAGAAGAAGGTCGCACTCAGAAGATAGTCAACATCCCGTCGGTTCCTCCCAAGAGACCTTATGACAGGACTGATGCGGAAAACGCCACGGACGTGGCTGCCTACAATAAGACTTTTTTTGCACCAAAAAGCCCGAGCAAAAGAAGGTATACGATGAAAAAACCAAAAAGTGGGCTAAGTACTTCCTTGCGCAGCCATCCCAAATATCGATGAATCTGCAATCTGACTATGGTCGTGAACTTAGTAAGCTAGCACGTGCCAGTCTGAGCAGAACAAGAAAAGAAGTGCAAAAAGCGGGAAACAAATTGCCCAGCTTGGACAGCAGAAAAATCAATCGGTCCCCCCGCTCATAGTGTGTTCCGATCGACAAGGACTTCAGAGCCGATATGGATAAGGAACTGGAATTATTGGACCCCAGAGCCATCTCTGCTGCTAGAGAATATGGTATCACTGTATCACAGGCCAAGGAAAATGCTACGCCATGGTATGACTCTTGGCAACTTTTAGGCTATGAAGATCAGCCAATGTTAGAGATAGCACGGAAATATGTCACAGGGGAGTCTATGGTTAGTAATGAGGAGCTCACGCGTCTATCAACACATATGCGAAATCTGCACAACTGGTACATGGTGCACACATCAAAGAAGGACGCGAAAGAGTGGATTGCGGTGGACGTTAGAGTGGAGCATTTCTTCAAACGTTACAATATACAGGTTCACATGACTGAACTGTTTCAGTTATTCAATCAACGCGCCCTCGACAAATCTATCCTCAGTTGCTATTGTCTGTAAGTGATTTATTTTCGTAATTAAGTCTCTAGCTCAGCTCGTTCATTGCCTGTATTATATTATCCTGACTATATATATCCTTTTGTACGCTATTATGTAGAATGAAGATGATGGAATGCAAAACATCTAAAGTTTATGAGGTTGGGTTCGTTGATCCATATATCGTTAATGAACATACGTTACGCAATCCCTAGACGTGGAGCATGACCTGATCACCTTTTTAATCAAGCAAAACTTCTGTACAGAAATACTATTTCCTTACAAATTCAAGTGAGTGTTTCTGTCTCGTACATATTTTTTATTTGTCTTTCTCGACGTTAAGTGTAATTGATGAGCTATGCATGTCTGCTTTATGTAAACGTCCGCAGGTTCCACTGGATTCTGCTAAGCATTCAAGTTGACAAGTCCATAGTTGAAGTCCACGACTCATTAAGTTGGGACCAAGCGACGTGGACCGACATGAAAGAAATGCTCAATAAGTAATTTCAATCATTATCGCATTATATCGGCCTCTTTCGTTCGTTTCCTGATATCTAGTAATTAAAAAATCCTTTGTTCATTTTCTTTACCAAAGCAGGTGTTGGACACTTTTCAAACAGAATGTACAAGGTCCATTCAAAGATGAGCTAACTTATTATCGGTGAAAAGTCCGCAGCAGCCACCGGGGAGTAATTTATGGATTCTACGTTTGCGAGTTCATTCGCGAGTTGACCAGTGAGCGGAGAACAACTTCTTTGAGCAAAATGCGGGAGAAGTCGACCCAGAACGACGCATACGAGCAATTCAAGAGGAATTGGCGGGATTTCTGCTTAGGGAGGTCATCGATGAAAGGGGAGAACATTATGCTTCGGACGATGAACTACATATGTGATCTATCTCCATGTAATTAAATAGTTGTATTCTCGAAGAGATCGTATATTAATTATATATGCATCAACGTGTTACTGTGTATATAGTAGAGCGTATAATATGCGTACGGAAACATGTTTGAAATTATATATAATGAAACCCAAATTGAAAAAGAAACGAAATTGAAAAGAAATGACCCTAAAACCCTAAAATGGGGAAAAAAAGGAAAAGGCAACTGTCCCGGGTGGTATTACGGTCCGGGACTAGAGCTCCCCACCTCCGCCGCGTCCTGCCGCTGCCAGTGGTGGCCTCTGGTCCCGGGCCGTAGTAGCCGGGACTGGAGGTAGGGACTTTTAGTCCCGATTTCGCAGTCCGGATGCGAATCCGAGCCTAAAAGCCCACTACGGCCGGACTAGATGTCCTTTCTCCACTAGTGAGTAAAGGACGATGCAACTGTTCACTCGTTTGATTCACAGGAACGGGAAAGGAAAACCAAAGAAACTTTTCCTTCCGAGCTTGGTTCTCTCGAAACAGGCCGGAGCCCCGCTTTATAACTAAAGCTACAACGGCCAAACCGATACAAGTGATGATCAGGAGATCCTCTTACAAAGCAGATCAAAGATACAAAGAAAAGAACCGAAAAGCCAAACTTGCCACGATGACACCTGAACGAAACCGAAAAACCGAAACTCCACGACAAAGCCTCCAGGGAGGTAACGACGCCTCACGCCGCCATTGTCGAGACTGTAGGTCAAGGTTTTCACCCACAGCTCTGGCGCGGTGACCGTGGCCACAACGACGCCCCCAAGAAGGTTACGACACCCGCAGGCATCGCCGTCGTTGGCGCCGGAGCGCTGAACTTACGCTCGGAACTACCTTCGCCCCACCCGGTATTTCAGACCGCCCACCGTCATCAAGTCAGGCTCCCAAAACGCGATCTGGAACTGCAAAAACCAAAGCCTTGAGCACCAGGATCCCCGCCGTCCGTTCCATGCCAGCCACCTAGCACCACCGCCACGTCGCTCACGCAGAACGCCCGTGCAGTCCACCTTCCGAGGCCGCCGCCTCGGCGTCCGGGATCGCTAGCCCACGAAGCGGCCAAACACCATCATGATCATCCCACCGGACTGGACAGGAGAGAACGGGATCCACTAACCGAACCTCAGACAGTGAGGTTCGACTAGCAGACGCACCCACCGGTCGAACCCACAGAGCCCGTCTGGGGCTGCCAGGCGGCTGCCGGATCTAGGCCCATCAGGCCCGAATCCAGCGCCCCGACCATTCATCGTCAGGGGGTGTGGGCTCCC
Source organism: Poa pratensis (assembly GCA_947311845.1). Lineage (NCBI taxonomy): Eukaryota > Viridiplantae > Streptophyta > Magnoliopsida > Poales > Poaceae > Poa > Poa pratensis. The sequence goes on along the minus strand of CAMZMU010000117.1, from coordinate 1,169,011 downwards.
GGGAGCCCTTGAAACCAATCGACGTGAGGCCCAGCCAGACCCTATCCAGGCCCAAGGCCCAGATCTGGGCCGAGGCCGGGCACGCCGCCATCGATGGGCACTCCGCCCGCAGCCGTCCAGGGTCCGTGTTTTGCCCATCCGCCACCGTCGCAGCCTCCGGAGCTGCACACCGCGGCCGTGCCGACCCTCTGCTGGCCAGAATCTAGGCGGACGTGCTCTGGTCACCACCGCCGCCACGGGCTGCAGCGCGGTAAAGCACCATCCGCAATCGCCGCCTCCACATGCGGGAACCCGCCCCTGGCGCGCTCGCCGGCCGCCACCGCCAGGCCTCGCCGGGCCCCGCAGAGTCATACCGCCGCCATAGGAGACCGCCACCCCGCTCGGTTTCTCATGCGCCAGGAAGAGGAAGACTGGCCGCCGCCGGCACCGCACGGGCTTTGCCCGGCGCGCACGCCGGCAGCGGCCGGGAGGGAGGGAGGGTGGTTGGGGGAGGCGGCGGCGGCGGGCGGTAGGGTTCCGTCCCCTGGTTGCGCGGGGGCAACCAAGAAACGGTTTCGCTCGAGTGGTTTCCGAGCTCAGTTTCAAGGCAAAACCTAGAGGAAACAAAATTTTCAAACCTTTTTTTTTTATTCCTATGCACAAAGAACCAGGCCATGTTTCATCAGCCATCCTATCGGGTTCCGTTATCTTTCCTATTCCTTTAATTTCCCATTCCTACAAATCTAAGAAGCCCTAAATACGGCCACGGCGCCCTGAGCTCATGCACGTGTATGTACACCTAGCCGTACGTCCAAGTGTTCGGCCCGACTAGAAGAGCATCTTTTTTCCTCCTTGATGACCCTGTAAAGATAGTCTCATAAGTAAGTGTAGTATGCTTTGTTTGTTTTTGTTGATGATAGATCCAAATTTTCGATTGCACATTTTGTCCTCTCGACCCTTCTCCTCCCTCTAGCTGCCCCCGTTGAGAGTCGCCTCTTTTTCCGGCCGCCCCTGGCCTTCTCCTTCCGGCAGCGCTGCTGGCTGGCGACGAGATGGTCTAGGTGGTTGTGCCTCTGTACATAGTAGTCTAGGTAGTAGTTTAGGTTTGCCGAGTTGGCGTCTGGGCCTTGTGCTCGTCTGGCGTATGCCGTCTTTCTTCCCCTTCTTCGACTGCTCTCTGGCGAATCGCGACGGGCGGAGGCGGATCATCTCTGTTTTGCAGGTTGAATCCAAGGTGGATAGCTTGCGGAGTTGCAGAAGATCAAAGTCGATTCAATAAATCTGTTCGCCGTATCAATCTTCGTATTTGGGGATCTGAAGAACTTCATCTACCTCTGTTCTGACCGCCGTGGTGACGGAAGAAGAGTGGATGAAGCTCGAGTTTCAGAGATGGCCAGATGCGTTGCCTTTTGGGAAGATGGAGTCCATGGCTTGCTATGTGCTTCATCTGATGCTGCAGGTGTTCTTTGGAGTTCTTCTGTAGGGGACCTGAGCTGGCCGACGAGGCCTTGCCCTGCTTTTCATGGCCGAAAGGCGGCCCTCCTCAGCCGCGTTCTGCTGGCTGCTCATCTACCTCCAGCGTGATGCCGATGCGGAGGCCTCTTGTGTTCTCCATCATGGCGATCTCCGGTGCGGTTTCCAAGTGGTTTGTCCCCGGAATCATCGATGCTGGCCAGGATTGCGAGCGTAGTTCATCGTTGCGGTGGAAAAGGATCCAATTGCTTTTCTGTTCTAGGTTACAAGATCCTTTTTTAAAATTGTAGGTCCTTGTTGTTATTTGTTTCTTCTTTCGGACCTCCATGTAATTTGTAATCCACCGTTTTGTAAAATGAGCTTTATTCAGCTCAGAAGAAGGTTGCAGAGAGGGGTCTACACATGGCTAGATTTGTGAAATTATCTGAGATTACAAAGTTTTATGTTAATTGCACACGCATTTTTCAAACAAACCAAAAACGTGTTTTCTTTTTGGTTGACATGGATACTAGATTTTGTGTACTCCTAATAAATACTGGAACGCAATAAATAGATAGAAACCTTTGCATCCCAAAGAGGTCCGGCGGCGAGGAGGAAAGCCCGCACGGAACTCTCCTTGCTCTTTATAACCAACAAGTGCCTGTCTCGTCATCGTCCCGTCTGAAACCCGAAAATCATCGGAACAAAATTAGCTGCACAACACTCATCCCCTACCCTTCTTCTCCCACCGCCGCCCATCCCCAAATCCTCCACCTACTCCTCACCTCACGCATCTCCACTCCACACCACGCGCGCGGCAGCAGCGACACACAGGGTTGGTCAATCGCCGAGGAAGAACACACGTTGCAGCATCAGCGGCAGGACCGCGGGAGCATTCATTAGAGTTCGTCCCGTCCATCTGTGCGTGCGTGTCCCGCCGCCGCCGCATTCAGCCGAAATCCACCGAATCTTCACCTCGTCCGGGGAGCCGGCCAAAAACCCTCCTTTGTCGTGGCCGCCCAGACCCCAGAGCTCGGCCGGGAAATCCCACCTCACTGCCCCTGCCCTGGCCAGGCTGCCGTGGCAAGCCCCCAATGCCTTTTAAACCCCTCCTCCTCATCCTGACGCCCCCGATCCCCTCCCAATGCCGCTCGTCCAGCCCCTCCCCGTCTCGGAGGCCGCCGCCGCCGCCGCGCACGCGGCGCTGCTCGCCCTCGCGCTCCTCCTCCTGCTCCTCCGCGGCGCGCGCGCCCTCGCCTCCCGCTGCGCCTCCTGCCTCAAGCTGCCCCGCCGCCGGGACGCCCACGACGCCGCGCTGGCGGCCGCCTCGTCGTCACCCACCGCGGGCGCCTGGTACGGGGCCGCCCTCGCCTGCTGCGCCTACGCCCTGCTAGTGCAGCTCGCCGCGCTCGGCTACGAGGTCGCGTCGGCATGGCCCCACCTCGCCGCCGCGAGGCCCTGCTGCTGCCGGCCGTGCAGGCGCTGACCTGGACGGCGCTGCTGGCGCTGGCCACGCGGGCGCGCGCCGGTGGCTGGGGCAGGTTCCCGGCGCTCGTGCGGGTCTGGTGGGTGCTCGCCTTCGCGCTCTCCCTCGCCGTCGCCTACGACCACTCCACCCGCCTCATGGACCCCGACGGCTCCCCCGATTACGCGCATGTCGCAGCCAACTTCGCCGCGCTGCCGGCGCTGGGTTCCTCTGCTTGGTTGGCCTGATGGGTTCCAGCGGCGTGGAGCTGGAGTTCAGTGATGACGACGGCGGCGTGCTCCACGATCCGCTGCTGCTCGGAGCGCAGCAGCGGAGAGACGCCGAGGAGGAGCCTGGATGCCTTCGGGTGACCCCTACGGCGACGCCGGGATCCTCAGCCTCGCGACGTTGTCGTGGCTTAGCCCGTTGCTCTCGGTCGGGGCCAAGAGGCCGCTAGAGCTGGCCGACATACCCTTGTTGGCTCACAAGGATCGTTCCAAGTTTTGCTACAAGGCCATGAGCAGTCACTACGAGCAGCAGCGGGCCGAGTGCCCTGGCAAGGAACCGTCGCTGGCGTGGGCGATACTCAGGTCGTTCTGGCGCGAGGCGGCGATCAACGGATCTTTCGCCGCGGTGAACACCGTCGTGTCTTATGTTGGCCCGTACCTGATCAGCTACTTTGTGGACTACCTCAGTGGCAAGATCGCCTTCCCGCACGAAGGTTACATCCTCGCCTCCGTCTTTTTCGTCTCCAAGTTGGTCGAGACGCTCACTGCTCGACAGTGGTACCTGGGTGTGGACGTCATGGGGATCCATGTCAAGTCCGGGCTGACCGCCATGGTGTACAGGAAGGGTCTCAGGCTGTCGAATGCCTCGAAGCAGAGCCACACCAGCGGTGAGATTGTGAATTACATGGCGGTTGACGTGCAGAGGGTGGGGGACTATGCATGGTACTTTCATGACATATGGATGCTTCCACTGCAGATCGTCCTCGCTCTCGCCATCCTCTACAAGAATGTCGGGATCGCCACACTCTCGACATTGGTAGCCACCGCGCTGTCCATCGCTGCATCGGTTCCTGTGGCGAAGCTGCAGGAGCATTACCAAGATAAGCTAATGGCAGCAAAGGATGAGCGCATGCGCAAGACTTCAGAGTGCTTGAAGAGCATGAGGATTCTTAAGTTGCAGGCGTGGGAGGACCGGTACAGGCTGATGCTTGAAGAGATGAGAAACGTAGAATGCAGGTGGCTCAAGTGGGCTCTGTACTCGCAGGCCGCGGTTACGTTCGTTTTCTGGAGTTCGCCAATCTTTGTCGCGGTCATAACTTTTGGTACTTGCATATTACTTGGTGGCGAACTCACTGCCGGAGGTGTTCTTTCTGCTTTAGCAACATTTAGGATCCTTCAAGAACCTCTGAGGAATTTCCCAGATCTCATCTCCATGATTGCTCAGACGAGGGTGTCTTTGGACAGGCTGTCCCACTTTTTGCGGCAAGAGGAATTGCCAGATGATGCAACAATAAGTGTTCCACAGGGTAGTACAGACAACGCGATCGATATTAAGGATGCTAGTTTCTCCTGGAATCCATCTGGTTCAACCCCCACACTCTCTGATATACACCTTAGTGTGGTGAGAGGCATGAGAGTAGCAGTCTGTGGTGTGATCGGTTCTGGCAAATCAAGTCTATTGTCCTGTATACTTGGAGAGATACCCAAACTGTGTGGTCAAGTAAGTACATGCATAAAAAAAGTTGATGCTAAATTCGATGGCAGTTTAATTACATTTTCCTTCTACTCCATATTCAGGTCAGGGTCAGTGGTACAGCAGCTTATGTTCCTCAGACTGCCTGGATACAGTCTGGAAATATTGAGGAGAATGTTCTTTTCGGCACTCCAATGGACAGACCGCGTTACAAGAGAGTCCTTGAGGCTTGCTCCCTGAAGAAAGATCTTCAGTTGCTCCAGCATGGAGATCAGACCGTCATTGGTGACAGAGGCATTAATTGAGTGGAGGTCAGAAACAGAGAGTGCAGCTTGCGAGAGCACTCTACCAAGATGCTGATATTTATTTGCTTGATGATCCATTCAGTGCTGTTGATGCTCATACTGGGAGTGATCTATTTAAGGTCTGTACGGACGTTGCCTTATTCTAGTTATTTCTAAAGATTATTCTGTTTCGTAACATGACAGCTTTTGTGTTGCAGGACTATATATTGAGCTCACTAGCTAGCAAAACAGTAATTTATGTAACCCATCAAGTTGAGTTCCTACCAGCTGCTGACTTGATATTGGTAATAATTTTTTCTCACAATCTAAATACATTATAGTGGCTTATGCACATAGATATTGCTTCAAGTTTCTAATATCCATCGAGTTGTTCAGTGCATCATGTTATTTATCCATATTTTCCTGTTGAGGGTAATACAGCAGGTTCTGCATGAAAGCACATTATCTTCTATAATACTTCTTGTTAGAATTTTCATGAGATAATGGGCCCTTAATCTCTCATTTTTGCTTTGTCATGGTGCAGGTTCTTAAGGATGGTCATATCACCCAAGCTGGAAAATATGATGATCTTCTCCAAGCTGGAACTGATTTCAGTGCTCTGGTTTCTGCTCATAAGGAAGCTATCGAGACCATGGACTTTTCTGAAGATTCTGATGGAGATGTCCCTCCTTCTGTTCCTAATAAAAGGTTGACACCAGTGTTAGCAATATCGATAACCTGAAAAATAAAGTATCTGAAAATGGTAATTCGTCTAGTCCACGTGGAATAAAGGATAAGAAAAAGAGTCAAGAGCGTAAGAAGAAGCGTACTGTTCAAGAGGAGGAGAGGGAACGAGGAAGAGTTAGCTTAAATGTTTATATGTCATACATGGGGGAAGCCTACAAAGGTACACTGATACCACTCATTGTCTTGGCTCAAACCATGTTCCAAGTTCTTCAGATTGCCAGTAACTGGTGGATGGCATGGGCGAACCCACAAACAGAAGGGGATGCACCTAAGACAGATAGTGTGGTCCTTCTTGTTGTTTATATGTGCCTTGCTTTTGGGAGTTCGTTGTTTGTGTTTGTAAGAAGCCTTCTTGTAGCTACATTTGGTTTAGCGGCTGCTCAGAAGCTATTTATAAAAATGTTAAGGTGTGTGTTTCGAGCGCCATGTCATTCTTCGATACTACACCATCTGGACGAATTCTGAATCGAGTAAGTTTAGATCGTGCTGTTGCTCCTAGTTTATATTTGACAATGGTGTGTGTGTGCCTTTTACAGTTCGCACTTCCTAAATTTCTCAATCATACTTCATATCAGGTTTCTGTAGACCAAAGTGTTGTGGACCTCGATATAGCATTCAGGCTTGGGGGATTTGCATCAACAACAATTCAACTCCTTGGAATTGTTGCCGTCATGAGCAAAGTCACATGGCAAGTTCTGCTTCTTATAGTTCCCATGGCTATCGCATGCATGTGGATGCAGGTAAATTGCTAATTTTTCAGGTTTTCTGTAGTGCTGAGCTTAACCTCGGATCCTAAATTTCTTCAGTGGAGATCATTATGCAAATAAAGTACACGCTCCGTACCATAATATAAGATGTTTTAGGTATTCCAATACAGACTACATACGGAGCAAAATGAGTGAATCTACACACTAAAATACATCTATATACATCGCTATGGAGTCTGTATTGAAATACGTAAAACATCTTATATTATGGATGGTACGGAGAGAGTTGTTAGCAATGTTAGGCACCCTACATAAATCAATAAAAGAATGCGCACATAATGTTGGCCACCTCTGACAGTTAACCAACCAATTAATGTTCAGGATGAAATTATTGAACATGTAAATTAAGCTCATTTTTAAAGCACAAGGCCTTTGTTTTGGATTTGTTGATGATATTGAGTGCCAAAAAGACTTCCATAAATATCTTCATCAATCAATAGATAATGGATCTCCTTGGTACCATGACATTCCTCAGAGGGGTTTTACTAATAAATACCATAAATTTGCAGAGATATATATTGCTTCATCGAGGAACTGACTAGGATCTTGAGCGTTCAGAAGTCTCCAGTGATCCATTTGTTTAGTGAGTCAATTGCTGGTGCTGCTACCATCAGAGGGTTTGGTCAAGAGAAAAGATTCATGAAAAGAAATCTTTACCTCCTTGATTGTTTTTCTCGGCCTTTATTTTCCAGCCTTGCAGCTATTGAATGGCTTTGCCTGCGAATGGAATTGCTCTCGACTTTTGTGTTTGCTTTCTGCATGGCAATACTCGTGAGCTTTCCTCTGGAACAATTGAACCAAGTATGTCTTATCTGCTCTCTCACATGCCGTTCTGTTTTACTTCATGTTCTTTTACCCAATTTTTCACTTGTTGGGTTCACTAGATAACTTGTATTTTTCAGTTAAATATGCTTCCGTGTGTAAACAAATTTCTAATTGATAGGTATGGCTGGGCTTGCTGTCACATATGGACTGAACTTAAATGCTCGGATGTCAAGGTGGATATTGAGCTTCTGTAAATTAGAGAACAGAATAATCTCTGTTGAGCGTATTTATCAGTATTGCAAGATTCCTAGTGAAGCACCACTGATTATTGAGAATTGCCGCCCCATCTTCATGGCCTGAGAATGGAAACATTGAACTGATTGATCTCAAGGTAAATTTATAACCGTTCGCAATTTATTTGTCACCTCATTTGTCTCTTCGTTATATATAATGACCACTCATGTGTAATCTATTTTCTCTTCTCCTAAGCTGAAGAACATTCATTTACGGCATCTTATTGTGCTTTTCCTAAATATATCGTAGGTCCGCTACAAGGATGACCTTCCCTTTGTTCTGCATGGAGTCAGTTGTATCTTTCCTGGAGGGAAAAAGATTGGGATTGTAGGGCGAACTGGAAGTGGTAAATCTACTCTTATTCAGGCTCTTTTCCGCCTGATTGAACCTACTGCAGGGAGAATTATCATCGACGACATCGATGTTTCTGCAATTGGCCTTCATGATCTGAGGTCACGGTTGAGCATCATCCCTCAGGATCCTACGTTGTTTGAGGGTACTATCAGGATGAATCTTGACCCTCTTGAAGAGCGTCCTGATCACGAGATTTGGGAGGTAAGCCCCGGTCACATTCATGCCATCGTTGTGTCAAACCTGTCTTGATCCTTATGTAAGAGGACTTTTGCTTTCAGGCACTAGAAAAGTGCCAGCTAGGAGATGTCATTCGTTCGAAGGAAGAAAAACTGGACAGTCCAGGTTTGTCTTAACTTTGATTTGACGAGCAAGTATTGTGAGTTTAAAGCATGGCTCTTTCTGATGCAAAGTTATATGTTTTCTGGATATTTGTGGTGCCATTGCAGTGCTGGAGAATGGGGATAACTGGAGTGTGGGGCAGCGCCAGCTTATTGCACTGGGTAGGGCGCTGCTTAAGCGGGCAAAAATTTTGGTACTTGATGAGGCAACGGCATCAGTGGACACAGCTACAGATAATCTTATTCAAAAGATTATCCGCAGTGAATTCGAGGATTGCACTGTTTGTACTATTGCACACAGGATCCCGACGGTCATCGACAGTGACCTAGTCCTGGTGCTTAGCGATGGTACATGCTACTCCACGCATTAACCAACTCTACTTTTCCATTCCTAGTTAGATAACACGCTCCTTGACGGTCAATCTTGCGATTCACACAAAGTTGGACCAACAGCCTTTACAGTGAATCTATCTTGTGTTGTTTATTTCAGGTAAAATAACAGAATTCGACACACCCCAGAGGCTTTTGGAGGAGAAGTCCTCCATGTTCATGCAGCTAGTATCCGAATACTCCACCCGATCGAGCTGTATATAGAAAGAGGCTTAGCTTAAATTCCCCACCAAGAACAGTGGCTGGGAGGTAAGGTAGCCGAATCTACCAGTCTACTTACACCATAGAAGCAAGTAGCGATACCATAGGGCGACGTGAGACTTGAGACAGGAAGAAAAGGGGAGAGGTACATGAGTTGGAGGAAGAATACCGGGGGCGTTCCCTGACCTGAATAACCATGGATTCCATACGAGGGAATCGCGGTAGGCGAACGGCGAACACCGTGGGAGGAGTTGGCGGAATTGACCCAAGCTTTGATGCTTGTGATGTATGTATAACACTATGTAGTGCTCCTCCCTTTGCCTAACGGGAAAAAGGAAGCGAATAACATGATTAATAAAGTTGAAAATTTTATATTCCTGGCGTCAGATTGAAGTGCCTGATCCTCTATGTAATGGATATATAGACTGGGCCTGGTCTAGTGGACGATATCAGCAGCTCTTCAGAACCAGTTGGGCAGAAGCTGTTGACTCGTCTGTTTAGTTCAGGACAAACGTAATCGACATCGAAATGTACTTCGTTCTCCAGTTTGATTTGTTATTTAGTCATTTAAATCATCACTAGGGACACATAATTGCACACTGCTAGCAGACGTGCGCTTGATCACGTGGATGCCCTTCTACGGTTCTACCATGGCCCGACATGACGAGGTTCTAGTGGCGATGTGAAATGGTCCGATCGCTAAAGGATTCTGCTAGTGGGCCGAACCATTTGACGGATTTTCCCTTTTTTCGTTATCTTCTCTGTTTTTATTTTATTTTTTCTGTTTTTTGATTTTTTCAGACTTTCGAAAAATATTTTATAAAGATTTTGAAAATTGTTGAGATTTTTAAATTTGTTTTGATTTAAATTTTGTTTAGATTTTCAACATTTTTCAGATTTTAAATTATTTAGATTTCCAAATTTGTTTAGACCTGAAATTTTTTCTGATATTCAAAATTGTTCAGATTTTCAAATTTGTTCACATATGAAAATTGATCAGAATTTGAAATTTTTCAGGTTTTCAAAATTGTTTAGGTTTTCTAAATTATACAGATTTTCAAATTGTTCAGAATTTATAATTTATTCAGATTTGAAAACAGAAGAACAAAAACAGAAAAATAATACCTTTTATATTGGGCCGCTCCAAATGCGGCCCATGAACCTTCAGGCGACGGATGCGAATAGCATCGCTTGAAGGTGATGCACACAAAAAAAACAAGAGCTCCCAGGTTCGAGCCTGTTGCTGGTGCGTGAACTGCGATCGGTGCAGACTATAGCGGTTCTGCTCAACCCCTTTATCTTCTTTTCTGTCTTGACTCGGTTGTTTAAATTAACAGATCAACTAGTTTCTCCCCCATTAATTTAATTTGAACAACCGAATGAAGGTGGTACACAACAGGCAATAAAACGTCACTGAATTTCAACAGTGATAGCATACCATCTTATTTTGCAATGGATAACAATTACTTATTGGGAATGGTTCTTTATCGTTGTAATTTTATTTTAGAATCACGAAGCTTCCAGTAATGCCATGATTTCATGCCGTCAATATAATCACTGGGTAGTAACTGGGTAGTAACGGAAACTGCAAATGACTTTCGAGATACATGGAGCTTGTTTTTAAAAAAATGAAATCGACACTTTCGAGTTTCCAAAAATCATGAAAAGATTATGTGATGAAGATAGTATCGATATCTACAAGCATGCAAATTTTTAACTCAAATTCGTTGTATTTTGAGCTGCACAAAAAAGAAAAATCGGAAAAAAAATTCAAGTTTTTGAAACTATGTATTGTTCACCACCCATTTGTCATTTTTCCAAGTCCACAATACAACAAATTTCGATTTAAAATTTTGCACACTTGTAGATCTCGGCACTATCTACCTCATAGTTTAAGGGGAGTTCGTGCACCCTCTATAGTATACATGAACCGACCCCTTTATATGACGCAGTTTATTTTTTTGGGGGTTTTTAGTTCTTTTATTTTTTTTTCCAGGTTTTTCATTTTTCTCTCTCTATATTTTTCTGTTTAATTTCACTTCTTTCTAGTTCTTTCCTTCTTCCATTTTGCGACACTTTTATATACCGTGAACATTTTTCTGTTTCATATGAACATTTTGTATCGTGTATAGAAACAATATTCTACCTCATGCACAATTTATTTAGATATATATAGAAATATATGTTGATATACATGATTTTTTTAGTAAACATGATCATTCTTTTGTCATACATAGAAAGCATTTTAATCGCATGCACATTTAAAGCATTTAAACATACACGGTTTACATTTATTCATATTAATATGGACATCTACCTGGACCTGTGAACATCTGTTTCTTACAATTACATATCTTTATTGTAAAATTATTTAAGAAAATGAAGTGTAATTATTTAAGAACTCGCATGTTGATGGCTCACCTCAATGCGGCACATTTAGGGGGTGCCTACAGGAGACGCAGCGCTGGTGTGTCGCTTAGTCCCCAAGCTGTAGCCATTTTCTTTTTAAACAAAACAGTAGAAGAGCACAGCTACCCAAAACAATTACTAGCTAGAGAATAATTTCGGTTATCTGGTCCAAAGTCTATGTAAGTTCATCTACTCGTTGGGGTTCAATAGTTGCACTCTATAATGGATGTGTACTTGGCCTCATGCAGTGTCAACTTAGAGGAAACATTGAATACATTTCATTCTCTTACTCGTATACAACTACTCTTGGTATAATTTTCTTTTTAAAACATGGGCAGATGAAGCAAATCAATAGAAGAGCACCACTACCAACAACAATGACTAGCTTATTAGAGAATAAATTCAGTTAGGTTCTCCAAAGCATATCTAAATTCACGAATCGACTAATTATGCAAAACCAGAAGTACTACAGCTCATCTACTTGTTGGGGTTCAGCAGTTGCACTCTATAATCGATGTGTACTTGGCCACATGCAATGTCAACTTAGAGGAAACATTGAATACATTTCACCCTTGGCCACATGCAAGTCTATATAAATTCACGAATCGACTAATTATACAAAGCCAGGAGTACTACAGCTCATCTACCGGATGAAGTTCAATAGTTGCAGTCGACTATAATCAATGTACACTTGTCCTCATGCAATGTCAAGTTAGAGAAAACAATGACTACATTTCATGTCCTAGCTAGTTAGGTTGTATGCAAATATTCTTGGCATAATTTTCATTTTAAAACATGTGCACATGAAACAGATCGATGAACAGAAGAGCACAACTACCGGTAAGAATGAATGACTAGCTGGAGCATAATTCCAGCTAAGTGCTCCAAATTCTATCCAAGTTGATGGATAGACTAATTGTGGCAGGGCAGGGTCAAGGTATGAGCATGCAGAGAACTTATGTTATAAATACGGAAGGCCTCACCGGGCTCTCCCTCACAAGCGCATGCACTCGATCATCCCTGGATCGGAGTAGTAGATTACTTAGCAAGCTAGAGCCCGTGCATGCTCTGATCTGGTCGATCGGAAACAATGGATTCTCCCACCAGTCCAAGTCCTCCCTGTCCCGATTTAACTAACACTACGGATAATACATTCCGCATACAATTTCTTGTCCTCCAGGCTGTTTGCGCCGGTGGTTGAGCGCGAGTTTCCTCCACCACACCGTGACGGGGATCTACACGCTCTCCTATGCCCTGGTGAGCTACACCATCGGGCTGATCCAGGCCTTCAAGTGGTATTACACGGAGTTCACGGTGTGGGCCGTGTGCCTGATCGGCATCTTCTTGAGGCACCTCTTCCAGGGAGTGGTGGCGCGGGGCGAACCCACCGCCAACGGGCGACATAAAGGAGCTCATGTATTACTACACTAACTAAAAAAATCTCAGGAAATAGAAAATTATGAATGATAAAAATTGAATTATAAATTGCACCCGAAATACAAAGTATTGAAGTACTACAAAGGACAAGTATACTAAAAGACAAAGTACAAAGTATAAGTGTGCTAAAATCGAAATACAAAGTACACTAACCGAAGTAGCACGAATTACGAGATACTATAAACCCAAAGTACTCTCGGTAAAGGAAAGTCTTTGCTTTTATCGCTTGTTCAGTCGGCATCGGGTGATCGGTGCAGACTATGTGGGCTGACGAAGCGGCAGATAGGTCAAAAAATGGCCGAGTGTTCAAACTTATGCAGATTCACATGGAATTTTCCCGTTCGTGTTTTGTTCTCTCTCGCTAGGTATCCTTTATCTATCCTCCCACAATCACTCGTCGGTGACGACATTTGACGACCAGTACACGTATCCACGGCGGGTCTCGGGGGCCACTGTGAGAGGGAATTGGTGGGAGATCGACGAGGCGCACCCTCAGGAGGGCCTGCCCTCTATTGATCGAGCGGTGTTTTTGGTGAAAAGGTATGGCGGGGGAGGAGCATCAGCGACACAGGGCAACATCGGTTTCGTCTTTTCACCAGGTCCAAGTGAGTACTATTGTCTCCAATTCATTATTGTTGCTTCCTGGTTTGTTTGTTCTCTGATGTTGTCATGACGACGCAGTTCTCGTGCGCTTTCTTTGTGTTCAAATTACCACCACCAAGGGAGGCGATGCTCGTTTTCTCCGTGTTCATACAATATGTCGACCCTCCATGTCCAGAGTTTTTTTCTGTAGTCTCTGACGCTTTCTACATGGATAATTTATTGGACTTCACAAAGTAAGAGGTCGTAGCAAGCAACAAAATTTTCCCGAGTGAAAAAACACCAAGGTATCAATGCGTGAAGTCCAATAAATTGTCCAGGATAAGATGTAGACCACCCAACTGCCCGCGGAAGGAAACACGCAACTGATGTAGTATTTTCGCAAGCTATTACAGGATGTACTGTCCTTTCAGAAGTCAACTTGGTTTCTCGTCAATAAATAAAAACTGAAGTCGACTTGCTGGACGCGGATTGGACGTAGGTAAAAACAAAGCCGTTTTTTTTTGCTTAATTAAAGAACAAAGACCATCGAGCCCTATAATTGCCCATAAACTCTGGACGGCCAGCTAAGACATTATCATATGACGCTATTATCGTAGGACTATGTTAGCAAGTGGGACGGAACATCGCTTTAGCTACATACTTAAACAAGATCTATATGGTGATACATTATTGGTACCTGATATATTTAACTGAGAACGTTTCTCAAATACCTGATATTATTGGTATCATGTATGACGTACTGAGCGGCTATATCATGTTTAACGTATCTGTAAGGCTATATGTGTTGTATGATTTCACTTGAACTACTTAAGCATTTCAAAGGTAACGTCTGTTCACGACCAAATTAAGTGTGTCGTGTCGCTGGGCGCAGGAGCGCATTCTAAAACGAAACCGGGATCGAGGCAGGGGGAGCAAATCAGTAGAAAGCATACCTGTCGACAACTACCACTAGTGGTCAGAAACTTCAGCTAGGTTCTCCAAAGTTTATGTAGATCTTTTTTGAAGAACGCAGTATAAACACACATGTTTGCACATACGGTCACACCCTATGAACTTTTACACTAGTACAGATCGGGCAATTTAAAACCCCCCGATCGCATACGGAAGCAGTCACCCGTGTGCGAGGATTGGAGCGGCGTTTCAAGGGCGAGAAATCACACACGCTTTGATTTCATGAACCGTGTGCAAACTTTCGCACACGATTATTAAAAGTCAAGCGTCTGCATAGGTTGTAGGTTTCGCACACGTTTCGCTCTATGGAAATTGTGTGCATATATTCGCGACCCTTGTGTTAGGCAAATTGTTTGTGATGTATTGCAGTTTCTCATACGGTTTATGTTTAGAAACGCATGATAAAACATTATTTAGCAAAAGTCAATATAGTTGAGGTTCCGCGCCCGTCTACTTGAATTGAGAGAGTACAGTAATTTAGCAAAAAATCCCTTACACTAAGTATAACTGAAAAACTAGTACTTTGCACAGTTAAATGGAAACGCGAAGTGCTGTGAAGTAAAATTTGAAATCTATACTAGGAATACTATAATTGTCTTACTATCTTGCATTTTATTTCAATGACGGATGAGCTGGTCATCTTGTAAACATAGTACTTGATGGGTTCTCCCGGTTTTCTCGAACAAAATCAAGGAGATACTCACACAGCGAAAAGGTCAGCTCCATGTCACTTCCAAAGATGCAGTGGTGATCAAAGACAGGTCCCCCATGTGGTGAGGTCCTGTATGTGGTAAGTTTAAGGTGCAAGTCAATTATGTTGCAGAAGAATCTTGAAGAGTGTGCGGTTGTTTTCAAACCTCTCTTTAAAATCGGTGCCAAATCTGCTGGTTGAGGTTGAACTGGGGGGGGGGGGGGGGGGGGGGGTGGGGGGGTGCCAAATCTGCTGGTTCGGGTTGGACTGGGGGGGGGTTGAAAGAGGGCATAAGGAACTTGTTCTCATCATACCTATCATTGGTAACAATCTGGACTTTCTTCTTACTACCCATGGTATGCCTGATAAAGCACAATACGAATGTTTCAGGTAGCATTAACAAATAATATTACAGAGAACAGTGCATGGATTTGTGCAGATAAACATACTTAGACGTAATGGTTTATGTCCACTACAGTTAGATTGAATTGCGTAGTACATCTACAACTAAGAAAGAAGAATTTTTTTAACAAGGTTCCGGATTTCCTAATTTTTCAAATAAAGTTACTTCCAAAGATCTGAACCAACTTGTACTAGCTTGTATTTTCATGCACAAAGCGACAAGGTGGTTTCATGTTTGCAGGTCTATCTGGTAATCACGCAGATCTACTATGGTGCTCTGCATGAAAGAAAGATCAACAGACACTAAACTAAAAAGCATAAAGATGCAAGCACATGGTGCGGGTCTACAAAAAAGGAAACAATTCTACTTGACAAAATAGGAAGGTTGGGCAAGCGTATCGTACGGAAATAATAAAAACTAGAGAAACATTTCCTCAAACAGAAAGGGTGACATCGGCACTATGCAAGTGACAGATCCAAAAGGGGAAGAAAATGCGTCGATCTAAGATAGAATGGTCAAGTGAGTAGATGCAGCATGGTAGGAATAGTAGCATGCTAACCTGGTGCCCGGTTTGCCTGCTCGGTGATGATGACGGCGGCTGGATCAGGCTCCCCTGACGGTTGCGGCGGCTGATTCCAGAGAACCCCTAGCGGGATGAGGGGAAAGTAGGGAGGACACAGTGCGCGGGGGTGGGGAGTTGCTTTTGGATAGAGGCGGGGATACAAAAATTACTAGCAGTGGGCAGTTAATGTGCTGCTTCGGTTTACTGTCATGAACTATTCCGTTGTCTTACCATAAGGAAACTCAAAAAAAGTTGGAGGATGTTCGTTTAGATGTATGCAAGGGGACACATATTTAAAAATGGCACGGGAAATCATCAGCGGAGCTAGAATTTATGAGTTGGGCGCAAATGAACCCGGTTAAGGCTACTTAACACATGATAAAGCGTCGGGTGCAAATGAACCCAAAAACTCTGATAGGTGCACGTAGAGCATGATGCCTCAGTTAAAAACAGCTGGAAAAGCATTTTGCAATCATACATGGCTGCTGATCATCTGGATGAGATGCGAGAGAATACAAACACAAAACAACAATCCTCGTAGTGCTGCATGACATAGATACCATGATCCGGGAGCAAGCTGTTCCACACATGCAGTTTGGTGAACGATGCAAGGAAGCTTCTATCAGAAGGTTGAGGCCGTCGCCAGTGATGAAATACGCGTACTCGTCATCCACTTGGAAAAATCTGCAACACTGCGGAGGAGAATCGGTTGTCACTGGCTGCAAGGTATAAACATGTTATCACAACCATAAGAATAGAAATAACACGATCAGCCGCGTGGTACAGAAATAAACAAGATCGAGACATTATACTTACCGTCACGTATACGCATTTGTAGATTCGAACACAACAATTGTTCTCTGTACCAGCTATGAAGCTGACGATCCTCGTCATGCAGCAATACGGGCAAATGATCAAAGGGAAATGGGGCTGCGATATCGAGATGAACTCACATGAACTGGATGAACAGATCTGGATAACGAGAGTTGGAGTGCAAAATGCAGCGAGCTACGCTTCACTTCATTCCTATTTTCAACGGGGCGCAGTGTGTCCATTAACGAAGCATGCACACATTAAATGTCCCTGTGACGTCACATGTGGGCCAATGGAACGGGGATACGGCCACAAATATGGGAACGATATAAACCGGACTACATGACCATACGATTCGGTCCTAACGAAGGGGACGGTGCGATTCCAGGGGCGTCGTCGTCATGTGCCACTGCGTATTTTCGGGGCGTGCCCCTCTAGAGTATACATGAACCAGCCCCTTTATATGATGCAGCTTTTTTTTGGGGGTTTTCTAGTTCTTTTATGTTTTTCCAGGTTTTTGATCTTTTTCTCTCTATTTTTTCTGTTTCATTTTCACTTCTTTCTAGTTGTTTCCTTCTTCTTTTTGCGACACTTTTATATACTGTGAGCGTTTTTCTGTTTCATATGAACATTTTGTATCGTGTATAGAAACAATATTTCTACCTTATGCACATTTTATTAAGATATATATATATATAGAAATTTATATTGATATACATATTAAATTATTAGTACACATGAACATTATTTTATCATATATAGAAAGCATTTTAAACGCATGCACATTTATAGGATTTATACATACACGGTGAACATTTAATCATATTAATATTGACATCTATCTGGACTTGTGAACATCTGTTTCTTACAATTACACATATTTATTGTAAAATTATTTAAGAAAATGAAGTGTAATTTATAAGATTTGAAAATATAAATCAAATAAAAACTCGCAAATTAATGGCTCACCTCAATGCGGCACATTTGGGGGGTTCCGACAGGAGACACGGCGCTGGTGTGCCGCTTAGTCCCCAAGCATGTAGCCATTTTCTTTTTAAAACAAATGCACATGAAACAAATCAATAGAAGAGCACAACTACCGAAAACAATGACTAGCTAGAGAATAATTTCGGTTAGGTGGTCCAAAGTCTATGTAAGTTCATGATCGACTGATTATGCAAAACCAGAAGTACTACAGCTCATCTACTTGTTGGGGTCCAATAGTTGCACTCTATGATTGATGTGTACTTGGCCAGGCCTCATGCAACGTCAACTTAGAGGAAACATTGAATACTCGTATACAACTACTCTTTGTACAATTTTCTTTTTAAAACATGCGCTGATGCGCAGATGAGACAAATCAATAGAAGAGCACAACGTACTACAATGACTAGCTTGTTAGAGACTGAATACAGTTCCAGAGTCTATCTAAATTCACGAATCGACAAATTATGCAAAGCCGGAAGTGCTACAGCTCATCTACCGGATGGAGTTCAATAGTTGCAGTCGACTATAATCAGTGTGCACTTGTCCGCATTCAAAGTCAACTTAGAGAAAACAATGACTACATTTCATGTCCTAGGTCGTATGCAAATATTCTTGGCATAATTTTCATTTTAAAACAAGTGCACATGAAACAGGTCATCGACAGAAGAGCACAACTACCGGCCGGCAACAATGACTAGCTGGAGAATAATTCCAGCTAGCTAGGTGCTCCAAATTCTATAAGTTGATGGATCGACTAATTGTGGGAAGGCTCAACGTACGAGCATGCATAGATCTTTTGTTATAAATACGGAAGGCCCTCCCTCACAAATGCATATGCACTCGACGATCATCCCTGGATCGGAGTAGTAAATTAGGAGGCTAGCTACGTGTGCATGCTCTGATCGGAAGCAATGAGCTCTCCCTGCAGTTCCGATGGAAATGGCAAGAACACGAGGATTACACATCCCGCATAGAAATTCTGGTCCTTGTTGCTGTTGTGGCCATGTTCCTCCTGCACGTGCTGGGCTCGTTGCGCCGGCGGCTGAGCGACAGTTTCCTCCACGCCATTGTGTCGGGGATCTACACCCTCTCCTATGCGCTGGTGAGCTACACCATCGGGCTGATGCAGGCCTCCAAGTTTTACTACTACAGGTTCTCGGTGTGGGCGGTGTGCCTGCTCCTGCTCCTCGGCAGCACCGACAGCCTCACCGCGTGCCGCCTCAGCGACATCGACAACTGGAAGAGCTTCTTCATGAGGCACCTCTTCCAGGGAGGCACGGTGGTGTGGGTTGTGGCGCAGTTCGCCTACGGGTCGGGCTACCAGCCCCGCTCTGGGCCATCCTCTTCGTCGTCCTCCTCAAGTCGCACATGCGCATCTCGTCCATGAGGATGGCCACCAAGTCCTACCTACTCTCCAAGGAGGTCAAGGCCATCGCCGACTACATGCACCAAGAGGAACCACAACAACCACTGGCGGCGCCGCCTAATTACAATCCCGCCGACATGCGAGGCTACCGGTACGTCGTCGCAGCCGGCCACAAGTACGGCATCAAGCGCCCCGAGTACAGGCTACGTCACAAGGACGACGTGACCATCACCACCGTGGAGGACGTCTGGGGGTGCACGGGGAAGCTGCTGCGCCATGAGTCGCGCAAGGACGTGTGCCTCTCCATGGCTCTCTCCAAGATGCTCAACCGGAGGTTTGCCGGCTTCGAGCTCGCGGAGGCAAGGCTCCAGAAAACCTATGACTTGGTGTTCCGAGGCCTGCTCGCCGGGGACAAGGACAAGCGACACGAGCGGGCGTTCCGGGTCATCGAGGTTGAGCTTGCACTTGTCCACGACTTGTATTACACGAGGTACCCTTACCTCTACCAAAAGGGTCGATTCCTCGCCCTCTACGTGCCCTTCATCATGCTTGGCCTCTGCGTGTGGCTCATGCTCCGCATCCACAAGATGTACTCAGGGGAGGGTCCCACCATATTCATATGGCTACCGTGGCATCCTTGGAGGCGTTCCAGCTGTACCTCTACATCGCATCGGGTTGGTTCAAGGTGGCGTTGATCCAGAGCTACGTCAAGTCGCCTTTCCTCCAGCGGAGCGGTTTTTGCTTCACATGATCATGGGGTTTCTTCTGCGGCTCAAGGCGCTTGGCGCGTGGGAGGACAAGCTTGGACAGTACTCTTTCCTGGGCTCCTTCAGCAACAGGAGACGCATCCACAATTGCTTTCACCATCTCACAATGAGCCTGCTGGACAGGGCCAAGGAGGGGCGCAAGAAGAAGCTAGTCAAGCTGTCCGTGCAGGTGAAGCAGGCCATCGTCGACTCCCTCTTGGAAAGCAAGGGGGACCTGACGATCGGGGTCCGGTCGCTCAAAGACCATGGTGGGCATCTCTCGTGGGCGTGTAAAGGATCGGCGACTCACACATCATGGTCTGGCACATCGCCACCACCCTCTGCAAGCACCAACTGGACGCACAGACCGAAGCGAACAGAAAAGGGTGGTGGTGGCGGTGCTGTGGCAAGGTGGACGCCACGGTGGAGACAGACGATGCAATGGCGGTCCAGAAGGCCTCCACCGTGGCCTCCACCTTGTCGCAGTACTGCGCCTACCTCGTCGCTTTCGCTCCCAAACTCTTGCCCGATCACACCTCTGGATCGGAACTCCTACTCAACGAGTCCATCAATGAAGCACGAGAGCTGCTCAAGAGCGGGTCCTGGTGGCCCTGCTCCATGAAGAGCAGGTGCAAGAAACTGATGGAAATCGGCGCGCTAGTGATGATGCTAATATGGATGTGTCCCTTGTCGAGCTCGGCGCTCGGCTTGCAAGACACCTCATGGAGGACATACAAGAACCGACGCTCCGGTGGAAACTCCTATCGGATTTCTGGGCGGAGACGATGTTGTACGTGGCACCGTCCGACGATGCCCTGGCGCACCTGGAGGCTCTCGCCAGGGGAGGGGAGTTCATCACGCACCTGTGGGCGCTGCTCACGCACGCCGGCATGCTCAAGCAAGGCCTTCGTGAATCAACGGATATGCTGCCGTCTCAAGTCTGATTAATCCAACCCATGCAGAGGCCACAGGTGCAGCATACATTTTAAGAATTGTTTTTTTATGTTGTGTGTACATGTATGGCGTCGTCTATCTTATGCAGGTATTGTGTATTCATACTGTAAGTTGTAAGAAACCTTTATATTGAGCTGTGATTTTTTTTTAAAGAAGCGATACATGTTTTTATATACGGCACTTTGCTTAGCAATTGTATGTACACAAACTGTGCGGCAAACTATACAGACGACATTACTAGAAGAGGAGAATGTGCTGAAATATTGGGTCTTTAGCCCATTTAACAATTCCTGAAAAATCCCTAAGACCCATGTTGTCATGGCATGTGGTGATAGTTTAGTCTCACATGGCTAGTTTAGTGAGATATACAACAGCTTATATACTGAGCCATTCTCCTACTAGTACGAGTAGGCGTGAGGTATGAGGAGAATGACTGTGTACCACACGCGCGCTCCGCCTCCTCCGCCGCCCGCCGCGGGTTGCGGGAATCTCGCCGAGCCATCGCAGTCAATCATACCTCATGGAGATCGCACACAGCCAAACACCAGCACAAACGCCAAATCCTCCGCCACCACACTCCACCGAGCACCATGCCGACAGAGGCGGAGGAGCACTGTCTGAGGCCTTGAACCACCATGATTCCAGGCAGCAGCCCTGCAGCACACGGCCCCACGCACGCCACCGCACGGCTGCCAAGGGGACGGATCCAGGCGCCAAGAGCGAAGAAGATGGAGCGTTCAGCCCATTGGGGGCTAGATCGGGCCCGGAACGAGCCGCAACCAGCGAAGCTCCACATGGATTTCTCCCACTCGAGATCGCGCCGCCAGCACGCATGCGGGCCCGAGATCCGGCGACCGAGAGCCGTCACGGACCAGAACCAGAACCGCACAGGGGTGGTTGGGGGAGAGGCCTTTAGATCTGACGCCGACGGCTGCCAAGACCCCCGCCGCGCCACGCCCAACGCCCGCCAGCACCTCGCCGTCCACACGGCCGAGGCAGCAGCCCGCATCCGCGCCCACCGCTTGCAGCCAAGCCGGTGGGGCCTCTCCACTCGAGGCCGCCGCCTCGGCGTCTAGAGCTCTCCGCGCGAACACGGAGCAACGAAGCTCCTCGCCGCCGCCTTCCTTATACTCGCAAGAATTATGGTGAGCTGCCAGATTTAGGTACCTGAGGAGCATGCTGAGCTTATAGAGCATTCTAAAAGGAAAGTAGAGTCCAGATTCTCCTTCTCCAAAAAACTATTACACATGATGGAACTCCATGTCGAAGGATTACAACATATTCCTTGATTTTTTTTCAAACGAGGTCATAATCGACCCTATGTTTCTTTTGCATATAATCCTATGTGGTACCTTAAAATGATTAAAAAAATAAAATAGGGGCACCCTATTTTGACGGAAAAGGCAGTCGAGCCTGCTTTTCATTTCAATTAGAAGAGTGTACAGAGTACATGGTAACCAAAAAAGAAAAAACAAAGAAAGCTAACTAAAGGGGAACATAGACTGCAGCAAAGAGCTGCAGACCAAAAAATAGAAAGCCAGCTACTTAGTCGGGTTCCCTGGGTCTTAATAACAGGTCTGCAGCACCTGTTCTTCCAGCGTCTCTCCAGCATCTAGCCTCATCGATTTTTTTTAGAAAAGGGAATTTTATTAATCCCAGCCTCTGCATCGATTGATGCACACAGCCGCATTATTACAGAGTTTAGAGGTATCTTATTTGTGGTTACATCTCAAAAAACAGGATCGAGACAGGCCTCAACCGATAGTGACACGCAAAAGAAAAGCTACGAAAGCCGACTATATGCTGCCACGTATGACGGGAGAAAAAATCCTGTGCCACCCGCAGTAGTCTCGTGCACCCAGCCACCATAAGGTCCCGCTGGTCCGAAGGCAAGAGGAAAGCCCATAACTGTATCCAGTGCACCGCCCTGTAAATAACCTGTAATACATGAAAATTATCTTTCTGTTAAAAACAATATCATTTCGACAATTCCAAATAGACCAACAGATAGCAGAAACGCCTATACGAATCCTATCTTTGGTTTTCTTGTCTATCCCCCTCAACCAATTCCCAAACATATTTGTGACATTAGTAGGGGGAGGGATATTATAAGTACAAAAGACAACACGCCATACAAGTTTTGCAAAAGGGCAAGAAATAAAAAGATGATCAATAGTCTCATCATTCCCACAAAAAGAACAATGTGAGCTACCCTGCCAATTCTTTTTAGCAAGATTATCTTTTGTTAACAAAACTTTGCGATGAAGGAACCACATGAATATTTTAATCTTTTGCGGTATTTTTAATTTCCAAAGATACTTCTGTAAATAAGTAGTATGACCATTCATTAGGTCCTCATACATTGATTTAACTGTGAATTGCCCATTTTGGGTCAGAGTCCATCTAAAATAATCAGGAACATTATTCAGCGTTACTTGCATTAGTCTTAAGCACAATGAGACCACATTTCCCATTTGTTCCCCACCAAGGCTCTTCGAAATCCTATATTAAGTGGGGGCGCATTGTGCATCACATCATGGACCGAAACATTCTGGTGTTGCACAATGTTGTATAATAACGGATATTGGGACATTAATGGGGATTTACCCAACCAGGTATCCTCCCAAAACCTTGTGGTTTCCCCATTCCCAACTACAAATGACCCTCTACTAAAGAAGTCATCTTTCACTCTCATCAGTCCCTTCCAAAAGGAGAATCAGTAGGTTGGGCTTCTACTTGAGCTAAAGTTTTGCTTTGGAGGTATTTATTTTGTAGCAACTCCTGCCACACCCCCTCTTCATTTAAAAGTTTGAAAAGCCATTTGCTTAGCAAACATTTATTCTTTAATTCAAGTACTTCCACCCCTAAACCTCCCTGATCCTTTGGTCGACATATAATGTTCCACTTTGTCAATCTATATTTCCTCTTATTCTCATCACTCTGCCAGAAAAACCGAGATCTATAGAAGTCTAACCTTTTCCTCACCCCTTTAGGTAATTCTAAAAAGGATAGCATGAACATAGGAGGCTTGTTAGAACCGAATTAACAAGTACAAGCCGATCCCCATAGGATAGCATCTTCCCTTTCCAGCAACCAAGTTTGCCTTCGAAACGGCATTCAACCGGTTGCCATTCATCGTTTCGGAGTCTCCTATAATGAATTGGAACCCCAAGATATTTAAAAGGTAGAGATCCCGACTCACATCCGAAAATTTGCCGGTACTGATCTTCCACCTCCTTTGCCTTTCCAAAACAAAAAATTTCACTCTTGTGAAAGTTTATTTTCAGCCCCGAAAGCTGCTCGAAAATGCAGAGGATGAGTTTCAAATTTACCGCCTTCGCAAGATTATGATCCATAAATAAAATAGTGTCATCTGCGTATTGCAAAATAGATAAACCTCCCTCACCAAATGAGGTATGAGCCCATCTATTTGTCCATCTTCCTTCGCCCGTGCGATTAAGATGGCTAGCATATCCGCCACTATATTAAATAACATGGGAGACAACGGATCTCCCTGTCTTAGGCCTTTTTTGGTTTGGAAATAATGGCCAATGTCATCATTTACCCGAACCCCGACGCTTCCCCCCTGACAAATTGCATAATCCAATTACACCATTCTTGTGCAAAACCTTTCATACGCAATGCTTGTTGGAGGAAGGGCCATTTTACTTTGTCATAAGCTTTCTCAAAATCAATCTTAAAGATAACTCCATCCATTTTCTTCCTGTGAAGCTCATGGATGGTTTCATGTAAGACAACCACACCTTCTAAAATGTGTCTTCCTGGCATGAAAGCCGACTGCGTCGGCCTAATTATCTTTTGTGCAATTTCGGTAATACGATTAGTACCTACTTTTGTGAAGATTTTGAAACTGACATTAAGTAAGCAAATCGGCCTATACTGTTGAATCTGAACCGCATTTTCTTTTTTCGGTAATAGTGTAATGACTCCAAAGTTTAATTTAAACAAGACAAATTCCCTTGTTTTAGTTGCACAAAGAGAGCCATTAAATCATTTCGGATTACCTCCCAAAAAGTCTTATAGAACTCTGCAGGAAAACCATCAGGCCCCGGTGCCTTGTTGAGTTCCATTTGAGAAATGGCTTCATACACTTCTTTCACTAAGAAATCAGCTGTAAGAATGTCATTCTCTTCTTGAGTAAGTTGTGGAATATCATGTATCATCTCTTCATCCATCGTAAAACTATTTGGATCCGAATCCCCAAAGAGTTTTTTATAATATTCAGAAATATATGTCTTCAAGTTTGTGTCACCTACTATGGTTCCTTCATCTTGCTCTAATTGGAAAATCTTCTTTTTCCGATGCTTTCCATTTGCAATAAGATGAAAATACTTCGTATTATTTCCACCTTCCTGTATATGTTTTACTTTTGCCCTTTGTGCCCACTTTGTTTCCTCATCTCTTCTAAGACAACAAATTTTATCGTTAGCTTCCTTTAAAGCTTTTCGCTCACCCACACTAAGTGGTGTGCTTTCGCTTTAATGTCTAATTCATCGATAATTTTTAACAACCTTTCTTTCTCCTTCTTATATCTACCACTTGATTCTTTGCCCATCCCTTTAGATATCGTCTCAGATGTCTAATTTTATTTTGCCAAATTTCAATAGGAGAATCCCCTTTGACACACTTAGCCCACTCTGTCGCCACCATCTCATAAAAACCTTCCATCCTAAGCCATGAAAGTTCGAATGAGAATCGAGCCGTATTACCTAAATGCGCTTGTACCCCCGAATCCACTAAGAGAGGGGTGTGATCAGAACCTGTCCGTGTTAGAGCCTGAACCGAAACTAAAGGGAATTTTTGTTCCCACTCAGTTGTAGCTAAAACTCTATCTAGTTTCTGATAAGTAGGATTTTCTCTCCTATTCGCCCAAGTGTATTGTCTACCCGAGAGTTCTATTTCTTTCAGTTCTAGGCTTTGTAAGATAGCATTGAACATAATTGGCCATCGTGGATGGAAATTGTCGTTGCTCTTTTCTGTAGGTTTCCGCAAAATGTTAAAATCCCCACCCACCAGCATCGGTAATGGTTCATTTTCACATAAACGGACTAACTCAGATAGGAACATCGGCTTGTGCTCGTCTTGTGCCGCCCCGTAGACAGACACCAAAACCCACTCAAAACCATCGCATTTAGATTTAATGTAGAGTTTCACGCAAAAATCCCCAACGTCAACATTTTTGACATGTATAGTAGCCATATTGATCCCAATAAGCATACCCCCGACCTCCCTCTCGGTGGTAAACAAAACCAACTAAAATCTTGTCCAGCCGCTAAGTGTGTTAAAAAAGGAGTAGCAAAATTAGATCTACCCGTTTCCGACAAAGCGATAAAATCTAATCTCCTCTCTCTAATAGATTCTTGCACAAACAAATGTTTTCCGGGGTCACGAAAACCCTCACTGTTCCAAAAAATCCCTTTTAAATTAGTCATTTTTATTTCTCGCTTGAAGTTTTATTCTAGCACTTCTACGCTTGTTGCTATTAGAGTAGACCCTCTTCTTCCTTGTTCGCTTAATTTTTTCTGACTGGATTGAGAAATCAGTCCTATCCTCCAATGATCTAGAAATATCATCCTCTTCTAGATCTTCGGTAAGGCACGAAGCCCTATTAAGGATCAAACTATGGGGATGTTCATCATAATTGTCCTCTAAATTGTGTTTTAAAATATTAACAGATCTTTCTAGTTCAGATTTCTTAATTAAAGATGCCGAGGCAGTAGCGTTAAATCATTTTTCCCTAAAGAAACCCCCAACTTAGACGCTCTATCAACAATTTCCTTATCAGAGAAAGACATAATTGAAAAACGATGTCTAAATTCGTACCTGGCAAGGAGTGTCGCCTCTCAGCCCATGCCATTGCCCGCTCCATCTGAGTGGCATCCGCATTGTGCTGAGCTCGGACTCGACTGCTAGAGCGCAACCCCAACGCCTCGACGTCTGAGATGCCTCCGTAATCGATGACGAGCTGGTTCGACGCCACCTTTTCGTCATCACCCTTACGGTTAATCGGAAGGAGAGTAAACCGGCGCCGGCGCATGCTGCCCCCTCCCTCTCGGACTAGCACTCCCGCCTGGAGTACTAGGAGAGGTACGGACAGCCGCCTCGCTGCTCGAAACACCGCCTGTGGGACTAGTAGGACACGGGGCACGCGTCGTCGCCGAAGACGATGGTACCCTGGTCAGCTGCACCCTCGCGGTGATAGGAGAGGATGGCGTCCTCCCCTCCTCCTCCGTCAGTGACATGGGGGGCACGGGAAGGCCGGCCGTGTCCTGCCCTATAGCAGCGACAATTGCCACCTCCTCGTTGTCCCCATTGGTAGCTACCCCGGTCGACCCGACCAAGTCCTCCATCACCTTCTTGCCAGACATGATCAAACCGATCTCCTCCCTTGCGTTGTTAAAAGCACTACGCACCTGCGGTGAGAACACCACCCCCGCCTTCACTTCCGAGACAGGTGGCTGTGAAGTAGACCCATCTCCCTTATCAACTGCAGCAGGTGTCTCTGGAGCCTTTGCTACCGCCCCCTGTTGATCATTATAACCGAGTTTAGCCACAGCCTCCGCAAAATCATCCCCTATCTCATCATCATCCTCGTCATCCCCATCATTACCATCATCTCCTGCCAAGTCCACCTCCATATTATCCGGTGGCTGTAGACCTTCTACTACGAAAGAGAGATCATAAAAGCCATTCTTGATAAACAAGGGAAACCGCTTAGGAATTTTTTTAGGATTCACACACCCTATCCGTATCCTGAGTATATCATGCTCCCTGGTGAACGCCATATCAATCTCCAAAGTCATACCAAACATATCACCTACAGCCCAGAGCGCAAGAAAATCACCAATATGAGGTCTCGGAATGCCTGTCACCCTCAGCCAAACCTCTGGAAGAGAGTCCATCGGCTGTGGGTTTTGAGCCCAGCTATCAAATGTGAGCTCACAAGGACTATTTGGCACTCGACATAGCCCAAATATCTTCAGCCTATCCAGATCACTCCGAGTTGGAAATTGCACTTGATACCTATTGTGACCCATCCGACGAACATCCCAAAGGAATTGCTCCGTTGGTACTAGCCTCTGCAACTGTGTAACAATGTCCGGAATACTCATCTCTCCCCCTGACACCACCAAGGAAGCTAATCGAACATTTTCCATCTTTGGTTTGTACGATGCCGTGCATGGATACGCGAAGGAAAGAAGCTCCTCATGAGCATACCCATAAACCAGAATTCTCGGCTTTGGAGCCGACAACAAGTGACAACTCCTATCCCCATGCGCAGGTCCTTCACATATCACACAGATATCCACCGTGCAATCCACGGATCGGTGACCTGCCACCCCACATCTGTAGCATCTTTTCCCTTTTTTCGGAGCTGCCGTAGCCAAAGCCACAGCCAGTTGGTCAGCCGACACCACAGCCGCCGGCATTGCCTGCACAACCCCTCCATCAGCCGGTAGGTTGGGAACCGGTGCCACCTGCACGGGCACCCTCTCATCACCTTGAGGCGCAGCAGCTGCAGCCACTGGAGCTGCCACAGCCGCGACCGCGGCCACGGGAGCCACCACTGCAGCATTCGGCGGAATCGGCGCTTGGGCAGCCGGGAACGGAGGTGGCACCACCGGAGGTTGCACTGGCCGCGTTACAGTAGGTGCCACGGGTGCACAGGAGCAGCGCCCCGGCCACCCAATGCCCGTAAGCTCCATCACCATAACGACCACGGACACCTCTGTCGTGTGCACGGCCTCGTCCCGAGCCGTACCCATATGCCGCTCCATGGCCGCCGTCATAGCCTTCAGCATGGCCAAAGCCGCCATCACCGCGCCCGTAGCCTCCATCCGCATGGCCATAGCCACTCTCATCGTATCCGTAGCCGCCACCATATCCGCGGCCGTGGTCGCCATAGCCGAAGCCAGCGCGTCCATAGCCATCGAAACGGCGTCCACGGCCACCGGCATGGAAACCTCCCCGACGTCCTCGAGCCTGGAAACCAGCACCCGCGTTGAAGGCACCACGAAAGGCGCCCGGTTGATCGAAGCGAGGTGCGGCCTGGTTCCCGGCGGTGCCACTCGGGCCGCCCACCTCGAAGGTGGATCGCCCCGCACCCATGAAACCTCCACGGCCCGGCGGTGCTCCTCCACCGCGACCATGATCTCTCCCTCCGCCAGCACCACCTCCGTGAGATGTCATCGCGTCGGCGCCGCCGTCTCTCGATACAGCAGAGGAAAAGCGAGACCAGAAAAAACCGAACAAACACCGAAGACGAACTCCAGGCGCTTTAGGGTTTTTCCTCTCTATTTTTTTTTACAGCCAATCGGCCCCATCACTTTGGGTGGGCCTTCATGCAGATCAGGCCTGGCCGGGCCGAGGCCCACCAGGTCCCGTCGTTTTCGAATTTTGAACCTTGCTCCATGAAAACCGGATCGAAACTCCGGCGAGCTCACCTTGGGCGTTGGTGGCTTCCGACGCCGGCAAACTTTGATCCACTCTCCGGCTCCATCTTCCTCAGTGAAGAAAGACGCCGGCAGAACAGGTACCTTCAGCGATCTCACCGTCTTCGTCTTCGTCACCGGCGCAACGTGCTCCAGCGTGAGCTCCGATCCATGGTGATTCCGTCGCGTCGCCGTAGTTCCTGCATCCCTGGAGGCACTAGACAAACACGTTAACATTGCTAACCTTTGTTGACGCCGCTTCTCGATCTTTCTCTCCATCCGCGACCCCGAAGATGGCCGTGATCTGCCGGAGCTGGCGGCCGGCGTCCGACATTCCTCCTCCAGCGAGGATACCATGTACTTGCCGCTGCCCGGTGTCCCGGCCTCCACATCGCTCTCTCCATCCGCGTCTTCATCTTCAGACTCCGACTCGACGAGGCACCAAAACCTGCCGCCAATGGAGCCCGATCTCGTGGAGGTAGTTCCCGTCCGGTCACCCAGCAGTGCCGGCGATCGGCGTTCCTCCGACGAGGTGGACTCAGGCGCCACCACGGTCACCTCCTGCAGCGCCGGCGAGACGGCCGCAGTCTCCTCCGCAGTCGCCTCCGCAGTCGCCTCTAACGGCTCCATCCTTTTTGATCTCATAATGATGGAGTGAATTCTGGTAAGTGGTTCAGCTTTGTTGTTGAAAATTCTGGCATTGCGTTCTTTCCAAATGGACCACCATGTCAGATGAACTAAGGCCGCCCAGCTTTTCCTCTTCGGCGGTGGCAGCCGGAGGCTAGATGTCATGAGCCATTCCTGTAATGAAGTCGTGTCAACTCGTGGCCTTCGGTTGGGTTGAGCGCTGCTGTCCGAATGATCATCTCCCATAGCCGAGTGATGACGGGGCAGGTGGCGAGAAGATGAAGTGCTGTTTCCTGTGTGCTGAGGCAGAAGACACATGCTGCATTATGCGGCCACCCCTTCTTCTGAAGACAATCAGCGGTGTTGCATTTGCCACGGAGAGCAAGCCAGTCTTTCCTGGTGTCCGATGATTTAAACTCAGGCAAATCTTGGCCACGCGTGGAGCTCTCATCCAGGAGTCCAGCACGTGTTGCATCAGTGCCATTTGTTTAGTGAGTCAATTGCTGGTGCTGCTACCATCAGAGGGTTTGGTCAAGAGAAAAGATTCATGAAAAGAAATCTTTACCTCCTTGATTGTTTTTCTCGGCCTTTATTTTCCAGCCTTGCAGCTATTGAATGGCTTTGCCTGCGAATGGAATTACTCTCAACTTTTGTGTTTGCTTTCTGCATGGCAATACTCGTGAGCTTTCCTCCTGGAACGATTGAACCAAGTATGTATTATCTGGTCTCTCACATGCCGTTCTGTTTTACTTTATGATCTTGTTTTACCAAAATCGTTCACTTGTTAGGTTCACTAGAAAACTTGTATTTTCAATTAAATATGCTTCCGTGTCTAAACCAATTTTACAATTGATAGGTATGGCTGGGCTTGCTGTCACATATGGACTCAACTTAAATGCTCGGATGTCAAGGTGGATATTGAGCTTCTGTAAATTAGAGAACAGAATCATCTCTGTTGAGCGTATTTATCAGTATTGCAAGATTCCTAGTGAAGCACCACTGATTATTGAGAATAGCCGGCCCTCATCCTCATGGCCTGAGAATGGAAACATTGAACTGATTGATCTCAAGGTACATTTATAGCCGTTAGCAGTTTATTTGTCACCTCATTTGTTTGCTCTTCATTAATTATGTATAATGACCACTCATGTGTAATCTTGTCTCTTCTCCTAAGCTGAAGATCATACTTCACTTTCATTTACGGCATCTTATTGTGCTCTTCCTAAATATGTCGTAGGTCCGCTACAAGGATGACCTCCCCTTTGTTTTGCATGGAGTCAGTTGTATCTTTCCTGGAGGGAAAAAGATTGGCATTGTAGGGCGAACTGGGAGTGGTAAATCTACTCTTATTCAGGCTCTTTTCCGCCCGATCGAACCTAATACGGGGAGAATTATTATCGACGGCATCGATGTTTCTGCAATTGGCCTTCATGATCTGAGGTCACGGTTGAGCATCACCCCTCAGGATCCTACGCTGTTTGAGGGTACTATCAGGATGAATCTTGACCCTCTTGAAGAGCGCCCTGATCACGAGATTTGGGAGGTATGCCCTGGTCACTTTCATGCTATCGTTGTGTTAAACCTGTCGTGATCCTTATGGAAGAGGGCTAATTGATTTCAGGCACTAGAAAAGTGCCAGCTAGGAGATGTCATTCGTTCGAAGGAAGAAAAACTGGACAGTCCAGGTTTGTTTTAACTTTGAATAGACGAGCAAGTATTCTGAGTCTAAAGCATGGCACTTTTCTAATGCAAAGTTATATGTTTTCTGGATATTTGTGGTGCCATTGCAGTGCTGGAGAATGGGGATAACTGGAGTGTGGGGCAGCGCCAGCTTATTGCACTGGGTAGGGCGCTGCTTAAGCGGGCGAAAATTTTGGTGCTTGATGAGGCGACTGCATCAGTGGACACAGCTACAGATAATCTTATTCAAAAGATTATCCGCAGTGAGTTCGAGGATTGCACTGTCTGTACTATTGCACACAGGATCCCGACGGTCATCGACAGTGACCTAGTCCTGGTGCTTAGCGATGGTATATGCTGCTCCACACATTTTACCAACTCTACTTTTCCATTCCTAGTTAGATAACATGCTCCTTGACGGTCAATTTTGCGATGCACACAAAGTTGGACCAACAGCCTTTACAGTGAATCCATCTTGTATTGTTTATTTCAGGTAAAATCACAGAATTCGACACACCCCAGAGGCTTTTCACTACAGGAACAGCGAGCTATGCCGACGGCCGGACCCTATGCCGACGGCTTTTTGTCGGGGCCGTCGGCATAGGCCTCGACGAGAAATGTCCATCGACGCGGCCGTCGGCATAAGTTTAACCGTCGGCACAGGGTCTATGCCGACGGCAAAGGCTATGCCGACGGCAAGGCCGTAGGTATAGCTATGTTTTTTTCTTCTGTTTTTGTTTAATATGAAATAATTCGTATCTTTAAATCTATAAATCTTTAAATCTATAAATCGAAATTTAACAAATAAAATGTCTAAATTGATTATAAAAATGAGATAAATCCAAATATTACATCCATATCATCTTTTTCATCATGTATATGAATTTTTGCAACATATTTTTGCTATTTGCTTAATAAAAAAAAGTCATTTTGACACTTAAAAAATAGAAATGATATTTATAATAATATTTTAACAGATTGTTTTTGGTAGCCATGTTTGCCATACCAAGACACACCTATGTGTCAAATATAGACACATTATCACAAACTATGGCACGATGATGGTCATAACTTGATCATTTGAAGGGAAACATATACATGTTTATAGATGATTGACCTTTTTGTGAAGAATTTTATTGCAAACTTTGTCAAAACTCAATTTTATCATTTATCCTTGCAACTAGTACACATTAAAGTAATCCATGCCAAAGGATTTCATTTTTTGACTATTTTTTCACTTTCGTTTATTTTATTGAAAAACGGTTAAAATGACCACCGTGCCTATTCATCAAAAGGGGTTGCATTTTTCAAAACTATCAACGGTTCTGTGATATAACCACTACTGGTGTATCGTAAAATGAATTTTGTTAAAATTTTAGAGCAAACTATCACACACTTGTAGTTCAAAATTCTATTACTTTCGGAAAATAGGCATAAAGTCATTTAAATATGCGAAACTAGATAAAAAATGAGAAAAATCCTAATATTTCTGGATTGTCCATAAAATATGGTCTACTTTGTGTGATAACTGAATGAGTGCCATTTTCCACCATATTTGTAGTACTTGCTTAACAAAAAATGTCATTTTTGACAATTAAAAAAATGAAAAATGATATTTATAAAACTTATTTGAAAAATCTTAGTTCTGCAACATTGTTTGTCATACCAAGACACACATATGTGTCAAATATGGACACATTATGACAAACTATGGCACGGGGATGACCATAACTTGGTCATTTGATTCGAAACTTATACATGTTTATAGATGATTAACCTTTTTGAGAAGAAGTTTTTTGTAAACTTTGTCAAAACTCAAGTTTATCATTTATCTTAGCAACTAGTACTCATGAAAGTACTCCATGCCAAAGGATTCCTACTCTGGTGTGTGACCGGCTTCACCGGTTTCACTTTCTCTCTAGTAAGTTGGTGGACTTATACCTGAAAACTCCCACTTTGGGCGAAACGGAGGGAACCTTTGCAAGAGTTGGGTGGATCTTGGTTTTGGATATTCCTATGTCCTAACCTAACACAACCAAACAAAAAATTCCACGGGCCTACCCCTTTTGACTCCATTCAAAGGGGTACGTAGAAACTTTGACTTTTTTCCAGCGGGTCTAGGGTTTCGCCGAAGCGGGGCTTCGGAGCGTCTGAAACCCACCGAAACCTAGGTGGTTCCATACCATATGTATACAAGTGTTTTGGGTGTCCAAGATCCTACTCTGGTGTGTGACTGGCTTCACTTTCTCTCTAGTAAGTTGGTGGATTTATACGTGAAAACTCCCACTTCGGGAGAAACGAAGGGAACATTTGCAAGAGTTGGGTGGATCTTCATATGGATTGCATATTTGAATTCCTCTCATTTTTCTAATCGACTTAGACATTTTATTTGTTAAATTTCGATTTACGGATTTAAAGATATGAATTATTGCATATTAATGTAAAGAGGAGAAAATAAAGTAAAATAAATTTTATTGTTATTTATTCACAAAACATTATTACATAATTATTGTTATTCATTTAAATAAATTTTCAAAATTTAAACAAAAAAGTGTAACATCATGACACATGGGCTAACAAGGTTGATAAGATACTAATAGCAGTACGTTCTAACATCTCATTTGATAACTAATTTGAAAGGAACTTAGAAGTTAAGCGTGCTTGGGCTGGACCAGTTTCAGGATGGGTGCGAACGGGAAGTTTGACCAGGGTAAATACTTTGACCAATGATTAAGTGTGTAATATGTAATTAGAAATTGTGTGTGTGGCTAAGTTGGAAATTTCGAAATAAAAAAAATATAAATTAGAAATTTAAAAAAAATAAAAAAAAATAATTTAAAAAATTCAAAAAATAATTTTGAAAACATATGCCGACGGCACAGCCTATGCCGACGGCTAGACCTGTGCCGACGGGTTTCTAGGTTATGCCGACGGTAAAAAGACCTGTGCCGACGGTGACCGTCGGCATAGCCTGTGCCGTCGGCATAGGTGGCCATTCCTGTAGTGTTTGGAGGACATGTCCTCCATGTTCATGCAGCTAGTATCCGAATACTCCACCCGGTCGAGCTGTATATGGGAAGAGGCTTAGCTTAAATTCCCCACCAAGAACAGAGGCTGGGAGGTTAGATAGCCGAATCTACCAGCCTACTTACACCATAGAAGCAAGTAGCGACACCACAGGGCAACGCGAGATAGGAAGAGAAGGGGAGAGGTACATGAACTAGAGTAAGAATACCGGGCGTTCCCTGACCTGAATAGCCATGGATTCCATACGAGGGAACTCGGTAGGCGAAGACCGCAGGAGGAGTTGGCGGAATTGACCTGAGCTCTGATGCTTGTGATGTATGTATAACACTGTGTAGTGCTCCTCCCTTTGCCTAATGGGAAAAAGGAAGTGAATAACATGATTAATAAAGGGGAAAATTGTATTTTCCTGGCGTCAGATTGAAGTGCCTGATCCTCTACGTTATGATATGTAGACTGGGCTTGGTCTAGTGCACGATATCGGCAGCTCTTCAGAACTAGTTGGGCCGAAGCTGTTGAGTTCAGGACAAACATAATGGACGTTGAAATGTCCTTCATTCTCCAGTCTGATATGTTATTTAGATCATCATTTGGGACGCATAATTGGATATCACAGTGCATCTAGATCCCCGAGGTGCATGGACGTCACCAGCCCCCTTGGCACTCCATGCTCTCTCATGCGCCCTTTCTCGTAGTCCAGCACTACGCACTGGAAATCCTTCACTGTTTTTCTTCCTCCGTTGATCCAACCTGATTAGGCCAATCTCATAATACATTTCCACATGTGTTGTTGTATTACAGATGGATCATGGCTGATTTGGGCGTGTATTCTTATGGCTGTTTAGTATGTTTTGTCAAGCTGAAACTGGAAGATGCCCAGATTGCAGTCAGTTGTGTAGCCCGAAACTATCTTCGCAAGATGATACAATCGATATTTTACAATTATAGCTTGTTGTTTTGTGTTTCTGGATCTCTCCAGGCTATCTATACTGTCACACTGAACCTGTAATTCTCACATTTTTAACATGTGAAAAGAGCTCAGGTGGGCAGATTTTTGTAACTGATTCACACCACCGAGTCATAAAATTAACAATTATTAACATTAACAAGTGACATTTCACAGCATCATATATCCACATACTATTAGAGATTGCATGCACGAGATTCTGCACAACGAGAGAGAAGAAATATCATTCAGGTTCAATACAACTTAACAAAGGAGCGATGGAATTACAAATAAAATTGTATGGATGGTCCCTGCTCCACAATTCTATGCCAGAATGAGAGAGGAAGAGGTTCATTCCGCTGGAAAGCACCTTCCATTGCGTGGGTTGCTGTGCCCTGGTGGTGCATCGCATGTCGGAGACATCGAATCGCCATGGCATGGGGGGCAACACAGGGCTGCCGAGTCGCCATCGTGCCTGGGAGCGCCACGGCCGGTGTTGCTGCAGCGCGACTGCAACGCCGCCGTTCGCCGTCGAGTCGCCGCTCAGTTCATTGACATAGCTCTGTGTATTCAACATACGATGGTCCAGAAAGTAACTTTCCAGATTTGCACCGAATTCCAGATTTCACTATATACTTCACCCTATCATTTACCAAGTGTG
The DNA here is from genome assembly GCA_947311845.1 of Poa pratensis. Lineage (NCBI taxonomy): Eukaryota > Viridiplantae > Streptophyta > Magnoliopsida > Poales > Poaceae > Poa > Poa pratensis. The sequence goes on along the minus strand of CAMZMU010000117.1, from coordinate 1,132,961 downwards.
ATAAGAGCATCCCACCGGGAGCCCCCAATTTCGGTTGGGTGCTCCAAAGTCTATGTAAGTTCATGATCGACTAATTATGCAAAACCAGAAGTACTACAGCCAGTGGTGGACCCAGAAATATTTTAAAGCCTGGGCAAAATGTACAAATACCATGAAAATATGCTAGTTTTTGTACAAATACTATGAAAATACGGCTTGCTGGCCGGCCGGAAGCCTGGGCAGCTGCCCGGGCTGCCGGGACGCTGGGTCCGCCACTGCTCATCTACTTGTTGGGGCCGGGTTCAATACTTGCAACCTATGATCATTGTGTACTTGGCCTCATGCAATGTCGAAACATTGAATACATTTGATACCCTAGCTCGTATACAAATACTCTTGGTATAATTTTCTTTTTAAAAGATGTGCACAGTAGAGCACAACTACCACAAGAACAAGGACTTGGTGGCCAAGAATAATCCAAAGTCTATCTAAATTCATGAATCGACTAATTATGCTAAACCAGAAGTACTACAGCTCATATATAGTTGTTGAGGTTCAATAGTTGCACTCTATAATCGATGCTTTACTTGCAATGTCAACTCAGAGGAAACATTTAATACATTTCATACCCTTAATCCCTTACTCGTGTATGCAACTACTCTTGGTACAATTTTCTTCTTAAAACATGCGCAGATGAAACAAATCAAAATAGAAGAGCACAACTACCAAGAACAATGACTAGCTAGTTAGAGAATAATTTCAGTTGGGTGCTCCAAAGTCTATCAAAATTCATGAATCGACAAAATATGGTAAACCAGAAGTTCTACAGCTAGCTCATCTACGCGCTGGAGTTCAATAGTTGCAGTCTATAATCAATGTGCACATGTCCCTCATGCAATGTCAACTTAGAGAAAACAATGACTACATTTCATGTCCTAGGTCGGATGCAAATATTCTTGGTATATTTTTCATTTTAAAACATGTGTGTGCACATGAAACAGATCAACACAAGAGGTGGCACAACTACCGGCCGGCAACAATGACTAGCTGGAGAATAATTCCAGCTAGGTGCTCAAAATTCTATCTAAGTTGATGGATCGACTAATTGTGGGAAGGCTCAACGTACGAGCATGCATAGATCTTTTGTTATAAATACGGAAGGCCCTCCGTCACAAATGCATATGCACTCGACGATCATCCCTGGATCGGAGTAGTAAATTAGGAGGCTAGCTACGTGTGCATGCTCTGATCGGAAGCAATGAGCTCTCCCTGCAGTTCCGATGGAAATGGCAAGAACACCAAGGATTACACATCCCGCATAGAAATTCTGGTCCTTGTTGCTGTTGTGGCCATGTTCCTCCTGCACGTGCTGGGCTCGTTGCGCCGGCGGCTGAGCGACAGTTTCCTCCTGTGGCGCCCCGACCCGACTGCTATACAGTGATGCTGTGTGTCACCGGTTAAGCGATACAACCGGAGGTTACGGGTTTACCAATCCCCGGCCAAAACCTTTGGCAGGCGTTGCTGGGTACACCTCACTCCAGACAACGCAACACCCCGATTGATGCCTTAACACAGGCACAACTATCAAAACATAATAGTAAGATCAAGACTTGTGGAACAACTGGCACATCACAGACTCTACGACACAAATCATATAGTTCAACTCTAATACAGAGAAAGATAGCAAATGACAACCAGAGGTCACAGACCCAACATTACATCAAGCGGAAGCAAAGTAGGTTGTTTTAAACAACAAGAACCAAAATAGGGCCTAAGAGGCCTACAGATAAACATCACAACGCCAGCTGTTCCAGGATGTCCCAAGCTGCCACCTGGGAACCCCAGACTACTCGTCGACGTCCACAAAGAACCCACCTTCGAGGTCGGTGAAGTCCTCCTCTGAAACAAAACAAACGACGTTGAGTTCGACGAACTCGCAAGATTAAGAGCTAATATATGCTCGATGAGGCTTTCAAAGTTATATGGTTGTTTTGCATAAAGCTGATTTTATTTATGAAAACATAACTCAAAGGCATCGACTATTCAGAGTATTTTCAAAAGAGGTAAGAAGTACTCTTTCTTTCATCACCTCTCTCAACATCAACCATTGTACCTGTCCATCAAAGGCACCTCCCCGAATCACCCTCGAGGAAGCTCACCTTGCATTTGTGAGTGGTACCTCTAGTACCCAGTTTTTAATCATTCCGTTAAAGTTATTCTATGATCTTACCTTCACTTCCCAAGTCGTCCATAACCGCGGACACGGCTTTTCGAAAAGATTTAACCCTGCAGGGGTGTACAAATGTTTGCCACGCGTACCGTCGGCCCATTACCTAGCTTTTAGCTCTCTTCCTTGGAGAACCGGCTGGGTGGGAGCGGTGTCGACTCCTCCCCCGTTAAGGACTGTCCAGGATCATCAGTGGCGGCAGGACTGCCAGGATCACAACACCCCGCCCCACGGCCACTCATTTTCCTAACACCACCATCCTCATACCATTCTCAGCCACCAACTCACGCACGCGCAAATGGAAGCCCGAACTAGAGGACCCTGGCTAGCCCCGCTCGAGTTATTTAGTCCATGAGGGTTCCTGCAAATGCATAGGCCTCACGCATGGTTGCACGCTTAGTCTTGGTTCAAGAGGTATAGAACTCGCACCTAGGCGGCGAGAACGAGACAAAACACCACAACCACAGTGGCCTCTCATCCCCACCTTTAAGCATTTTATTATCCATCACCACATTTCTCCACCGTCAACATCACTGTCACAAGTCAACACCTGTTTCCAGCATGCACCATCCCTAGTACAACTAGGCATTTAACTAAGCATGGCTAAGCATTTGCATAGCATAGTAAGTATTCCATGGCCAACAATACAAACCTATGGTAATAGGAAGGTAAAACAGGTATTGGCAACAGGATTCTAATGCAACTAGTAGGATACTCTAATCCAGGCAAAAGACATTAGAACCGCATGCAATATTATAGTGGAGAAAATAATTGCGGAAAATAGGATAAGATATGCTCAGAGGGGGGATTACGCTTGCCTTGTTGATACGGCCGGTAATACGGTTCCTCGGGGTATTGTGGAGTAACCCCGGCTGCTTGATCTATCGAAGCACAACAGGAGAACAATCAATCACCACACATGGGTACAATGCAATGCACAAGCACATGATGGCATGGCAATTTTAATGCACCCTAATAGCTTTGAACAGGATCAACAAGTTAAATGGGGTCCCCATTATATTATTTGCAGTACTTGGAATAACCCCATATTAAAACTTAGTGATTTTAGGGCTACTAGAAGTACATTAATGTAGTGGTGATCAAATATGCATGATGATGATTATTCTGGATTACCCATGTTTTTCTGAACATTTCGGTATATCGAACACCTTTTTCCGAGGTCCCGATAAAAAGTTATTATTTTTAGAATTTCTCTTTTTAATTAAGTGCTTTTAAATATTTTAATTACTTTCAACAACAATAGTAATAAATAGTCGAGTTCGAGCTAGAGCGATAGATCACGAAGGAATCATCGAGTTTCGATAACCCTAGCGTTGCGAGGGAGTAGCGGGGAAACATCGCTAACAAGGAAGAAAAAGAAAAACATAGACAGAAAAAAAAAGAAACTGTGTAGCCGGCCTGTGGCCCGGCTGGGCCGGTTTCTGTGCCGGCCTGGCAACAGAGGGCTCCGGCCTCTCGGCCGGTTTGGGCCGGCCCAGCAGCCGGTCACGGGCCCGAGAGCGACGGCTCCCAGCCCGGCTGAGCCGGTTCCTCGACCGGTCTCGCGTGGAAAAAGAAAAAGGGGCGACGAACGCCGGCGTACGGTGGCGGCACGGCGCGGACCATTTCGAAGAACCAGCGCGGGAGGGGGAGGGAGAAGAGGTGCTTCAGCACGGGGTGCTCACCACGAGTGCATTGGTGCAGACGGCGTGGCAGGGGACGGCGTGACGGCGGCGAAATCCCGCGGCGGAGATGCGGGGTGGCGGAGAGGAAAATTGACGGCGACGGCGATGCACGGCCTCAGGGCTCGATTCCGGCCACGAGGAGGGGGAGGGAAGCACGGCGGCGCGAATGGTCGGGCTCGATCTGCTCGGGGTGAGCTCAAACGGCGGCGACGAGCTCGACAACCATGGCGGCCATGGCGCTCTCGTGGGGAAGAAAAAGAGGAAGCGAGGCAGAGGAGCAAGGGGGGGAATGGGGCCCGGGGGTGCTTGCTCTTGCAGGAGAAGGCAGAGCAGGGGGGGGGGGCCCGGCGACGCGCTTGTGCGCTGCGGCGCGGTGGTGCGGTCCGGCGGGAACGACGACCTCGGTCGCTACAGGACGAGGAGATGAAGTTTTTTGCAAAACGGACCCTGGAACCTTTTCTGCCATCGCAAACAAGTCCCTGAACTATTACAAAGAGGTCCTTTTCTCTCTGATATTTAGAACAGCAGCTTCCCTGATTTAATTAAGCACCAAAAAAATTCTAGAAAATTCTGGGAAAAAATTCCAGTAGCCTCCCAATATGGTAGAGGAGCACCACAAAAATTGGTGTTGCCAAATAAAACAATTTGGACCACATTTGTTCATAGTATTTTATTTAGGCAATTTGTTAATTTTCAGGAATGTTGCTCCTTTAGAAATTTTAGAGCAATTTCAAAATATTGTTGGAACTCTGGGAACTTCGTTGACACATACACAATGTCAAGAATTTCTGTTTTGCAAATTTGAGTGCCTTTAACGTGTTGGAAAATTTGTTAGAGCAGTTTGGCATTTTGTTCTAGCAACTCCATATCATTTCGATATCAATGTTGTATTAACTCAAAAGAGACATGTTTATGCATGGATGCCATGATGCAATTAACACAAAAGTGAAAATTTGGTACACAAATTTTGGGGCTGTTACACCTCCACGCCATTGTGTCGGGGATCTACACCCTCTCCTATGCGCTGGTGAGCTACACCATCGGGCTGATGCAGGCCTCCAAGTTTTACTACTACAGGTTCTCGGTGTGGGCGGTGTGCCTGCTCCTGCTCCTCGGCAGCACCGACAGCCTCACCGCGTGCCGCCTCAGCGACATCGACAACTGGAAGAGCTTCTTCATGAGGCACCTCTTCCAGGGAGGCGCGGTGGTGTGGGTTGTGGCACAGTTCGCCTACGGGTCGGGCTACCAGGCCCCGCTCTGGGCCATCCTCTTCGTCGTCCTCCTCAAGTCGCACATGCGCATCTCGTCCATGAGGATGGCCACCAAGTCCTACCTACTCTCCAAGGAGGTCAAGGCCATCGCCGACTACATGCACCAAGAGGAACCACAACAACCACTGGCGGCGCCGCCTAATTACAATCCCGCCGACATGCGAGGCTACCGGTACGTCGTCGCAGCCGGCCACAAGTACGGCATCAAGCGCCCCGAGTACAGGCTACGTCACAAGGACGACGTGACCATCACCACCGTGGAGGACGTCTGGGGGTGCACGGGGAAGCTGCTGCGCCATGAGTCGCGCAAGGACGTGTGCCTCTCCATGGCTCTCTCCAAGATGCTCAACCGGAGGTTTGCCGGCTTCGAGCTCGCGGAGGCAAGGCTCCAGAAAACCTATGACTTGGTGTTCCGAGGCCTGCTCGCCGGGGACAAGGACAAGCGACACGAGCGGGCGTTCCGGGTCATCGAGGTTGAGCTTGCACTTGTCCACGACTTGTATTACACGAGGTACCCTTACCTCTACCAAAAGGGTCGATTCCTCGCCCTCTACGTGCCCTTCATCATGCTTGGCCTCTGCGTGTGGCTCATGCTCCGCATCCACAAGATGTACTCAGGGGAGGGTCCCACCATATTCATATTGGCTACCGTGGCATCCTTGGAGGCGTTCCAGCTGTACCTCTACATCGCATCGGGTTGGTTCAAGGTGGCGTTGATCCAGAGCTACGTCAAGTCGCCTTTCCTCCAGCGGAGCGGTTTTTTGCTTCACATGATCATGGGGTTTCTTCTGCGGCTCAAGGCGCTTGGCGCGTGGGAGGACAAGCTTGGACAGTACTCTTTCCTGGGCTCCTTCAGCAACAGGAGACGCATCCACAATTGCTTTCACCATCTCACAATGAGCCTGCTGGACAGGGCCAAGGAGGGGCGCAAGAAGAAGCTAGTCAAGCTGTCCGTGCAGGTGAAGCAGGCCATCGTCGACTCCCTCTTGGAAAGCAAGGGGGACCTGACGATCGGGGTCCGGTCGCTCAAAGACCATGGTGGGCATCTCTCGTGGGCGTGTAAAGGATCGGCGACTCACACCATCATGGTCTGGCACATCGCCACCACCCTCTGCAAGCACCAACTGGACGCACAGACCGAAGCGAACAGAAAAGGGTGGTGGTGGCGGTGCTGTGGCAAGGTGGACGCCACGGTGGAGACAGACGATGCAATGGCGGTCCAGAAGGCCTCCACCGTGGCCTCCACCTTGTCGCAGTACTGCGCCTACCTCGTCGCTTTCGCTCCCAAACTCTTGCCCGATCACACCTCTGGATCGGAACTCCTACTCAACGAGTCCATCAATGAAGCACGAGAGCTGCTCAAGAGCGGGTCCTGGTGGCCCTGCTCCATGAAGAGCAGGTGCAAGAAACTGATGGAAATCGGCGCCGCTAGTGATGATGCTAATATGGATGTGTCCCTTGTCGAGCTCGGCGCTCGGCTTGCAAGACACCTCATGGAGGACATACAAGAACCGACGCTCCGGTGGAAACTCCTATCGGATTTCTGGGCGGAGACGATGTTGTACGTGGCACCGTCCGACGATGCCCTGGCGCACCTGGAGGCTCTCGCCAGGGGAGGGGAGTTCATCACGCACCTGTGGGCGCTGCTCACGCACGCCGGCATGCTCAAGCAAGGCCTTCGTGAATCAACGGATATGCTGCCGTCTCAAGTCTGATTAATCCAACCCATGCAGAGGCCACAGGTGCAGCATACATTTTAAGAATTGTTTTTTTATGTTGTGTGTACATGTATGGCGTCGTCTATCTTATGCAGGTATTGTGTATTCATACTGTAAGTTGTAAGAAACCTTTATATTGAGCTGTGATTTTTTTTTAAAGAAGCGATACATGTTTTTATATACGGCACTTTGCTTAGCAATTGTATGTACACAAACTGTGCGGCAAACTATACAGACGACATTACTAGAAGAGGAGAATGTGCTGAAATATTGGGTCTTTAGCCCATTTAACAATTCCTGAAAAATCCCTAAGACCCATGTTGTCATGGCATGTGGTGATAGTTTAGTCTCACATGGCTAGTTTAGTGAGATATACAACAGCTTATATACTGAGCCATTCTCCTACTAGTACGAGTAGTACGAGTAGGTGTGAGGTATGAGGAGAATGACTGTGTACCACACGCGCGCTCCTCCTCCTCCGCCGCCGCCCGCCGCGGGTTGCGGGAATCTCGCCGAGCCGTCGCAGTCAATCATACCTCGTGGAGATCGCACGCAGCCAAACACCAGCACAAACGCCAGATCCTCCAGCCACCACACTCCACCGAGCACCATGCTGAAAGAGGCGGAGGAGCACTGTTCGAGGCCTTGAACCACCATGATTCCAGGCAGCAGCCCTGCAGCACACGCCCCCACGCACGCCACCGCACGGCTGCCAAGGGGACGGATCCAGGCGCCAAGAGCGAAGAAGATGGAGCGTTCAGCCCATTGGGGGCTAGATCGGGCCTCTAACGAGCTGCAACCAGCGAAGCTCCACATGGATTTCTCCCACTCGAGATCGCGCCGCCAGCACGCATGCGGGCCCGAGATCCGGCGACCAAGAGCCGTCACGGACCAGAACCAGAACCGCACAGGGGTGGTTGGGGGAGAGGCCTTTAGATCTGACGCCGACGGCTGCCAAGACCACCGCCGCGCCACGCCCAACGCCCGCCAGCACCTCGCCGTCCACACGGCCGAGGCAGCAGCCCGCATCCGCGCCCACCGCTTGCAGCCAAGCCGGTGGGGCCTCTCCACTCGAGGCCGCCGCCTCGGCGTCTAGAGCTCTCCGCGCGAACACGGAGCAACGAAGCTCCTCGCTGCCGCCTTCCTTATACTCGCAAGAATTATGGTGAGCTGCCTGATTCAGGTACATGAGGAGCATGCTGAGCTTATAGAGCATTCTAAAAGGAAAGTAGAGTCCAGATTCTCCTTCTCCAAAAAACTATTACACAACCCGGCCGATAGCTCCGATCGATGACACCATACACCGGCCGGCCGCGGAAGATTAGAAGAAGCATATCTCCGGTGACGCTCGGCGGCGTCATCAATCTCTATCTAGCCATGGCGCATGGAGTAGCTAGCTGCCGATCGAGGCCGATGGAGCTGAGCGACACGGACGGACAGACACCAACCAAAAGCACAAAGACAACACGGGACAGCCAGCAGTGTCCAGGAACTCGGGCCGTGCCGTTGTGGAGTGTGAACAAGGCAGCTTGCGCCATTGCCAGCGGCAGAGAGGAGAGGAGCCATGCTGGTGAGGAGCTCGTCCACGCCGGTCCTCGGCGCGTTGCACGCGTCGTCCTGCGCTGGCGGCGGCGGCCAATCCCCGGCCGTCCACTTCGCCGACTCCTCCCCGACGGTCGCCTACCACCCGCCGCCCATCTCCTGCAGCCTGTCTGGTGGAGGCGGCTCGGACCACGACCGCCCGCGTGGAGGCGGGCTGCGCCGCGCCTGCTCCGACGGCAACCTCTCGGACGACCACCACCGGTCCAGGCCGGCGCTCGAGACGATCCAGTCCTTCACGGCCCGAGACGGTTGCAGAGACGAGGAAGATGAAGACGACGACAACGATGAGCAGGAGACGAGCTTCGGAATGTTCGGCGCCGGCGGCGGCAGCACGTACATCGCGCAGGAGCACCCGCTGTTCCTGGCCAGGGGGCTCGGCATCGACCGGCTCGGCTCGGGCCTGCTGAGCGGCATCGACGACGGCGGCATGGACGGCGGCGGCGCGGGTGGCGGCGGCGGCTACCTGCAGGTGGCCTCCGGCGGCGGAGGGGACCGCTCCGACATCGAGGTCCACTACAAGAAGCTCATCGAGAAGGACCCCTGCAACGGCCTCTTCCTCAGGAACTACGCGCAGTTCCTCTACCAGGTACGTTCACACGGCATTGTCTTGTCGCCATGGCATGCGGCATGCCAGTTCTCTTCGGATCTCGACAGGAATGGGCAGCCGTCCTGACGACGAGGACACGATCCAATTGCATTTGCAGGTCAAAGGGGACCGGAGGAGGGCGGAGGAGTACTACTCCCGCGCGATCCTCGCCGACCCGGACGACGGCGAGCTGCTCTCGGAGTACGCCAAGCTGGTGTGGGAGGTGCACCGCGACGAGGACCGCGCGTCCGGCTACTTCGACCGGGCCGCCAGGGCGTCCCCGAACGACAGCCACGTGCTTGCAGCTCAGGCCGCGTTCCTCTGGGACACGGAAGACGACGGCGGCGCCGGGCCCGAAGAGCCGATGAGCAGCTACGTCGGGTTCAATGCCGCCAATGCCGCTCACACGTCCATGGCTTCGGCGACGAGCTGATCTGCCCGCCTCTCTGAACCTGACGTTGATAGGAGCTCCTGTTCGTTCTTCTTGGTTCAGTACTGGAGCAGACTCCCAATAATTGTGAGTAGCAACTCATCAGGGCCTAGTCCAGCCTGTGTGTACTGCTTACTCTACTAGTGAACAGGATTCCTGTCATTTCCAGTGTTGCATTCGTTCAAAGTCTCACAGCATCATGATTCCTTCAAAGTCTCACAGTGTTTTGCGTTGAATGCGTTGATCAAATTTGCAGACAACCATCAGTTGATCAAAACAAACAAATTGTAACACAAGTAATGTAGTTTCAGTTGACAAGCTTCGACCGAAGCAATATATATATGCTAATGTGATGTAACAGTAACAGTGAAATTACACATGTCCAATCTCCTACACGCATTCGTCAGGTGGAGAAGAGCATTATAACACAGAAACATGGAGCAGTAAACACCTTCACATGGCAGGCTTTGAAGTTGCAGTTTCCAGTGAGACACAACAGGTTCAGTGCCAAGCATCCGATTTGACAATAGGTTCAAAGCAACTGTTCCAGAAGGCAGCACACACAGGCTAAAACTTAGTATTAGGCAACCATCCCCAACGGTTGCATTGAAAGACAAGTGTCACGCACAGATGATCAAGAAAACATAGGCTAAAACTTATTATTTGCCAACCATCCCTGTATAGCTGCATTCGAAGAAAAGTGCCACATACAAATTGATCATGATGTTCAAGGATATGTCCTTTAAAAGCAGCCAAATACCCTACTTTCTCGCAGGTCAGATAAAACGAGACAATTGCAGATCAAAGCATCACAACTACGCTCAAGACTAGCCCACCAGCCCCATCACAGATCCTTCACGATTTCGATGCCCATGGACTTGGCCGTGCCGATGATGGACTTGCACAGGGCCTCGAGCGACATGTGCTTGCAGAACGGGTCAGACTGCTTCAGCTTCGCGATCTCGTAGACGTGGCGGAGGGACAGGGACGTCACAATGCTGTGGCCCGGCCGGCTGCTGGCGAGCTCGATGCCCGCCGCTCTCTTTAGAAACCACGAGACGGAGGGCGACTTGACCACAAACTCGAAGGTGCTGTCCTTGTAGGCGGTCAGGGTCACCTGCATCGGAGTATCTGCCTTGTACTTCTGAGTCCTAGCGTTGAAATCTTTGCAGAAAGCCATCAGGTTGAGCCTGTAGAAACCGAGAGCTGGCCCGACGGGCGGTGCTGGACGGGCGGCTCCAGCGGGAACTAAGAGACGGATTGTCGCGAGAATAGGTTTCCGGGTTGCCACATCTTTAAGTGTTGCCATGCTACTCCTTTGTCAGATCTGCAGTAAAACCGGGCATCAATTAATATGGCAGGTTTACTTGGAAACAACTAGTCTCAAATTATCAGTAGCTAAGTGGAACTTAAGTAATTAAAATGAAAATCCATTGGAAAATGTGAATAAGTGAAGAACAAACAAGGGTTCTGAAACAAAGTGTTTTCTTGTCGATAAGAAAAGGATCTGAAGTACACTCAAGGTGTGTTCGTCACTCTGCCTTCTTGGAATTTGTCACTTAATAAGGTGTACGTTTTACCACAAACAATGCTTGGAAACCCATGTAATTTGTTGCGTGAATGTCTCCCACATGATAAACTAAGTGACAAGTTCAGACTTCGTCATTTAATTGCCTGAGTTACCTCCAATCATTAGTCTAAATTGATACACCACGTAGTAACAAACATACCATAAGGCAAATATATGCCATGTCTAACTGACGAATTCAGACCTTCACAGTTACGTGCCTGCAATCATTACTCTGATCTGAAACACCAAGTAACAAGGATTACGAGTCGAGAGTGCCTAGTGTACCGACTCAAAGACTGGTACTCTACTAGACATGTAGTCCAGCAGTACCTACTACAAAAAATTACCTAATACTTGGCTACTTATGGCAATATGCCACAATAAAAAAATTAAGGCATGAGGGATGTTGAAGAATCTGAGACTGACCATTGCATCCAGAGATCAGAAATTCTGAAAGCCAATAGCGAATTCACCTGTGGCTGCAACATGGTGGCTTGCTACAGACAGCAGAGAAGCAGGGCTAGGGGAGCTGGGGAGGAGCAGAGGAACTTGGGGAGGAACAAAGCAGTGTGGGCACCGGCGGCGGCCTGGTGTTAGGCAGCTCGGTGTGGAGTCTGGAGATGGCTCGGCCTCAAGCTAGGTTTCCACTACATGGTCTGAGCCTGCTTATCCTTCACAGTACAGTTAAGCTCGAGTAGTAGGCGACTAGTCGATCGAACAAACTCATGAGTTGAGTCGACAATCAAATAGCGGTTATGAGACTACTGGCTCGACTACTCTAGACTGGCCATTTGACTTGTAAACCTTGAGGCGTATACCAGGAGGTCAATGCATGGTAAGTACCAAAATTTGCAGAGCCATAGGCGTATAACAAACCAGCTACCCCCAGGAGAATCAAAAGACTAGTATCAACTAACAAAAGAACTTCCTCATGGCAGAACGTCAATGTCTGAACTGCAATAGTATCAGAACACAGGTAACTAAGCAAGTACATGACAAAGTTCTTCCTAGCAGTCTATACCCTGTTTTGAACCAAAGCTCTTGGTGTGGTGGTGTCTACGTTAACAAGAACTCTACATTCACATTAAACACTGACTGACTATCCGCAGGCTGTTTTCAAGCCTGTTTAGATAAGGAAAGAAGGATGCTTATCCCAAATTGCAAGCGGCCTACCATCTTTAATCAGAGATTCTAGCTGATGTTACGAGCAATTGGCAAGGGGCAACATGTTTCTCATGGACATGCTTTATACAGGCCTACTACCACTGGCAATCTATACACCCCAAAGGCATGAAGAGTATACCAAGATAACAGTCATCCGAATCACCACACAGCTCCAAATAGCGTGACAGGGATACAGTTACGTACAAATGGAGCATCTTTATGCGTGCTGAAGGAAGTAGCATGATAAGTACGTGACCGCACCCCACCGTGGAATATTAGGACTAGCATCTCGGAACCATGGTCCGTTACGGCATGTAAACGAGGAGGACGAGTTTTGCTAGTCGTATGTGAAATGTGATGGCGTAATTCCTTGGGGCAATGTGCTAGAGTGAGTCGAGGAACCGAAACCTGAGATGTGAATTCAGCAACACTGACCTGTGCTTCCGATTCCGGCCGTCGGGCTGCAGGCGCGTCGCCTCTCCTCCGTCGTCACTCTCGGCAGAGAGAGGTTGGAGGATGCTGGCGGCTGGGCTAGAACCCTAGATCGTCTGGGAACTGTGATGCATTCAGCTGTGGGCTTCCAGTGAGCTAACGGGCCGTGGATGGGCGTGCGAGGCTTTGGACCATCGGGAGCCCAACCGCGATGGCCACTGACTGCTGCAATTATCTCCCGCGACTGCTGCAGCAAATGAGGCCACGATTCAGCTTCTAGGTGAGTCGCAGTAACTGTAGACTATACAAATTGGAATCGATTTTATTTTATCTCCTGAGTTTTGGCTGCTTACGGTGCAAATACACACAAAGCCCATTTTAGTGGCAGTCTTGACTCGTCTCAGTCTTCTTCTCTTGTTGACCGTGACCAGCGAGTCGGCCCGAAAACCCATTTGCAGTACACGTACGCCTGCGGTCCGCAACAGAGCAAGCTTGGCATCCATCCTCTGACGGTAGCTTCGCTGCAATTCCATGCAGGGAAGAAGCCAACTCGGCTGTCAAGTCTCAAGCATGGTTTCTACAGGAGTTTCCGGGTAAATTCAGGAGGAGGTTGATGTCAAATGATGCATGAATTCCACATTAATTAGTACATGGAAATAGGCTGCTAATTGGAGCAACTCTAGCAGATGGCGTATTTTCGGGCACTATATTTTGTCTTTAATTAGGTCACCAAAATTTGTTCTCACACAGTTGGATGATATAAAATAGGGCATCTACTGAAATTGGATTGCATGCTTAGAACATGCAAATTTTAGGCCGGTGCTGCTCTGGACGCGACGGCAGTCGACCTGGGTACGGGGGCGGTGGATTACGCTGGAATCGGCTACGGCGAGGTGGATCCACCAGCGGCGCCGGCGCATTCGGCAAGAATCGGCCATAATAGATGGCGGTTGGCGGCGCGGCAACGGTCGACCTCGATGTAGCCGGTGCGGGGGCGGTGGATTCGGCCATAATCGGCTACGACGAGGTGGATCCGCCGCTGACGTACTACGGCGCGGGTGGATTCGGCGTGGCGAGAGGGAGGGGATATTTCAGTGCAGCAGTTGGCCTGTGAGCTGATGCATTTTAGCTTTGTGGCAGCCGTTTGGTGATGTATATTTGAGACATAAAGGGCTAGAATTTGGGGCATAATGTAAAATTTTACAACACCATATAACTATACATCATCTATTGGAGCGTTTTTTTCCCTTTGTTGATCGTCATCTATTGAAGTTGCTCTTAAGTTCTTTGATTTAGGGGAGAGGGTTGCTTCTATGGACAACGTATATCTTTGTTGTGTTCTCTTCTCCGGGGTTCCATCGAGCGTTGCACTTTTTACTTGTCTATGTATTTGTGATAAATTTTACCATTGAAATACCCTCTAGTTATTACTTGTCTCTGGTTTGTGACCAAATGTCAAATGGGCCGCGGAAAATTCCTTCGTGTATCTTCTGCCGCCAAGAAAGTCTTGCCTCGCAGGAAATTAGATTTGTAACCAAACCGCGAACATTAACAAGCGGGGAAGGGACACTCTGACAGCTAGGTCGGTTGTGGCTCCTAACTCCACTATCGGAGCAGTGCCAACTCCTCAGATCTAGAAGATCGGTTGGCTCCTAACTCCACTATCGGAGCGGTGCCCAACTCCGCAGATCTACAAGTAGAACCCTGAAGCGGAGCTACGTCGGTCGGGTCGAGTCGAGTGCAAAATTCCGGAGCCGCCCACATTTGAGTAGGAGCTGGTAGAGAGTGAGAGAGAGCTCACTCGTCCATCTCCTCCCAGAAGCTGCCTTCCCCTTTCATGCGTCACAGGAGAGTGAGAGAGATCCACCGCCGCCTTCCCCTTTCACGCGGCCTCCCCCTCCTCAGCTCAGTCCTCCGGGTCCCAATGGCGAGCCAGCATGCGTGTAGCAGCGGCCACGCCTACCGTGGAAACAACGAGGTGCAAGCGGTGGAGTACCGGTGCTTCGTCGGCAACCTCACGTGGGCCACAGACGTCGGCAGCCTCCAGCAGGCCTTCGGCGAGTTCGGCGACATCCTCGACGCCAGGGTATGACCAAATCCCCTTCATTTCATTAGTTTTCTGTGAGATCCGGATGCGTCCCGTGCCCCGGATCTGAGGAGATTTTTTGCGTGTGCGCGCCTGCAGGTCAGCTACGATGACACGGGCAGATGATATAGTGAGAGCATTTGTCCCGGGTGGTATCTCGACCTGGGACTTAAAGGTCTCGCGCGGGGCCTCCTCTGCGGCTGCCTGCCTAGGGACCTCTATGTCGTGGGTTTGTCACGTCAGGTGTCATAGATGACTTCGTAGGTGTGGGATTACGCGAGTCAAGCATCTCCGAGCTTGGGATCGCAGGAACAAAGATCAACACAGATTTACCCAGGTTCGGCCCCCTCAATGTGAGGTAAAAGACCTACTTCCTGCCTACCCTAGATTGGTATTGATATGATAATCGAGGTGTTACAATGGAGGCGATCCGATCTGGTACTCGCCGTATGAGCTAGGGTTTGGGGCTTGATAGCTTGACCCGCTCTAAGTCCTGCGAGTCCTCTTTATATACACAGAGGCTCGCTAGGTTACAAAAGGAAACTTCCCCATAAGGAATACATCCACAGAGGCCTACTCGGAGACTACTTGGTCTTCACGTCCTCCGGGATTTGTCTTCTAGATCTTTCCTTATGGCGGTTCAATATTGGGCTTGTTCCCAAGTGGGCCTTCATCCGTGCGAGTAAGTTAAGTCGCACTGGGCCGCGGGTTAATCCAGAAAGTATTCCCCCGACATTAGCCCCCAAGCATGGCCTGAACTTCATAGTACTTCTTGATCTTGAATGCTTAGGCCGTGCTTTTCCTTGTTTCGCGGCTTATAATTGTACAAGTTTGGCCTTGACTCGCACCTGGAAGATCATCTGACTTCGTGAGCTTTAGAGTATCCTGATAGCTTCAGAACTTGATGACGATCTATCTTCAAATTTTTGATGATAATATGATATAGCCCCCAAGGATTGAGAGGATGTTATGTGGTAATCATCTCAATTCTTCTCAGAGAACTCTGAAGGTCATCACCTGTAACTTGATATCATGAATAAAACAATTGTTAAGTTACAAGTAATTGTAATTGGTGTTGCCGTACTATAAGCAGTACATCGACCTCTAGTTAGGCCATCTGAATCCTTAAGTGGGCACTCGCGCGACTCAGTATTTCCAGGAATATGTGTGTTCAGGGTCGAGAGCGGCCATGATAGGCAATCAAGCTCGATTGACGCCACACCCCAGTACTTTGGCCACATAATGCGAGTAGCAATCCAACTTAAGGTAAATTTGATAATTGCCAATAAATCGGCTGTTTCAGGGTAACAAAGACCCCAAGAAACATAATGATATTGCCATGATAGGCTAAGCTATGATAAGCTTTGATTATGATGACACATAAGGTCGCGCCTAGGTGGCAACCGAGTGTTATACATAGGGTTGGATCGCGCGTAGGTGGCGATCCATGGTGATACATGGGGTCGGTCGCGCCTAGGTGGCGACCAGAGATGATACAAAGTTTACGGCCGCGCCTAGGTGGCGCCGTTTCTGATACAAGGGTCGATCGCGCCTGGGTGGCGATCAGATGTTGCATAGGTCGCGCCTAGGTGGCGACCAAAGTTGAAGTTCTAGCCCTGAGTGGCTGTGATGATACTCAGCTATAAAGCTGGAAAGGATGATGCTTGGCTCTGATTAGCCTTTTCTTATGTATAGTACGGTCGCAGGTGTGCGACGTTCCAAGGGCGAGGTGCCTCGAGACGATCCTCGAAATCATGGCGTTCGCTGCTTTCTTCCCTTACATCCAGCAGGTAGTACGACCCATTGTTTAGCTTCTTGCTGATGATGTAGGGTCCTTCCCATGGAGAGGACAGCTTATGCATTCCCTTGTGATCTTGTTTAAGTCGCAGTACTAGGTCGCCTTCTTGAAAGGTGCGGTTTTGATGCGTCTGGCATGATAGCGTCGCAAGTCTTGTTGATATACTGCTGACCTTGATGCTGCCAAGTCTCTAACCTCTTCTAATGTGTCCACCGAGTCTTGCCGAGCTATCTCATTATCTGTCTCGATGTAAGCCGCAACTCTTGGTGAATCATGTATGATATCGCTGGGCATGACTGCTTCTGCTCCATAGACCATGAAATATGGTGTAAATCCTGTGGATCTGTTAGGGGTTGTTCTCAAGCTCCACAGTACTGCTGGCAGTTCTTCCACCCAACATCCTGGAGATGCTTCGACCTTTTCAATAAGGCGCGGCTTAATTCCATGGAGAATTTCCTGGTTAGCTCGCTCAGCTTGTCCATTGCTCTGCGGGTGTGCTACTGACGTGAGGTCCAATCTTATCCCATTGTCTGCGCAAAATATCTGTGTAGCCCCTTCAGAGGTGTTGCTCCCATTGTCTGTAATGATACTATGGGGGTAACCGAAGCGGAATATGACCTTCTTCAAGAACTTGACTGCTGTTTCAGCCTCGCAATCTCCCACAGGTTCTGCTTCTATCCACTTTGTGAATTTGTCCACCATGACTAAGAGGTGAGTTTTTCCGTTTGAAGACCGTCTGAAAGGCCCTACCATGTCAAAACCCCATACGGCAAAAGGCCATGTGATGGGTATTGTGCGAAGTGCTTGGGCTGGCATATGATCTTGCCTAGCGTATCTTTGACATCCATCGCACACTCTGACAATTTGCTCTGCATCTGCTAATGCTGTTAACCAGAAGAATCCATGTCGGAACGCCTTTGCCACCAAAGATCTTGACGAAGCATGATGGCCACAATCGCCTGAATGAATTTCGTGCAAGATTTTTCGTCCCTCTTCTGGTGAGACACATCTTTGAATGCTCCTGATACGCTGCGCTTGTATAATTCATTGTTGATGATTGTATAGGCCTTTGATCGTCGTATGATTTTGCGCGCCTCAATTTCATCGTCCGGCAGCACTCCGCGACTTAAATATGCCATGTATGGCTCTGTCCATCCTGGCTGTTCATGCAGGGCTGCGACTAAAGTTGAATCATCCTCTGGCTCTGCAATGTCAATTTCTGCTGGAGGCTTGACTGATGGATTGTGCAGTTCATCCAGGAAAACATTGGGTGGGACTGACTGTCTATTGGATCCAAGCCGAGACAGGGCATCCGCAGCTTCATTTTGTCTCCGATCAATATGTTCAACTTGGTATCCAGTGAAATGTCCAGCAATTCTGTCCACCTCTCTCCTATATGCAGCCATGTTCGCATCCTTGCTGTCCCACGTTCCGGAGACCTGCTGTGCCACCAAGTCTGAATCGCCAAAACAGCGTATGCGACTGATGTTCATCTCCTTTGCTATACGTAGACCATGAAGCAGTGCCTCGTACTCCGCCACGTTATTTGTGCAGTTGAAGTGTATCTGTAACACATACCGCAGCTTGTCTCCCTTGGGAGATGTCAGAACAACTCCAGCCCCCGAGCCTTGCAACTGTCTTGACCCATCAAAATGCATGGTCCAGTATTTGGTTTCTGCCATGCTAGGGCAACTTGGATTTCTGTCCAATCGTTAATAAAATCTGCAAGGGCTTGCGACTTAATTGATGTGCGCGGCTCATAGCTGATGTGATGTGGTCCCAACTCGATCGCCCACTTAGCGACTCTTCCAGTAGCTTCTCGATTACGAATGATATCTGCCAATGGTGCTGAACTCACCACAGTTATTGGATGCTCTTGGAAGTAGTGCTTCAGCTTGCGACTCGCCATGAACACTCCAAACACCAACTTCTGCCACTGTGGGTAACGCTGTTTGGAAGCTGTGAGGACTTCGCTCACGTAGTATACTGGCCTCTGGACAGGGTATTCCTTTCCTGTTCTTGTCTCTCCACAACCATGACAGCACTCACAGCGCGGGAATTTGCCGCTATGTATAGTAGCATTGGCTCTTTATCTTTTGGAGCCGCCAGAACTGGAGCATTCGTCAATTGATGTTTCAAGGCTGTCAGAGCTTCGTCGCCTCTGCGTCCCAAACGAAGGTGTCTGATTTTTTCAACAGTCTGTACAAAGGTAGTGCTTTCTCTCCCAATCTTGATATAAAGCGACTCAAAGCTGCTACGCAACCAGTAAGCCGCTGTACATCTTTTATCTTTTCTGGCTTTTGGAGATCCATCACGGCCTTTATCTTGTCAGGATTGGCCTCAATGCCTCTTTCTGATACTATGAATCCCAATAGCTTCCTGCTGGTACTCCGAAGACGCACTTTGTGGGGTTGAGCTTCATGTTGTATTTTCTGAGATTTGTAATGTCTCTGCCAGATCACCAATAAGATCCTGGCTAACTTGCGATTTAATCACAATATCATCCACGTAGGCATGAACGTTGCGACCTATTTGCTCATGTAGCAATTCTGAATGCATCTTTGGTAAGTCGCACCTGCGTTCTTCAACCCAAAGGGCATGCTGACGTAACAAAAAGCTCCGAAGGGTGTGATGAAGGACGTCTTTTCTTGGTCTTCCCTCTTCATCTTGATTTGATGGTAGCCTGAATAGGCGTCCAAAAAGCATAACAGCTCGCACCCAGCAGTTGAATCAATTACTTGGTCGATTCTTGGCAAAGCAAATGGATCCTTTGGACAAGCTTTGTTAAGACTGGTGTAATCAACGCACATTCGCCACGTACCATTCTTTTTCATAACCAATACTGGATTTGCCACCCACTCCGGATGGTATACCTCTGTGATGAATCCTGCAGCCAGCAAGCGAGCTATTTCCTCTCCTATTGCCTTTCTCCTGTCATCATGAAAACGCCGTAGTGGCTGCTTCACTGGTTTAGCCGCAGGGTTCACTTTGAGGCTATGTTCTGCTAATTCTCTTGGTACCCCTGGCATATCTGACGGCTTCCATGCGAAGATGTCTTTATTTTCCTGGAGAAAAGCAACGAGGGCCTTCTCCTGTTCTTCTTCCATGTGTGCTCCAATGCTAGTTTGCTTGGATGAGTCGCCAGGAACAAGATTTATCTGCTTAGTGTCCTGGGCCGCTTTGAATTTCATTGGTGGCTCGGCAGATGGCGTGGTAACCACACTCATATCGTTTGGGTCCACCTGCGACTTATAACCTTTTAGTTCTTCCGCGGCACAGGCGGATTCTGCGAAAGCCGCATCTCCTTTCTCACATTCTATTGCTTTTTCTCTATCTCCGTACACTGTGATGACCCCTTTTGGTCCTGGTATCTTCAACTGTAGGTACACGTAGCATGGCCTGGCCATAAACTTAGCAAAGGCCGTTCTTCCAAACAAGGCGTGATATGGGCTTTGGAATTTTACTACTTCGAAGCTTAGGAATTCACTTCTAAAGTTCTCTTCTGTTCCAAAAGTTACCCCTAGGGTTATTTTCCCCACTGGCCGTGCGGACCTTCCTGGGACAATGCCGTGAAATACTGTTGACGTGGGCTGCAGGCTGGAATCCTTGAGTCCTAGACGCTGGAAAGTATCGTAGTACAAGATATTAATGCTGCTTCCTCCATCCATAAGCACTTTGGTCAGCTTGTATCCTGCAACGTATGGTGCCACAACCAGTGCCAACTTGCCAGGTTCCCGTACCTGTGGCGGGTGGTCGTCGCGACTCCAGGTTACCGCGTATTCTGACCACCTTAACCAAGCGGGTGTTGTTGGTATCACGGCGTTCACCTGCTGACTTCTCCGGCTCAATTTCTCTTCTCTTTTGGAGGTATCGATAACTATGTGTGATACTGCCCCGTCTGCCTGGGGTTACTCGCGCCGTGCTGCCCAATGTTTGTGTTATGAGCCGCACTAGGGTTTCCTTCATGGGAATTCCCCCCGTTGTGTTGGCTCTCTTCTTTCCACTTTTTGTAATAATGGCATTGCGCCTTGGTATGGTCCGCTGGCCGTCCATCACCTGTCGCATGAAGGTCGCATGGCCGGTTGAAAACTTCTTGCATATTGATTGGCGGGAGCCGTATCCTCGACCCCTTCCACGCTGGCCTCTGAATCCTCCACGCGCATTGGCTACGAGCCCTGAGTGACCATCTTCGCTTTTGCGTTTGTTTTGACTCGTGTTGTTGTGGCTCGTTTGCTGCTGCTGGGGCTTGTTGGAGTTTTTCTTTCCTTTTGCAGCAACCTCCTCTTCTTCTCCGTCTGACGCGTCTCTGGTTTTGTCTGAGCTGGCATATTTGTTAGCCGCAGCCATCACCTCGCTGAGGCTCTTGACTTTATCCTTCATGCGACCCAGCTTATGAATCAGCGGCTCAAACTTGCAGTTTTTCTCCATCACCAGGACGGCTGAGCTTGGTGGTATATTATCTGAGGAGTGTATTATTTCTGCCACCCTTTTCATCCAATGGCGACTTGACTCGCCTTCCTTCTGGACACAACGCTCTAAATCTTCTATATTGCAGAGTCGCTTGCAAGTTCCTTGGAAGTTCTTAATGAAGGCATCCTTCAGTTCCTCCCAAGTATTTATAGAGTTGGGAGGCAAATTTTGCAGCCATATGTGCGCTGCTCCTTCTAGCATCATGTTTAGGTAGCGTGCGCAGATCTCTTCAGATGCGTTTAGGATGCTCATGCCCATCTCGTAATTGTTGAGCCAAGTGGTTGGATCCATGCTGGCGTTATAGTTTGCCACCTTGCGTGGCCCTTTGAAATCTTCAGGAAAAGGTTCCGATCTGATCTTTCAGTGAAACACGCTGGTCCCTTGAGTCGCGAGGACAGGGCTGTGGGTGCGCCTGCGGGGTTATCTGCGGGCCGCTTTTGCATCAATGGTGCATTCGCCTGCGCTTCTGCGACTCGCTCCTGTTGCCTCTGTGCGACTCCTGACACGTCCTCTGGTGGCCTGCTCTGGACGCTTCTTTCTGCGTAATCCTGTGATTGGCTGGTACGAGGGGCAGCTGTGCTTCGGCTTCCGCCCTATTGGCTTGTTGCAGGACTGCCGTACTTAACATCTGAATCGCGCGCCGCGCCTCAGCATTGACCGGGTCATCGCCTGTTGGTACCATCTGAGTCAAGATATTAGCCGCAGCATACATATTATCGACAGGGTTCTGGTAATGGCCCTGTGGGGTGTGAAACCTCCTTGGTTGTTGCTGGGTCTCTTGATTTGTTGGTACCCTTCCTTCCGCAGTCGTCTGGATTCCCGTCCCTGCGGCTGGAGTGAGCGGGATTTCCACTGTTGGTTGAGTCGCGCGCAGCTGTGTTTGCGGGTCAACCTGTTGTTGAGTCGCAGCCAGCGCGGCTACTCTCTGCCGCTCCTGTTGGATTCCTTGGTTTATCTGATCGAGCCTGCGGCGCTCTTCTTCCATCCTTCGAACCTCATACAGGAGCTCGGCCCTGGCGGCCTCAATTTCTGTTGCACGGAGGGCGGCGTTCGTGGCTGACACAGGGACAAGAAGTGGGTTGCTTGGGGGTGCCGATGCCTCGGTTTCTCCAGCAGTTCCTGATGCACCTGCTCCTCCGGCCATGTAAACCGCGACTTGTGCCATCTCTTGATCTGGTGATGATGTGATTTCTGGTGGGTAACCCCAGCAACTTTCTTCAAAGGCAGGTATGATGGACCCAAACTCTTGCGAGTCCATGCTTTCCACGGATTCTTCCCCGTCATCGGCGACTTCTTCTACTGAATCGCCTTCCTGGACCGATCTAACGGACCTGCCACCGATGAAGCCGACGAAGACGTTGATGGATCCGAACGGGATGACGTGGCCGGTCTCCAAATAATCTGCTTCCGGCCCCCAGCTTGAATCGTCGATGAGGGGTGTGC
The DNA here is from genome assembly GCA_947311845.1 of Poa pratensis. Lineage (NCBI taxonomy): Eukaryota > Viridiplantae > Streptophyta > Magnoliopsida > Poales > Poaceae > Poa > Poa pratensis. Next base: position 1,110,500 of record CAMZMU010000117.1, on the reverse strand, counting down.
CATTGACCGTGATGATACGGCCAACAACAAGATCTTCAGCTCCCTTCATGGATCCTGCGCGGAACGTGACGCTCTTGACCGCAGGCCCCACGGTGGGCGCCAACTGTCGTGGGTTTGTCACGTCAGGTGTCATAGATGACTTCGTAGGTGTGGGATTACGCGAGTCAAGCATCTCCGAGCTTGGGATCGCAGGAACAAAGATCAACACAGATTTACCCAGGTTCGGCCCCCTCAATGTGAGGTAAAAGACCTACTTCCTGCCTACCCTAGATTGGTATTGATATGATAATCGAGGTGTTACAATGGAGGCGATCCGATCTGGTACTCGCCGTATGAGCTAGGGTTTGGGGCTTGATAGCTTGACCCGCTCTAAGTCCTGCGAGTCCTCTTTATATACACAGAGGCTCGCTAGGTTACAAAAGGAAACTTCCCCATAAGGAATACATCCACAGAGGCCTACTCGGAGACTACTTGGTCTTCACGTCCTCCGGGATTTGTCTTCTAGATCTTCTCCTTATGGCGGTTCAATATTGGGCTTGTTCCCAAGTGGGCCTTCATCCGTGCGAGTAAGTTAAGTCGCACTGGGCCGCGGGTTAATCCAGAAAGTATTCCCCCGACACTCTAGTCCCGGGAGGTATTACGACCCGGGACTAGACGTAAATCGAAATATTTATATCTTCAAACCGGTAAATCGCAATTCGACAAATAATATGTATAACTCGATCAAAAAATGATAGGAATCTAAATATTGTGTCCATGTCATCTTTTGCATAAATATTAATGATTAAGTAATAATAATTATTAATTCATTTTTTTGTTATTTGTAGAGAATAATCATATATTATTTTGAATTCCAAACCTACGTTAACATAAACATTAATGATTAAGTAATAATAGTTTTGAATTCAAATAACAAGAAAATCAATTTTACATTATTATTGTCATTACCTATGTTAACATCACAATGCTTGCTGAAAGCGAGAAAACCATAATAGAATGACATGATACTCGGTGACAAGCAGTACATAATACTTAAACGGGGACATAATTAATAGAAATAAGTTCTTTCAGGAGAGACCCCCAAGCAATACATAATAATAGAGATAGATCGAAGTGTTCGCCATTGCAAACACTACTCGTCCTCCGGATCGGAATACCCCCAAGCAGGAGACCCATGGGGCACTGGTGGTGGTACTAGGTGACGTTGCCCATAGTTGACGATTCTAATCTGGCGGTAGACCTCGTATGCAACGTACGCATTTATTGATGCATACTCAATGTTGATAGCGTCATGTGGGGTCTTCTCCCAGCGCTTGTGCTGATCCTTGTGGAATTTTGTCTTCATATCAGCGTACTCCTCGTCAATCAAGGCGAATGCCATATTAGCCATTGAAGTCTTGTCATGCTCAAGCCTGAAAATACGCTGGAGATCAATGTGGCAGGCAGCTGGTGTCGTGGGTTTGTCACGTCAGGTGTCATAGATGACTTCGTAGGTGTGGGATTATGCGAGTCAAGCATCTCCGAGCTTGGGATCGCAGGAACAAAGATCAACACAGATTTACCCAGGTTCGGCCCCCTCAATGTGAGGTAAAAGACCTACTTCCTGCCTACCCTAGATTGGTATTGATATGATAATCGAGGTGTTACAATGGAGGCGATCCGATCTGGTACTCGCCGTATGAGCTAGGGTTTGGGCTTGATAGCTTGACCCGCTCTAAGTCCTGCGAGTCCTCTTTATATACACAGAGGCTCGCTAGGTTACAAAAGGAAACTTCCCCATAAGGAATACATCCACAGAGGCCTACTCGGAGACTACTTGGTCTTCACGTCCTCCGGGATATGTCTTCTAGATCTTTCCCCTTATGGCGGTTCAATATTGGGCTTGCTCCCAAGTGGGCCTTTGTCCGTGCGAGTAAGTTAAGTCGCACTGGGCCGCGGGTTAATCCAGAAAGTATTCCCCCGACATTAGCCCCCAAGCGTGGCCTGAACTTCATAGTATTTCTTGATCTTGAATGCTTAGGCCGCGCTTTTCCTTGTTTCGCGACTTATAATTGTGCAAGTTTGGCCTTGACTCGCACCTGGAAGATCATCTGACTTCGTGAGCTTCTTTGTTAGAGTATCCTGATAGCTTCAGAACTTGATGACGATCTATCTTCAAATTTTTGATGATAATATGATGTAGCCCCCAAGGATTGAGAGGATGTTATGTGGTAATCATCTCAATTCTTCTCAGAGAACTCTGAAGGTCATCACCTGTAACTTGATATCATGAATAAAACAATTGTTAAGTTACAAGTAATTGTAATTGGTGTTGCCGTACTATAAGCAGTACATCGACCTCTAGTTAGGCCATCTGAATCCTTAAGTGGGCACTCGCGCGACTCAGTATTTCCTAGGAACATGTGTGTTCAGGGTCGAGAGCGGCCATGATAGGCAATCAAGCTCGATTGACGCCACACCCCAGTACTTTGGCCACATAATGCGAGTAGCAATCCAACTTAAGGTAAATTTGATAATTGCCAATAAATCGGCTGTTTCAGGGTAACAAAGACCCCAAGAAACATAATGATATTGCCATGATAGGCTAAGCTATGATAAGCTTTGATTATGATGACACATAAGGTCGCGCCTAGGTGGCAACCGAGTGTTATACATAGGGTTGGATCGCGCGTAGGTGGCGATCCATGGTGATACATGGGGTCGGTCGCGCCTAGGTGGCGACCAGAGATGATACAAAGTTTACGGCCGCGCCTAGGTGGCAGCCGGTTTCTGATACAAGGGTCGATCGCGCCTGGGTGGCGATCAGATGTTGCATAGGTCGCGCCTAGGTGGCGACCAAAGTTGAAGTTCTAGCCCTGAGTGGCTGTGATGATACTCAGCTATAAAGCTGGAAAGGATGATGCTTGGCTCTGATTAGCCTTTTCTTATGTATAGTACGGTCGCAGGTGTGCGACGTTCCAAGGGCGAGGTGCCTCGAGACGATCCTCGAAATCATGGCGTTCGCTGCTTTCTTCCCTTACATCCAGCAGGTAGTACGACCCATTGTTTAGCTTCTTGCTGATGATGTAGGGTCCTTCCCATGGAGAGGACAGCTTATGCATTCCCTTGTGATCTTGTTTAAGTCGCAGTACTAGGTCGCCTTCTTGAAAGGTGCGGGTTTTGATGCGTCTGGCATGATAGCGTCGCAAGTCTTGTTGATATACTGCTGACCTTGATGCTGCCAAGTCTCTAACCTCTTCTAATGTGTCCACCGAGTCTTGCCGAGCTATCTCATTATCTGTCTCGATGTAAGCCGCAACTCTTGGTGAATCATGTATGATATCGCTGGGCATGACTGCTTCTGCTCCATAGACCATGAAATATGGTGTAAATCCTGTGGATCTGTTAGGGGTTGTTCTTAAGCTCCACAGTACTGCTGGCAGTTCTTCCACCCAACATCCTGGAGATGCTTCGACCTTTTCAATAAGGCGCGGCTTAATTCCATGGAGAATTTCCTGGTTAGCTCGCTCAGCTTGTCCATTGCTCTGCGGGTGTGCTACTGACGTGAGGTCCAATCTTATCCCATTGTCTGCGCAAAATATCTGTGTAGCCCCTTCAGAGGTGTTGCTCCCATTGTCTGTAATGATACTATGGGGGTAACCGAAGCGGAATATGACCTTCTTCAAGAACTTGACTGCTGTTTCAGCCTCGCAATCTCCCACAGGTTCTGCTTCTATCCACTTTGTGAATTTGTCCACCATGACTAAGAGGTGAGTTTTTCCGTTTGAAGACCGTCTGAAAGGCCCTACCATGTCAAAACCCCATACGGCAAAAGGCCATGTGATGGGTATTGTGCGAAGTGCTTGGGCTGGCATATGATCTTGCCTAGCGTATCTTTGACATCCATCGCACACTCTGACAATTTGCTCTGCATCTGCTAATGCTGTTAACCAGAAGAATCCATGTCGGAACGCCTTTGCCACCAAAGATCTTGACGAAGCATGATGGCCACAATCGCCTGAATGAATTTCGTGCAAGATTTTTCGTCCCTCTTCTGGTGAGACACATCTTTGGAATGCTCCTGACGCTGCGCTTGTATAATTCGTTGTTGATGATTGTATAGGCCTTTGATCGTCGTATGATTTTGCGCGCCTCAATTTCATCGTCCGGCAGCACTCCGCGACTTAAATATGCCATGTATGGCTCTGTCCATCCTGGCTGTTCATGCAGGGCTGCGACTAAAGTTGAATCATCCTCTGGCTCTGCAATGTCAATCTCTGCTGGAGGTTTGACTGATGGATTGTGCAGTTCATCCAGGAAAACATTGGGTGGGACTGACTGTCTGTTGGATCCAAGCCGAGACAGGGCATCCGCAGCTTCATTTTGTCTCCGATCAATATGTTCAACTTGGTATCCAGTGAAATGTCCAGCAATTCTGTCCACCTCTCTCTATATGCAGCCATGTTCGCATCCTTGCTGTCCCACGTTCCGGAGACCTGCTGTGCCACCAAGTCTGAATCGCCAAAACAGCGTATGCGACTGATGTTCATCTCCTTTGCTATACGTAGACCATGAAGCAGTGCCTCGTACTCCGCCACGTTATTTGTGCAGTTGAAGTGTATCTGTAACACATACCGCAGCTTGTCTCCCTTGGGAGATGTTAGAACAACTCCAGCCCCCGAGCCTTGCAACTGTCTTGACCCATCAAAATGCATGGTCCAGTATTTGGTTTCTGCCATGCTAGGAGCAACTTGGATTTCTGTCCAATCGTTAATAAAATCTGCAAGGGCTTGCGACTTAATTGATGTGCGCGGCTCGTAACTGATGTGATGTGGTCCCAACTCGATCGCCCACTTAGCGACTCTTCCAGTAGCTTCTCGATTACGAATGATATCTGCCAATGGTGCTGAACTCACCACAGTTATTGGATGCTCTTGGAAGTAGTGCTTCAGCTTGCGACTCGCCATGAACACTCCAAACACCAACTTCTGCCACTGTGGGTAACGCTGTTTGGAAGCTGTGAGGACTTCGCTCACGTAGTATACTGGTCTCTGGACAGGGTATTCCTTTCCGTTTCTTGTCTCTCCACAACCATGACAGCACTCACAGCGCGGGAATTTGCCGCTATGTATAGTAGCATTGGCTCTTTATCTTTGGAGCCGCCAGAACTGGAGCATTTGTCAATTGATGTTTCAAGGCTGTCAGAGCTTCGTCGGCCTCTGCGTCCCAAACGAAGGTGTCTGATTTTTTCAACAGTCTGTACAAAGGTAGTGCTTTCTCTCCCAATCTTGATATAAAGCGACTCAAAGCTGCTACGCAACCAGTAAGCCGCTGCACATCTTTTATCTTTTCTGGCTTTTGGAGATCCATCACGGCCTTTATCTTGTCAGGATTGGCCTCAATGCCTCTTTCTGATACTATGAATCCCAATAGCTTTCCTGCTGGTACTCCGAAAACGCACTTTGTGGGGTTGAGCTTCATGTTGTATTTTCTGAGATTTGTGAATGTCTCTGCCAGATCACCAATAAGATCCTGGCTAACTTGCGACTTAATCACAATATCATCCACGTAGGCGTGAACGTTGCGACCTATTTGCTCATGTAGGCAATTCTGAATGCATCTTTGGTAAGTCGCACCTGCGTTCTTCAACCCAAAGGGCATGCTGACATAACAAAAAGCTCCGAAGGGTGTGATGAAGGACGTCTTTTCTTGGTCCTCCCTCTTCATCTTGATTTGATGGTAGCCTGAATAGGCGTCCAAAAAGCATAACAGCTCGCACCCAGCAGTTGAATCAATTACTTGGTCGATTCGCGGCAAAGCAAATGGATCCTTTGGACAAGCTTTGTTAAGACTGGTGTAATCAACGCACATTCGCCACGTACCGTTCTTTTTCATAACCAATACTGGATTTGCCACCCATTCCGGATGGTATACCTCTGTGATGAATCCTGCAGCCAGCAAGCGAGCTATTTCCTCTCCTATTGCCTTTCTCCTGTCATCATGAAACGCCGTAGTGGCTGCTTCACTGGTTTAGCCGCAGGGTTCACTTTGAGGCTATGTTCTGCTAATTCTCTTGGTACCCCTGGCATATCTGACGGCTTCCATGCGAAGATGTCTTATTTTCCTGGAGAAAAGCGACGAGGGCCTTCTCCTGCTCTTCTTCCATGTGTGCTCCAATGCTAGTTTGCTTGGATGAGTCGCCAGGAACAAGATTTATCTGCTTAGTGTCCTGGGCCGCTTTGAATTTCATTGGTGGCTCGGCAGATGGCGTGGTAACCACACTCATGTCGTTTGGGTCCACCTGCGACTTATAACCTTTTAGCTCTTCCGCGGCACAGGCGGATTCTGCGAAGCCGCATCTCCTTTCTCACATTCTATTGCTTTTTCTCTATCTCCGTACACTGTGATGACCCCTTTTGGTCCTGGTATCTTCAACTGTAGGTACACGTAGCATGGCCTGGCCATAAACTTAGCAAAGGCCGTTCTTCCAAACAAGGCGTGATATGGGCTTTGGAATTTTACCACTTCGAAGCTTAGGAATTCACTTCTAAAGTTCTCTTCTGTTCCAAAAGTTACCCCTAGGGTTATTTTCCCCACTGGCCGTGCGGACCTTCCTGGGACAATGCCGTGAAATACTGTTGACGTGGGCTGCAGGCTGGAATCCTTGAGTCCTAGACGCTGGAAAGTATCGTAGTACAAGATATTAATGCTGCTTCCTCCATCCATAAGCACTTTGGTCAGCTTGTATCCTGCAACGTATGGTGCCACAACCAGTGCCAACTTGCCAGGTTCCCGTACTGTGTGGCGGGTGGTCGTCGCGACTCCAGGTTACCGCGTATTCTGACCACCTTAACCAAGCGGGTGTTGCTGGTATCACGGCGTTCACCTGCTGACTTCTCCGGCTCAATTTCTCTTCTCTTTTGGAGGTATCGATAACTATTGTGTGATACTGCCCCGTCTGCCTGGGGTTACTCGCGCCGTGCTGCCCAATATTTGTGTTATGAGCCGCACTAGGGTTTCCTTCATGGGAATTCCCCCCGTTGTGTTGGCTCTCTTCTTTCCACTTTTTGTAATAATGGCATTGCGCCTTGGTATGGTCCGCTGGCCGTCCATCACCTGTCGCATGAAGGTCGCATGGCCGGTTGAAAACTTCTTGCATATTGATTGGACGGGAGCCGTATCCTCGACCCCTTCCACGCTGGCCTCTGAATCCTCCACGCGCATTGGCGACGAGCCCTGAGTGACCATCTTCGCTTTTGCGTTTGTTTTGACTCGCGTTGTTGTGGCTCGTTTGCTGCTGCTGGGGCTTGTTGGAGTTTTTCTTTCCTTTTGCAGCAACCTCCTCTTCTTCTCCGTCTGACGCGTCTCTGGTTTTATCTGAGCTGGCATATTTGTTAGCCGCAGCCATCACCTCGCTGAGGCTCTTGACTTTATCCTTCATGCGACCCAGCTTATGAATCAGCGGCTCAAACTTGCAGTTTTTCTCCATCACCAGGACGGCTGAGCTTGGTGGTATATTATCTGAGGAGTGTATTATTTCTGCCACCCTTTTCATCCAATGGCGACTTGACTCGCCTTCCTTCTGGACACAACGCTCTAAATCTTCTATATTGCAGAGTCGCTTGCAAGTTCCTTGGAAGTTCTTAACGAAGGCATCCTTCAGTTCCTCCCAAGTATTTATAGAGTTGGGAGGCAAATTTTGCAGCCATATGTGCGCTGCTCCTTCTAGCATCATGTTTAGGTAGCGTGCGCAGATCTCTTCAGATGCGTTTAGGATGCTCATGCCCATCTCGTAATTGTTGAGCCAAGTGGTTGGATCCATGCTGGCGTTATAGTTTGCCACCTTGCGTGGCCCTTTGAAATCTTCAGGAAAAGGTTCCGATCTGATCCTTCAGTGAAACACGCCGGTCCCTTGAGTCGCGAGGACAGGGCTGTGGGCGCGCCTGCGGGGTTATCTGCGGGCCGCTTTTGCATCAATGGCATTCGCCTGCGCTTCTGCGACTTGCTCCTGCTGCCTCTGTGCGACTCCTGACACGTCTCTGGTGGCCTGCTTGGACGCTTCTTTCTGCTGTAATCCTGTGATTGGCTGGTACGAGGGGCAGCTGTGCTTCGGCTTCCGCCCTATTGGCTTGTTGCAGGACTGCCGTACTTAGCATCTGAATCGCGCGCCGCGCCTCAGCATTGACCGGGTCATCGCCTGTTGGTACCATCTGAGTCAAGATATTAGCCGCAGCATACATATTATCGACAGGGTTCTGGTAATGGCCCTGTGGGGTGTGAAACCTCCTTGGTTGTTGCTGGGTCTCTTGATTTGTTGGTACCCTTCCTTCCGCAGTCGTCTGGATTCCCGTCCCGCGGCTGGAGTGAGCGGGATTTCCACTGTTGGTTGAGTCGCGCGCAGCTGTGTTTGCGGGTCAACCTGTTGTTGAGTCGCAGCCAGCGCGGCTACTCTCTGCCGCTCCTGTTGGATTCCTTGGTTTATCTGATCGAGCCTGCGGCGCTCTTCTTCCATCCTTCGAACCTCATACAGGAGCTCGGCCCTGGCGGCCTCAATTTCTGTTGCACGGAGGGCGGCGTTCGTGGCTGACACAGGGACAAGAAGTGGGTTGCTTGGGGGTGCCGATGCCTCGGTTTCTCCAGCAGTTCCTGATGCGCCTGCTCCTCCGGCCATGTAAACCGCGACTTGTGCCATCTCTTGATCTGGTGATGATGTGATTTCTGGTGGGTAACCCCAGCAACTTTCTTCAAAGGCAGGTATGATGGACCCAAACTCTTGCGAGTCCATGCTTTCCACGGATTCTTCCCCGTCATCGGCGACTTCTTCTACTGAATCGCCTTCTGGACCGATCTAACGGACCTGCCACCGATGAAGCCGACGAAGACGTTGATGGATCCGAACGGGATGACGTGGCCGGTCTCCAAATAATCTGCTTCCGGCCCCCAGCTTGAATCGTCGATGAGGGGTGTGCCATTGACCGTGATGATACGGCCAACAACAAGATCTTCAGCTCCCTTCATGGATCCTGCGCGGAACGTGACGCTCTTGACCGCAGGCCCCACGGTGGGCGCCAACTGTCGTGGGTTTGTCACGTCAGGTGTCATAGATGACTTCGTAGGTGTGGGATTATGCGAGTCAAGCATCTCCGAGCTTGGGATCGCAGGAACAAAGATCAACACAGATTTACCCAGGTTCGGCCCCCTCAATGTGAGGTAAAAGACCTACTTCCTGCCTACCCTAGATTGGTATTGATATGATAATCGAGGTGTTACAATGGAGGCGATCCGATCTGGTACTCGCCGTATGAGCTAGGGTTTGGGCTTGATAGCTTGACCCGCTCTAAGTCCTGCGAGTCCTCTTTATATACACAGAGGCTCGCTAGGTTACAAAAGGAAACTTCCCCATAAGGAATACATCCACAGAGGCCTACTCGGAGACTACTTGGTCTTCACGTCCTCCGGGATATGTCTTCTAGATCTTTCCCCTTATGGCGGTTCAATATTGGGCTTGCTCCCAAGTGGGCCTTTGTCCGTGCGAGTAAGTTAAGTCGCACTGGGCCGCGGGTTAATCCAGAAAGTATTCCCGGACAGCTGGTATCTCAATACCCTAGGTGCGCCTCATCTTGATCTTGTCATTCGTTATATCAACGCTAGCAAAATGTATGCCGCTGCCAAGAAGGAACTCCACGAGTTCTGGACAGTGCTTGTCACTACTGCAACAACAAAGTGGAACAAATGTTAAATACTGCTGCAACAAGTATGATTCGGCACAAGTATGTATAATAAGAATCATGACAAGTATATTTCGCTATAGGATTCAAATGGACATGTTGCTATTCCGGCCTATGCAATTTTCCTACCCGCATATGAGACTCAAAAGAAGCCCCTAAATTAACTATGACATGTTCTCTCCCACACGTACGGGTGGCCAATATGCAACTATAAGGAAATTCTTTCACTACAATCAAAGAGGAATTGCTCTTCACTACTGCAACAACAAAGTGGAACAAATGTTAAATACCGCTGCAACAAGTTTATTTCGGCACAAGTATGTATAATAAGAATCATGACAAGTATATATATTTATTTTGGCACAAGTACTATAATAAAAAAATTCCCATAGGATTCAAATGGACATGTTGCTATCCTATGCAATTTTCCTATCCGCATATGAGAATCAAAAGAAGCCCTAAATTCTTTCACTACAATCAGAGAGGAATTGCTTTTCCTATCCTATGAATTAATCAAAGAAAAGCCCCCAATTAAAACTATAACAAGTTTCGTATTACCTTGCCCACTAGAAGACCATGACATGTTTCTTGAAACAAATTTGGATGACGGCAACATCTCTTTGATCGGCCGTGTACTCGAGATCAAGGCCCATGAACTTCTTGTTGTTGTCTTCCTCCTTTTCAAGCCAATACTCGAAATCGGAAAGAAAATCTGGCACCTTGGCGCTGTCGTTCGTGTAGACGACATTGAGATAGGTCGTGCCATGTGCGAGCACCTTCCCGTAGCGAGTGATCGGTGGATTCATGGTGGAGGGGAGGGGGAAGAAGAGAGGAGAGAGGGAGACGAACAGAATGGCCGCGGTTACTGTAGCAAACGTTTTCCCCTGTTTTGATCGCGTGAACGGGCGGGAGGCGAACGGTTTGGCCCCTTTAGTCCCGGGTTGAGCCACCAACTGGGACTAAAGGGGATAGTGCCAGGCAAACGGTTGCCCAACCCTCTAGTCCCGGTGGTATAACGAACCGGGACTAGAGGTGCCCTACGACCGGACCAGAGCCGCGGCGTCGTAGCCGTTGAACCGGGACAGAGCCACACTCTAGTCCCGGTTCGTAAGCCACCTGGGACTAGAGCCAAATGTGGTTCTAGACCAAAGGCCATGTTTCTAGTAGTGCTTGTGCAAGAGGCACCTTAATTATGTGACTACCTGGGCCGGATGACACTAATCAGCAGTTTACCAATAATCTCACCCATGTTACCAAAGAATATGGGTTCAACTTTGTCATCACCATGAGAACCCATGTAATTAACAAAACCGGCATGTTAATATTTAAATAAACACATATCTTATCAATTTGAGAAAGCAGAACCAAAAACCATAGAAGAATCTAGGTTAGGGAACAACCTTGGTAATGCATGCATCAGTGCCAGTACAGTCAGGATCAGAGCATCGGTATGCAGAGTCGTATGTTTGACGAAATAGGCTTTCGCCCCGCTATATTAATATAGCAGCCACCCGATACAAGTTTGATACCACTACTGGGGCAAAACAGCACAGTCACGCCCAAAAGAAAAGAAAGAGAAAAAAGAGAAGAAAAGAATGCCGACATAGGCGGATCAACGAAAACAAAAGAGACTCGCAACCGCTGCGTCCTCTCCGGCAAAGTCCACCACTAACTAGCACTCTGAATCGCCGCGTACCAACCAACACCTTCAAGAAGGAAAACAACGACGACGCTGCTGTTGCCCGGACTGATCCTAGGGTTTCCCCGGTACGCTACAGGTAGTAGGGAAGAGGTACACCCGACGCCCTTCAAGAAGGGACAACGACACCCGTAGGCGTCACTGCGTCGGTGTCAAGATGACAGGGATTTCTCCCAACCCCGAAGAACCACATCCCTGGACAATCAGAAGCGCTCCACCCATCTTGCCAGCCACCAACAAACTCCACCACGGAATTGAGTCGCCATTGTCGTATCACTAGACAAGCACTGCACGACCGGTGAAAGATCGAGGATGTCGCCTAGAGGGGGGTTGAATAGGCGTTTTAAAATAATTACGGTTTAGGCTTGAATAAATGCGGAATAAAACTAGCGTTTAATTTATCAAGCACAAAACCTAAACAAGCTAGGTTCACCTATGTGCACCAACAACTTATGCTAAGCAAGATAACCACTAAGTGATAGCAAGATAGATAACTTCAAGCACGATGGCTATCACAAAGGTAAATGCATAAGTAAATAGTTTGGGTAAAGAAGTGATGTCTACGCACGCTTCTATTCTTGTAGACAGTGTTGGGCCTCCAAGAGCAGAGGTTTGTAGAACAGCAGCAAGTTTCCCTTAAGTGAATCACCCAAGGCTTATCGAACTCAGGGAGGTAGAGGTCAAAGATATCGCTCTCAAACAACCCTGCAATTAAGATACAAGAAGTCTCTTGTGTCCCCAACACACCTAATACACTTGTCAGATGTATAGGTACACGAGTTCGGCGAAAAGATAGTGAAATACAAGTAATATGGATGATTATAAGTAGTAATTGCAATCTGAAATAAAAATGGCAGCAAGCAAACATGTAGCAGAACTTGTTGTAAACGGTGTTTCAATGCTTAGAAACAAGGCCTAGGGATCATACTTTCACTAGTGGACACTCTCAACAATGACAACATAATTGAATAAATAAATGCTACTCTCAAACACTCTCTTGTTGGATAACGAACACCATTAATTGCGTAGGGCTGCAAAAGCATACCTCAAGTCGGAGTAAACAAACGCCACAACGTCATAAAGGAGTCACACATGATGCGCACACTGTCACCTTCACACCATGGAGAGTGACTCCGGAGTTCATATTAAAGTAACCTCTAGAGTGGCATAATAGATAAAGAGTAACATATACTTACTCAACTAGATTACAAAGCTCATGATCACATATAGATCACACCATGGGAGAGAGATAAACCACATAGCTACCAGTAGAGCCCTCAGCCTCGGGGGAGAACTACTCCCTCCTCATCATGGGAGTCAGCAGCGGCGATGAAGATGGCGGTGGAGTCGATGGAGATGGCTCCGGGGGCAATTCCCCGTCCCGGCAGGGTGCCGAAACAGAGACTTCTGTCCCCGAATTAGGGTTTTTGGTGGCGGCAGAGCTATGGAACTCTTCTGGAGAAATCGTCGATTCTTCTAGGGTTTTCGAGGCAGGGGGATTATATTGGCGAAAGGGCGGCGCGAGGGGGTGGCTGAGGCTCGCTCCCCATCTGGCGGCGCCACCCCCCTACTGACCGCGCGACCGTATGGGGAGGAGGCCGTGGGCCTCCTCTGGACTTGCCCTTCTGGCTCCGTGGGTCTTCTGGCGAAATAGAATTTCTGTAATTTTTCTGGATTTTTCCGAGCACTTTGATTTTTGGGCCTTTTCTGCAATAAACAGACATAATAAACAGAAACTGGCACTGTGGCATCTTGTTAATAGGTTAGTCCAATAAATGCCATAATATGATATAAAGTGTATATAAAACATGTAGCAATTGGCATAATATAAGCATGGAACATCAGAAATTATGGATACGTTGGAGACGTATCAAGCATCCCCAAGCTTAGTTCTACTCGTCCTCGAGTAGGTAAAACGATAACAACAAATAATTTCTGAAGTGACATGCTACCCACATAATCTTGATCAAATAATATTGTAAAGCATGTGAGCTGAGATAAAATCATTCAAAGCAAAAGTCTATAATTGATATTCAATAAGAGATAACAAAGCAAGATAGTTAAACAAGCTAAAAGTTTTCATGAACTATTGCTTTAAAGACATGAAACCGTACAAGGTTCATTAAAGATGCTTTAAGTATCCAGTGTAGAAGTTCTATCCTTCAATTCCAAGCATCAAGTAATTTTTCATAACATAGAAGGATTCAGTCAAGTAAATATAAACATGAACGTCATGAATCAACTGTTTCGAAGCCTACTCAACCGGTGAGCGTAAGCATTTGGTATTGGCACCAGGATGTTATGGCTTAAAGAACATTAATGGGGGTTTGGATGGCCAAAGGAAGAAAGTCTCACAAAGCTATAAGTGATCATTAGACAAGAGGAAGTCTTATAATCGAAGCTATGTAAGGAGTAGTGATTGCCATGCAACGGATGCACATAGAGCTATATGTGTATGAAAGCTCTCCAATGGAACTAGTGGGGGTGCATCCAACTTGGTTGCTCATGAAGACCTAGAGCACTTTTGAGGAAGCTCATCATTGGAATATACAACCTAATTTCTATAGTGTAAATTCCCCACATAGTTATACTAGTAAGACATGAAAACTCTCTCACATGGAGTATAGGTGCTAAACATGAGCACAAATGATGACTATGAATACTGCAGGTGCTGAAACATGAGCACAGTGTGGATAAAGGATAGTAATGTTGCCTCCTTTTCTTTATTCCTTTTTTTTCTATTTTTTCTTTTTCTATTTCTCTTTTCGATGGCCTCCATGGCTCTTTTCACTTTTAGGGGCAACACTCTAATATGACAGCACACTTTTTGGTGCAGATAACTCATAATGAACAAAACATGATGTATGAAACTGTATGGCTCTGCCAGTGTAGCAGGATGTGCAATGATCTAGCGTAACATGGGTAAACCGCACATCAGCTGTATAGAATCATGCAAAGCAATATATAAATGATAAATGAAAACAAGTCATGTAATGTAAGATGGAAATTGCATGGCAATATATCTCGGAATAGCTATATAAATGCTGTGGTAGGTAGGTATGGTGGCTATTTTGAGGAAGATGTATGGGCTTATGTGTAGGAGAACAAGAGAAAGTCCTCCCACGGGTTTGGATGTACTGGCAAAGTATGCACAACTCTCAATGTGAGCAGAAGGCAATGCACAACACTGAAGAGGCTAGCAAATTTGGATGGTGGAAGTGCCAAAAACCGTAGCTTAACATTAGTCAAAAAGAACTCACAAGCTTATTGCAAACAACTAGCAGGTTCAACATTGATTAAAATTCACTCCAAGAAGGGCCGTTCACGGCGGTACAAGTACCCCGCTAGATCTCTCGACCTTCAGCACAACTTAGTTATTACGAATCACCTTTAAACATGGAGAGCTATCAAGTCCAACTACACCTTCAACAATTTTAGTAGAGTTTGTAGTACGGTACAAACTTAAAGACAACATCCACTAATAATTTTAACTTAACTAACCAGCAAGCTTTGCCATCTAAATATCTCACAACATTTGCAAAGAATCAAGTTATCAAAGTTCAATGATCTACAAGATTATGCAAGTTTATTCACTATACCACTACCACATGCAGCATTTTCTGAACCAACAGATCAACCAAGCAACTCTCCAAGTAATTTACGGATGAAACAAGAGAGTACTTTCCATAAGAATTAACAGCTCTAAAAGAGATGCACGAAAAACAGGAGCTAAAAGCATAGCAGTAGCTAGATAAGAATACTCAAAAGATATAAGTGAAGAATATGAGTCACATGAAAAAGCGGAGCATGTCTCTCTCCCACACAAGAATGCTAGGATCCAACTTATTCAGAAAATAAAAACAACAAAGCAAAAATAAAAGCACACAGACGCTCCAAGTAAAATACATAAGATGTGGAAGAATAAAATATAGTTTCACTAGAGATGACCTGATAGGTTGTTGATGAAGAAGGGTATGCCTTGGGCATCCCCAAGCTTAGACGCTTGAGTCTTCTTGAATATTGCTGGGGACCCACGGGGGCATCCCCAAGCTTAGGCTTTTCACTCTTCTTGATCACATCATATCATCCTTCTCGCTTGCTCCTTGAAAACTTCCGCCACACCAAACTGAAAGTAATTCTCATTAGAGGGTTAGTGCATAATCAAAAATTCACATGTTCTACTGTAACACAATCATTACCAATGATTCTGGACATTAACTACAGCCACTGATGTTTTATGGAGCAAAGAAATCTAATCAAACATAGTAAAAGAGGCAATGCAAAATAAAAGGCAGAATCTGTCAAAAACAGAACAGTTTGGAAAGACGAATTTTTTCGAGGCACTTAACTTGCTCAGATGGAAAAATCAAAACTAATGAAAGTTGCGTACATATATAAGGATCATGCGTATGTTTTTCAGAATTTTTCAATTTTTCTGGAGTGAATACAGCTCAAAACGGTGGACAGCAAAAATCTGTCACTGCGCAAAATCGAAATTTAGCATCATTTTTCAACTAGAGACTTTACTTGGCACAACAATGCATTAAAGATACAAAGGAGTTGTTACAGAAGTAAGCAACACCTTGACTCAAAATAAAATAAAATTGCAGAAAATAAAAAGGTGGGTTGTCTCCCATAAACGCTTTTCTTTAACGCCTTTCAGCTAGGCGCGGAAAGTGAAAATCAAGTGTTCTCAAGAGAAGAAGCATCAACATCATAATTTGTTCTAATAATATAATCAAAAGGCATCTTCATTATCTTTCTAGGGAAGTGTTCCATACCTTTCTTGAGAGGGAATTGATACTTAATATTCCCTCTTTCATATCAATAATAGCACCAACAGTTCGAAGAAAGGGTCTTCCCAAAACAATAGGACAAGATGCATTGCATTCAATATCCAAAACAACAAAATCAACGGGGACAAGGTTATTGTTAACCATAATATGAACATTGTCAATTCTCCCCAAAGGTTTCTTCATAGAGTTATCAGCAAGATGAACATCCAAATAACAGTGTTCCAAAAATGGCAAGTCAAGCATATCATAAAGTTTCTTAGGCATAACAGAAATACTTGCACCAAGATCACATAAAGCATTACAATCGAAATCATTCACTTTCATTTTAATGATGGGCTCCCAACCATCTTCCAACTTCCTAGGGATAGAAGCTTCATGTTTTAATTTCTCTTCCCTAACTTTCATGAGAGCATTTGTAATATGTTTTGTAAAAGCCATTTTATAGCACTAGCATTAGGACTTCTAGCTAGCTTTTGCAAGAACATAATAACTTCAGAAATGCTACAACCATCAAAATCAAAATCATTATGATCAAAAGTAATGGGACCATTGCCTCCAATAATTCGAAAAATTTCAGCACTTTTATCAGAAACAGTTTCAGCAGTTTTAGGCAATTTTGCATGCTTTATAGTGGAAGTGGAAACATTGCAACACCAATAACATTACCATTGATAGTAGGAGGTTTACTAACATGTGATGCTTCAGCATTACTAGTGGTGGTAATAGTGCAAACTCGAGCTATATTATTCTTTCTATCCATTTCAGCTTCTCTTTCCCACCTAGCATGCAATTCAGCCAACATCCTAATATTGTTGTCAATTTTAACTTGGATAGCATTGGCTGTAGCAAAAAATTTGTTATCATTATCTTCAGGTTTAGCGGCCATTTTATTAATTAAAGAAGCTTGTGATTAAACATGGATGAAATTTGGTTTTCAGCATTTGAAAGCTTAGTTTGCAAACCAGAAATTTCCCTATTCAAATTCTCAAGTTGATGCCCTATGTTTTTCAACATAGCAGATTGTTCATTCATAGTTTTAGTGAACAATTGATTTTTCTCATACTGTGATTGCATATAGCTCTTAGTAGCCTTTCAATTTCTAGCATCCTTTCCTCACTAGGCAAACCAGATCTACCATAAGAATTACCATAACCACTACCACTATTAGAAGGATATGGCTTATAGTTGTTGTTTTCAAAATTATTCCTATAAGCATTGTTGTTGAAATTGTTATTTTTAATGAAGTTCACATCAACATGCTCTTCTTGAGCAACCAATGAAGCTAAAGGAACATTATTAGGATCAACATGAGATTTACCACTCACAAGCATAGACATAATGACATCAATCTTTTCACTCAAGGAAGAAGTTTCTTCGATAGAATTTACCTTCTTACCTTGAGGAGCCCTTTCAGTGTGCCCATTCGGAGTAGTTGATCATCATATCATCAAGAAGCTTTGTTGCTGCACCCAAAGTGATGGACATAAAGGTCCCTCCAGCAGCCGAATCCAACAAATTCCTTGAAAAAAATTAATCCTGCATAAAAGGTTTGGATGATCATCCAAGCAGTCAGTCCATGGGTAGGACAATTCTTTACCAAAGATTTCATTCTCTCCCATGCTTGGGCAACATGTTCATTATCAAATTGCTTGAAGTTCATAATGCTACTTCTCAAAGATATAATCTTAGCAGGAGGATAATATTTTCCAATGAAAGCATCTTTGCATTTTGTCCATGAATCAATACTATTTCTAGGCAAAGATAGCAACCATTCTTTAGCTCTTCCTCTCAAAGAGAAAGGAAATAATTTCAGTTTTATAATATCCCCATCTATATCCTTATACTTTTGCATTCACAAAGTTCAACAAAATTATTAAGATGGGCAGCAGCATCATCAGCACTAACACCAAAAAATTGCTCTTTCATAACAAGATTTAATAGAGCAGGTTTAATTTCATTAAAGTCTGCTTTAGAAGCAGGTGGAGCAATAGGAGTGCATATGAAATCATTATTATTTGTGCTTGTGAAGTCACACAACTTGGTGTTCTCAGGAGTACTCATTTTAGCAAAACAAGAACTAGGCCGAAATACAAAAAGTAAAACAAGTAACTAATTTTTTTGTGTTTTTGATATAAAGAAAGCAAACAAGACAAAATAAAAATGAAATAAGCAAGACAAAAACAAGTAAAGAGATTGGAAGTGAGAGACTCCCCTTGCAGAAGCAACTCGACTTCCCCGGCAACGGCGCCAGAAAACTTGCTTGATGCGTGTAAAGCACACGTTCGTCAGGAGACCTCAAGTGTAAGGTTTGATAAGTGTAGCAGCAAGTCTTCCCTTAGTAAGAAACGGAGGTTATCGAACCAGTAGGAAGTCGGCGATGTTCTGAAGGTGTCAACGGCGTCAGAAAACTTGGAGTTGTCGTTGGGAGTCAAAAGTCCTGACGGTTGACTTGGAACTTGCACACAAGACAATCAAACTACTTTGCCCCGACGAGTCAGTGAGGGTGTCAATCTCACCGGCTTGCTGAAAACAAAGGATTAGACGTATAGTGTGGAAAATGATGTTTGCTTGCAGAGAATGAAAAAGAACAATGATTACAGTAGGTTGTATTTCAGATGTAAAAGAATGGACCGGGGTCCACAGTTCACTAGTGGTGTCTCTCCATAATAAAATACTAACATGCTGGGTAAACGAATTACAGCTGGGCAATTGAAAAAATAAAGAGGTGCATAACAATGCATATACAAGTCATGATGATCACTATGAGATTTACTTGGGCAATATGACAAAGTACACAGACCGCTATCCAGCATGCATCTGTGCCTAAATAGTCCACCTTCAGGTTAGCATCCGCACCCCTTCCAGTATTAAGTTGCAAGCAACAGCAATTGCATTAAGTATGGTGCATAATGTAAACAATACAAATATCCTTAGACAAAGCATTGTTGTTTTACCCCTAGTAGCAACAGCACATCCACAACCTTAGAACTTTCTGTCACTGTCCCAGATTAAATGGAGGCATGAACCTACTATCTAGCATAAATACTCCCTCTTGGAGTTATAAGCATAAACTTGGCCAAAGCCTACACTAATAACAGAGAGCATGCAAGATCATAAACAACATATATATAATAGATCAATAATCAACTTGACATAGTATTCAATACTCATCGGATCCCAGCAAACACAACATGTAGCATTACAATAAGATGATCTTGATCATGATAGGCAGCTCACAAGATCTAAACATGATGGCACAAAAGGAGAAGACAACCATCTAGCTACTGCTATGGACCCATAGTCCAAAGATGAACTACTCACACATCACTCTGGAGGCAGGCATGGCGATGTAGAGCCCTCCGGTGATGATTCCCCTCTCTGGCAGGGTGCCGGGGAGAGCTTCAGGAACCCCCGAGTTAGGGTTGACGGCGACGGCGGCAGCGGATGTTTTCTGGAAATATGGCTCGGTATTTTAGTGTTTTCGCCTCGGGGAGAATAAATAGGCGAAGGGGCGAGCTCAAGGTCAAACCTGACGATGTCTTTGTCGAGCTTGTCGGGCTCAGGCGTGGGGTCACGCGTGTCGAAGTCGTCGTCCTCGTCATCAATGTCGTCCATGGACATCACCTGCGGTTCCAACTGAATCGAAGAAAAGGATCAAGATCGGGAGCACTGGAAGAGCAGGGAAGGGAGAAGGGATCGATATCGGGAGCGGGACCTTGGTGCTGAGGGAGAGGAGGTAGTGGTGGAAGAAGGCGAGGGTGGGCTCGGCGAGGAGCGCTGGATCCTTCTTGCAGGCGTCGACGAAGGCGCGCAGGTCGGCCACCCGATGGAGAAGTGGAAGATAGAAGTGGCGAATGGCGTGGGTGGGCGGTGGTTCAGGGAACGACAGCGACGCGTGGGTGTGCTTCGTCTACGTTTTTTTCTTAATTATTATTAGGTGCACATCATACAATATTGGATAAATCTGGAACGTTGGATCGTACTTGATGGACGGTTTAAATCCTCCGGATCTGACAGACTCTCTCTTTTTATATTAGTTGAGATGATTCTCGTGCGAATCAGAGTGTGGGCCGGGACCATTCGGTTAGGTTAGGGGGAGGGGGTGCAGAGCGGTGTTCCCTCCGCATAGTGCGGGAACTAGGATCTCCCGTCGGAGACAGGCAAAGTGTAGTCTTCCGGGCTTGGTTGTCCTTAGCTCGGGCGAATAGCTCCTATGCGACGTCTTTGTGGGGAATTGTCCAGGACACGACGTCGTTGGCTAAAATTGCTCTCACGCGACTGATTACCCCCAAGAGCAAGGGATCACCGTAGCACCTCTCAATGTGGAAGTAAGATATCGATCCACAGGAGCAAGCAGGAAAAGTTATCTATTCCCTACAACTAAAGTGTCACAAGTTTTAGTTGATTATGCACTAAACAAGTTTAAAGAACAAGGTGGTTGATTTGATGGATGGAAGTTTAATGTAACCAAGCAAGAATGTAAAAGTGTCCCAATCCTCTTCAATGCAAGAGGACAAGACAAAGGTTTTCTCTTATAGGAACAATGGACATGGGTTCATGGGTTCACTTAATCCTCTCTCCTTCATCTACTGTGATTATCATGTTATACACAATTGTCATGTTTTAATGGTAGCTTTTATAACGGCTATATGTCCTAAAACACATAGTTGAAAGAAGTACTTATTTGTGTTGCTAGGTCACCCGCGTAAGGCTAGCGTGGTTGTTGTCACTCCCGCATCATACTCTTCCTTTTTACCCCGGATAAAGGATGTTGGGCGGTACCGTGTCACTCAATACCTATGCCGTGTCACATCGGCCATCCCGTACCCACATACATCATACTTCTTAAAGAACAATATTCTATCAAAGCATGACAAGTCATAAAAGTTCCAACACAACAGTAAATGCATAACAAATCATCTCATACCACAATATTCACCACAAAGGTATTACATAGATGACCGTAATCATGTTCAGCAGCTCATACGGTACTAATTAGTGAAGCTCAAAGAGAGGAGAGATACATAAGTTACCACCACAAACCCAAATCCAGGGGGTGGACTACTCCCCCTTCATCATGGAGACGGTGGAGAAGTCGTTGGAGAAGCTGGAGACCACCCCGGCAGCGCCCCACCGGAGTTTCCCCCTCCAATCTGCAGCTCCTGATCTCCGTTTCGGTGTTTCTGTGTTTCGGTGGCGCTCCTTCCAGAGAACGTCGGGGGACTTTTTTTATAGGCGTTTTTAGGTCAAGACGGAGTCGGTGGACGAAAGATCGACGGCAACGGAGCCACGAGGCCCAAATGAGTGGGCCCCACGCGGCCACAGTACCTGGCCGCGTGGGCCACCCCCTTTTCGCCTTGCGGGCTCCGTTTGCTTGATTCCATCGCTCCTACGTCTTCTTCCTTCCAAAATAACGACCTCTGTATTTTTCCAGGATTTTATGACGACGTTTGGGTCCCTGAAACATAAAAGTAAAGAAATAGGGTTTTCTGCCTGCGCAGGGTTAATTCCATAAAAATAGGAAACAATTATTTTATTTCCTAAAATCATTAAATAACAGTGGTATAACCCTTATATGATGCAAATATGATTAGAATATAAGTGATAAAGTGCAAAGTTCATGTATGCATTTTACATGCATCAACATCCCCAAGCTTAACCCATGCTCGTCCTCGAGTATGAAGGTGATAAAACTAACATGGACTTTGCAATATAGCACTAACAATGGATATCAAAGATGATTGCTACTGCTACATAGAGTCAAATGATTCATTCTTCAAAGGAGTAGCAATATGCAAAACAGTTTATCAAGTATTCAATGCAAGGATGTTCAATGATAGTTCACAAAGTGTAACATAACAGATAGTAATATGGACATTCTTACTTTTGCATACATGTGGTCCATAGAGTGATGATGAAAATCTGAATATGTTTGGTGGACACTTTGGAAAGATGAATAAGTGAGTAGAGGTAAAGCATGCATAAGTTTCATCTAACCTCCAAACTCTCCTACTTAAGTTAATGATGGCAATGTGGTAATACTTGGTGTCAAGCTCTCATTCCCCTATCATAACATCTTGAATGATTATAGTTTAATGTGGGAGCAAATATGAGTAGTGTGCTTGACAAAGTAAAGGTTGGGTGTCTCATGCCCCTTGAATACAAGTACCTACACCATGAGTTACTCAACTTGGGAAAAGCAAGTTCAAGTTATCTATCATTGTAAGTAATAATAGTATCATCAAGAGCGTCAATTGGGGTACCTCTTTTCCCAGGATATGGAACAAGCCCATATCAAAATGACAAGACAAACAAACAAGATGAACCACCTCAACACCCTTTTTATTTACCATTGGAATAGCTTTTTATTGTAAGGTGTGTCATAGATAATTCACCATAGCATGTAAGTAAATTTCCACCATGAATAGTGCATGGCTTAGATTAGCGGCCCAGGCGTCTCTCTAACCATTTATACAAACTCATTCAAACTAAATCATTTCCCCTTTATTTCACCATGATAGGCATCCATAGACAAAAGCACATGATATCAACTAAATGGAGCATGTTGAAAGCTTTGCATGTGACAGCACATATGGGCTAACTCCCAACCTCGGACATTTATCAAGCCACTAGCATCATAATCTTAATCACAATGGGTCATGTTTTATTTATAGCAATGATAGTAAAAATGTGCATCAAGTTCATGGAGCTATATAACCAACTTTTCCCATGGCAATCAATAACATAATCATTTTCATTCAGAGGTATAGATAACACAAATATCATGATGAACATACTCGGAATAGCATATAGCTAGTAGGTAGATATGGTGGACTCACTGGAATAACTTTGGTTGAAGGTGTTGGAAACAAGTTTTAACTTGTTGGAATGTTTGGGCTAGCAAAAGGGAGAAAGTTGACCATATAGATGCATGCATGAGTGTCCATAGAACTAACTAATCCATGTTAAACCAAGTAAAATAACAATCAGCACCAAAACATGAATAAGTGATAGCTCTTCAAAAAGGATTTGCAAACTATTACTCATAAACAAGCTCATGAATCATGCAACTATATGTATCATTAAAAATCAACTCAAACATCCCTCTTCCCAATCTTATAAAAGCATCCAACATATTTCAACCCATATTTCCAGTAGCTCTCCCATATATAAATGATAGTGTGGTGGTTTCTCAAAAAATCAAACCAAAACAAACAAAAAGACGCTCCAAGTTTATGCGATAAAGTGTTTCGATCGAAAAACAGAAGTTGGACGTGTGCAAACCGAGAGTGTGTAGGTCCAGTGGGGTTTTCTTCACATCCCCAAGCTTATGGTCTTCACCATCCTTGGATAGCTCTTGGTGCATCTCCTCCAATCCCTGTGAAAAAACTTCAAAACACCGTTTCTCCCATTTCTTTTCTGTGGGGTGCATTAATAGTGATAAACAAATAGGTTTCTTGCTGCATATAATCCTTGAACAAAAATTATATGAGATGTCCAGAAAGTGTATAATGTTGTATGCCTACTCATAAACTCAATTGGATCAAAAAGATTCAACTTAAAAGCTCAAAGCATGCATCAAGCAAAATGGGACAGAATCTGTCCAGAAAAACAGCAGCGGCAAAACGTATTTTTCTACCCTACCAAATTTCTCGAAAAATTCCGAAAACATTCATGCATACATAGGATGAAAAGTTGCAACTACATTCAAATATGACCTCATTCGGAGTTACAGAATAAGAAATAAAAATCATACCGTGCACTAATTCATGCAGGAATAAAATCTCCGAACGCTATAAGCAACTTTTTCAAACCAAAAAGGGTAAAACTTGGCACTTTATTGAAAATTCCAGAATATAAACTATAAACAAAGTCTCTTGTTACAGCAAGAGGACACAAATAAAAATCACACACAAAAATAACCGGGTTGCCTCCCGCAAAGCGCTTTCTTTATAGCCATATAGATAGGCTTCTTACTTGTTGTTTATGGAAGATGAAGCTCATGAGGGAGCTTGAATGTTGTTCCCCTCTTCCTTGGGAAGTGTTCCATGCATTATACCAGGGTCCCATGGTGCTCTCAAACCGATCAAAATAATAGTCAAGTTGAAACCTGGTTGAGAGAAAAACAGAACACAAAAGTAATAACAACGAAGTCTAACTTTCTTTCTATGCATTGACATTTTGTATATGAATGAAGTTTTCCAATGCATATTAACAAAAGTTACTTGCAGCCCATAATTATTAGTAGCATAAAGAGGGTTCTCATAACCTCCTCTCTCATAATAGTTGCAAGTAATAGAAGTGTATTCAACCATATAACCAATAGGATCTTCCAATTTAGATAATTTAGGCACATAAAGAGGATCATTAAATTTATTTTGGAATTCATTAGCATGCTTCCCTCTTTCAAAATAGTTATTAAGATCAATATCAAGTTTAATATCACGGTTGCAACAAAGATTTGGAACTAAAGATAATTGCAAACCACATAAGTATTTCTCAACATAAGCAAATTTCTCCTCTATGGTGTTATTAGGAGAATTCAGGAACAAAGTAGGACTCTTAATAGTAAAGTATTTTCACCAACAGCAAGTATATCATTTTTATCCTCACATAAAGTAGTAACAAGTTCTAAACATGGAGGATTATCAATAAGCATTGGACCATCATCTAAAGCATTATCATATAACATATTTAAGCAACACTCCTCATTATCATCAATAAGTTCACTAGTAGCATTAAATAGTAAAGGAGCATTATTACTTTCATCATAATAGCATGGGTCATCATAAAGAACTCGAACATGATAAACAAGTTGTATATTAAAGGGATGGTTTTGGGTAATCCCCCCATAACTATGACAAGTTTCATGAGGATGATTGTAATTATTAGCATGATCATTTTCGGAATTAGTACCAAAGAGATTTTCAATATCAAAAGTACTATGCTTTTCCCAATCATGATCACTACTATAAGTAACAGGCATAGGATCATCATCGAATTCAGACTCATCAGCAACAACTATAATAGGAGCAACATGCTTAGGGAGGATACCGTTTTCTCTTTTTCATTAATAAGAGTAAAACAAACATTAGTCCTCTCATATTTTGGTAAGGTAGTTCCATCTTTTATAATATTTTGTATGTAAGTGTTGGCATGGCAATTATTAACACAATAGAGATAACATCCATGTAACACGCTATTCATATCAAAAGCACTCATATCTAACGAAGAAGTTTTTCTTGATAACTCTTCACACCCCAAAAATAATGTAAGTTCATCATGTTGATTAGGAGTGATCATGTTATCACAAAAGTCCCCCGCAATATCCTTATTAGAGGCTGAGCATTGGAATTTGAAATGCCCCTCTTTATAGCAAAGTTCACAAACAAAAGGATATATGGCACAAACTTTTGCACCAAGATCATGTAGAGCCTTGCTCCACATTCTAGTTTTTTCATTCTTATGATGGATACAATATTCTTCTTCGATTTGATTCTTTTCACAAGGTCTAAGTGCTCCACAAAAATTAACATGCTTATAAGAAATAGTATTTTCAGAAGTTTGAGCATGTTTATTGCAATCATTAATAGCAATTTTATTTTCCATGCAAGTGTCTTTAAAAGGTCGTTATACTTGTCCCAATTTTCTTTAGGAACATTCATATGAGAAGCAAAGGTTTTACAACAATTAACCATAATTTGAGAATCAAGACCAAATTTAGCACCAAGCTCATGAAAACTAGCAGTTTCAGCGAAAGACTTAACGCAAGCATGCTCATAGTTTATACCTGATTCTTTACCTTTGTCGTTATCCCAATCTTCAGTATTGCGTTGAATTGTTTCAAGAAGATCCCATTTAGCTTCAACCTTCTTACTTGTGAAAGAACCCCTGAACACGCATCTAGATGATCCTTGTAATGACCTGAAAGTCTTGCATAAAAATTAGTAACAATTATTTCCTTAGGAAGCTCATGGTTAGGACATTTGAGTATTAATGTTTTCAGTCTTCCCCAAGCTTGAGCAATGCTTTCTCTATCATGAGGATAAAAATTGAAAATGTAACTCCTAGCTAGTTGCACTTCATGAAGAGGACAAAATTTAGAGTAAAAGAGAGATTCAAGATGTTTCCAATTCGAAGGATGATCATCCAGCATCCTATACCACTCCTTTGCTTTGTCCTTAAGTGAAAATGGAAATAATTTCCTCATGAATCTTCTCTTGATAAACCTGCAACATTAAACAACTCACAAAGTTCTGTAAGTTTCAACAAGTGATCTTGTGGATGGACTGTTCCATCCCCTGCATAACGTTCATCCATAACCATTTCATCGATTTCCATAGGTATTTCAAAAGGAATACTTTCAGCGGGTGGATTTAGAATATCACAAGCATCCTTAGAATTATCACATATAGGAGACAAAGTATTATCAAAGCAATTTTTGTCCTTCAAAGCTAGGAAACCAAAAATATCCTTTTCATAAAAACTAGCTTCCCCAAGCTTAGGCTTTTCCATAGCATTAGCAATAGTGTGCAAAGAATTTATAGTAACAACATTGCTACCTGATGTCTACGTGTGCTTCTATTCTTGTAGACAGTGTTGGGCCTCCAAGAGCAGAGGTTTGTAGAACAGCAGCAAGTTTCCCTTAAGTGAATCACCCAAGGTTTATCGAACTCAGGGAGGTAGAGGTCAAAGATATTCCTCTCAAGCAACCCTGCAATTAAGATACAAGAAGTCTCTTGTGTCCCCAACACACCCAATACACTTGTCAGATGTATAGGTGCACTAGTTCGGCGAAGAGATAGTGAAATACAAGTGATAGGGATGATTATAAGTAGTAACTGCAATCTGAAATAAAGATGGCAGCAAGCAAACATGTAGCAGAACTTGTTGTAAACGGTGTTTCAATGCTTAGAAACAAGGCCTAGGGATCATACTTTCACTAGTGGACATTCTCAACAATGATCTCATAACTGAATAAGTAAAAGCTACTCTTAAACACTCTCTTGTTGGATAACAAACACCATTCATTGTGTAGGGCTGCAAAAGCACACCTCAAGCCGAGTAAACAAGCGCCACAACGTCATAAAGGAGTCACACACGGTGCACACACTGTCACCTTTACACCGTGGAGAGTACCGGAGTTCATATTAAAGTAACCTATAGAGTGCATAATAGATAAAGAGTAACATCTACTTATTCAACTAGATTACAAAGCTCATGATCACATAAAGATCACACCATGGGAGAGAGAGATGAACCACATAGCTACCGGTAGAGCCCTCAGCCTCGGGGGAGAACTACTCCCTCCTCATCATGGGAGTCAGCAGCGGCGATGAAGATGGCGGTGGTGTCGATGGAGATGACTCCGGGGGCAATTCCCCGTCCCGGCGGCGTGCCGAACAGAGACTTCTGTCCCCCGAAACTTGTCGTCGATGGCGGCGGCGCTGCGGAACTCTTCGTGGAATATGACTTGGTTTTTAGGGTTTTCGCGTCGGGGGAATAAATAGGCGAAGGGGCGGCGTCGGTGGAGCCCGAGGGGCCCACCTCACCTGGTGGCGCGGTCCCACCCTTGGCCGCGCCACCATGTGGTTTGGCCACCTTGGCGCCCTCCTTCGTCTCTCCTTCGGACTCCGTGACGGTGTTGGAAAAATAGGGACTTGGCCTTTTGTTTCGTGCAATTCCGAGAATATTTGCGGAAGTAATTTTCTGGAACCAAAAACAGCAGAAAACAGGAACTGGCACTTCGGCATCTTGTTAATAGGTTAGTCCCAGAAAATGCATAAAAATGATATGAAGTGTATATAAAACATGTAGCAATGGTATAATATAAGCATGGAACATCAGAAATTATGGATACGTTGGAGACGTATCAAGCATCCCCAAGCTTAGTTCTACTCGTCCTCGAGTAGGTAAAACGATAACAACAAATAATTTCTGAGGAGACATGCTTTCACACAATCTTGATCAATATATTGCAAGGCTCATGTCATGAATGAAGTGACTCAAAGCAATGGTCTATAGTTTGCTAACAAATAGATAAAGAGTAAACAATGAATCATATAAGCAAAAACTTTTCATGAATAGTACTTTCAAGACAAGCATCAAAAAGTTTTGCATAAGAGGTAACTCATAAAGCAATAGATTCAAAGTAAAAGGCATTGAAGCAACACAAAGGATGATTAAGTTTCAGCAATTGCTTTCAACTTGTAACATGTATATCTCATGGATAGTTGTCAACATAAAGCAATATAACAAGTGCAATAAGTAAACATGTAAGAATCAATGCACACAAAGTTGACACTAGTGTTTGCTTCTAAGATAGAAAGGAGTAGGTAAACTGACTCAACATAAAGTAAAAGATAGGCCCTTCGCAGAGGGAAGCAGGGATTAAATCATGTGCTAGAGCTTTTTAAGTTTTCGAAAGCATATAGAGAGCACAAAATAAGTATTTGAGAGGTGTTTGTTGTTGTCAACGAATGGTAGTGGGCACTCTAACCCCCTTGTCAACCAGACTTTCAAGAGCGGCTCCCATGAAGGACGTTATCTCTACCAGCAAGGTAGATCATCCCTCTTCTCTTTTGTTTACACATGTATTTTAGTTTCTTTATAGTTGACACTCCTCCCAACCTTTTGCTTACACAAGCCATGGCTAACCGAATCCTCGGGTGCCTTCCAACATTCACATACCATGGAGGAGTGTCTATTTGCAAATTAAGTTGCTTACTGATAAATCAGGGCAAAACATGTGAAGAGAATTATTAATGAAAGTTGTAATTAATTGGGGCTGGGCACCCCGTTGCCAGCTCTTTTTGCAAATTATTGGATAAGCGGATGTATATGCCACTAGTCCATTGGTGAAAGTCTGTCAGAAGTAAATGACAAGATTGAAAGATAAAACACCACATACTTCCTCATGAGCTATAAAACATTGACACAAATAAGGAGTAATAAAGTTTTGAATAGTTTAAAGGTAGCACATGAAGTATTTACTTGGAATGGCAGGAAATACCACATAGTAGGTAGGTATGGTGGACACAAATGGCATGGGTTTTGGCTCAAGGTTTGGATGCACGAGAAGCATTCCCTCTCAGTACAGAGTTTAGGCTAGCAAGGTTGTTTGAAGCAAACACAAGTATAAACCGGTACAGCAAGAATCACATAAAAACATATTGCAAGTATTATAAGACTCTACACTGTCTTCCTTGTTGCTCAAACATTTTACCAGAAAATATCTAGACCTTAGAGAGAACAAATATGCATCCCAAGTCTCAACAAGCTCTACGGTAGTTCTCCACTACTAGGCTTTAACTACATGATGCAAGAGCTTAAACATGATCTACTTGAGAGCTCAAAACAATTGCAAAGTATCAAATCGAAACAAGACAATGATCTACAAGAATGCATATGTCTTTTCCAATACCAACTACTACATGTAGCATTTTCTTTCTTCCAAACAAACACCAATCAATTTATTTAAACATAAACTCTCCAAATGATAATATAATGCAGCAAGAGAGTATTTATAAACAAGTGCTAACAGCTCGAAGAGATGCATGAAAAACAGGAGCTAAAAGCACTGCAGTAGCTAGTTAAGAATACTCAACAAATATAAGTGAAGAACATGAGTATTCACATGAAAAAGCGGAGCGTGTCTCTCTCCCACACAAGGATTGCTAGGATCCGAATTTATTCAAACAAAAACAAAAAACAAAAATAAAAGCACACAGACGCTCCAAGTAAAGCGCATAAGATGTGAAAGAATTAAAATATAGTTTCACTAGAGATGACCTGATAAGTTGTTGATGAAGAAGGGGATGCCTTGGGCATCCCCAAGCTTAGACGCTTGAGTCTTTGAATATGCAGGGATGAACCACGGGGGCATCCCCAAGCTTAGGCTTTTCACTCTTCTTGATCACATAATATCATCCTTCTCTCTTGATCCTTGAAAACTTCCTTCACACCAAACTCGAAATAGTTCTCATTAGAGGGTTAGTGCATAATCAAAAATTCTCATATTCTGTGATGACACAATCATTAAAGCTTCTGGACATTAGCTACAGCCACTGATGCTTTGTGGAGCAAAGAAATCCACACAACATAGTAAAAGAGCGAATGCAAAACAAAAGGCAGAATCTGTCAAAAACAGAACAGTCTGGAATGACGAATTTTTTCGAGCACTTAAGTTGCTCAGATGGAACAGTCCAAATTAATGAAAGTTGCGTACATATCTGAGGAAGATGCGTGATTTTTTCAGAATTTTTCGAATTTTCTACAGGGAGAAAAGCTCAAATTCGTGACAGCTAAAAATCTGTCACTGCGCAGAAATCCAAATCTTGCATCAACTTTCAATATAGAACTTTACTTGGCACAACAATGCAATAAAATAAAGATACAAAGGAGTTGCTACAGAAGTAACAACACCTTGACTCAAAACAAAAAGAAAAGCAAAAATAACAGAAAATAAAAACAATGGGTTGTCTCCCATAAGCGCTTTTCTTTAACGCCTTTTAGCTAGGCATAGTGATTTTGATAATGCTCTCATATGTATAAGAGTTGAATATAGAGAGCATCAAAAAGCAAATACCAAACACATTTAAGTCTAACCCACTTCCTATGCAAAGGAATCTTGTAAGAAAACAAATTATTGAAGCATGAAGCTACTAGCATAGAAAGACAAAACAAGTGCAACTTCAAAAATTTCAACAAAAAGAGAGGAGACTTGATATTATTGAGATATATGAATCCATGTCTCCTCTCTCATAAAAACTTTCAGTAGCATCATTGATAAAATCCACAATATAACCATCACATGAAACATTCTTACCATGATCCATATGCACAAAAGTATCAATATTTTCCACATAAGAAAAGTTCTTCTCATTAATAACAATGGGAGCAGGATCATCATAAAGAACTCGAACATGATAGACAAGTTGTATATTAAAGGGATGGTTTTGGGTAATCTCTCCATAACTATGACAAGTTTCATGAGGATGACTGTAATTATAACCTATGTCATAGTATTCTTTATAATAATTATCAAAGACTGGAGGCATAGTATCATCATAAGCAATAGAATAGTCATCTTCCAAACTGTGTTCATTCGTAAACATATCATTATTTTTAATAGAAGGAGATGTATCAAGCATATAATCAGCAATAGCAAAAGGATTTTCAAACACATCACTAGGAGAAGAGGTCTCATATATATAATTATTACTAGCAAAAGGATTTTCAAACACCTCATCCCCAAGCTTAGAGCTTTTCATATCATCATTGGAAGAAACATGGATAGTACTAATAGTATGGCAATCATTAATATCATCATTTTCAGAATTGGTACCCCAAAGATTTTCAATATCAAAAGTAGTTTCATTTTCCCAATCATGATCACTAATATAAGTAACAGGCATAGGTTCATCATCAAGTTCAGAATCATCGAATTCAGAATTATAAGTATCAATTGTAACAGGAGCAACAAGTTTGGGAGAAGATACCGTTTCCTCTCTCTTTTACTCCTCTTCTTCTTCTTCTTTCCCCTCTTCTTTTTATCTTTAGGAGGGAGAGGTTTGAAAGGAAGCTCCTCCACATAACCTGGTTTAGTATTAGAGACAATGGAAGAAACTTGGGGGGACTCCTCTCTTTCATTAATGAGAACAAAACACATATTAGTCCTGTCATACTTTGGTAAAGTCTCATCCTTTATAATATTTTGTATGTAGGTGTTAGCATGGCAATTATTAACACAATAGAGATAACATCCATGCAACACACTATTCATATCAAGATCACTCATATCTAACAAGGAAGTTTTTCTTGATAACTCTTCACACCCCAAAAATAATGTAAGTTCATCATGTTGATTAGGAGTGATCATGTTATCACAATACAAATTTGCAGTAATTGGATTCGAAAGGCTATTATCATGACCTGAACATTGAAAATTAAAATGACCCACTTCATAGCAAAGTTCACAAATAAAAGGATGGAGGTCACAAACTTTTTCACCAAGATCTCTTAGAGCCTTGTACCATGTTCTAGTTTTTTCATTCCTATGATAGATACAATATTCATCTTCGATTTGATTAATTCCACAAGGTCTATGCATTCCACAAAAATTAACATGCTTATAAGAAATAGTATTTTCAGAAGTTTGAGCATGTTTATTGCAATCATTAACAACAATTTCATTTTCCATGCAAGTGTCTTTGAAAGGTTCATGATACACGTCCCAATTTTCTTTAGGAACATTAATATGAGAAGCAAAGGTTCTAAAACAATCAACAATAATTTGAGAATCAAGACCATATTTAGCACTAAGCTCTTGAAAACTAGCAGTTTCAACGAAAGACTTAATGCAATCATATTCATAGTTTATACCTGATTCTTTACCTTTGTCATTCTCCCAATCCTCAGCATTGTTTTGAATTCTTTCAAGAATATCCCATCTAGCTTCAACCTTCTTGCTTGTGAAAGAACCATGTGAACATGCATCTACATAATCCTTGTAATGACCTGAAAGCCTTGCATAAAAATTAGTAACAATTATTTCCTCAGAAAGCTCATGGTTAGGACATTTGAGTATTAATGTTTTCAGCCTTCCCCAAGCTTGAGCAATGCTTTCTCCATCATGAGGGTAAAAATTATAAATGTAATTCCTATCTAGATGCACTTCATGAAGAGGATAAAATTTAGAGTAAAAGAGAGATTCAAGCTGTTTCCAATTCGAAGGTTGTTCATCCAGCAGCCTATACCATTCCTTTGCTTTGTCCTTAAGTGACAATGGAAATAGTTTCCTCATGACATTTTCTCTTGATAAACCTGCAACCTTAAATAACTCACAAAGTTCTGTAAGTTTCGACAAGTGAGCACTTGGATGGATTGATCCATCCCCTGCATACTGATCATTCATAACCCTTTCAACAATTTTCATAGGTATTTTAAAAGAAATACTTTCAACAGGTGGATTTGGAATATCACAAACATCATTAGAATTATCACATATTGGAGACAAAGCATTATCAAGGCAAAATAATTCCTCCATAGCTGAGGAGCAAAAAAGATTATTTTCATATAAACTAGCTTCCCCAAGCTTAGGCTTTTCCACAGCCTTAGCAATAATGGTGTCCAAAGAATTTATACTAATAACATTACTACCACTATTATGCAAACAAGCCTCCATAGGTTTTTTAATTTTCTCTTCAAAAGCATCATGTCCTAATTCCATATAAAGTTCATAAGATCTCTAATTTTTTTGTTGTTTTCCATTAAGCCTAACTAGTGAAAATAAAAACAAGAAACAAAAAGAAATAATTGCAGAATCTAAAGGAGATACCTTCCAACGCTTACCTCCCCGGCAACGGCGCCAGAAAATAGCTTGATGTCTACATGTGCTTCTATTCTTGTAGACAGTGTTGGGCCTCCAAGAGCAGAGGTTTGTAGAACAGCAGCAAGTTTCCCTTAAGTGAATCACCCAAGGTTTATCGAACTCAGGGAGGTAGAGGTCAAAGATATTCCTCTCAAGCAACCCTGCAATTAAGATACAAGAAGTCTCTTGTGTCCCCAACACACCCAATACACTTGTCAGATGTATAGGTGCACTAGTTCGGCGAAGAGATAGTGAAATACAAGTAATAGGGATGATTATAAGTAGTAACTGCAATCTGAAATAAAGATGGCAGCAAGCAAACATGTAGCAGAACTTGTTGTAAACGGTGTTTCAATGCTTAGAAACAAGGCCTAGGGATCATACTTTCACTAGTGGACATTCTCAACAATGATCTCATAACTGAATAAGTAAAAGCTACTCTTAAACACTCTCTTGTTGATAACAAACACCATTCATTGTGTAGGGCTCCAAAAGCACACCTCAAGCCGGAGTAAACAAGCGCCATGATGACCCACAAGTATAGGGGATCGCAACAGTCTTCGAGGGAAGTAAAACCCAATTTATTGATTCGACACAAGGGGAGCCAAAGAATACTTGGAGCCTTAACAGCGGAGTTGTCAATTCAGCTGCACCTGTGAATAGTCTTGCTCGACACAGATTATCAGTAGCAACAGTTTTATAGCAGTAGTAGCGGTGAAATAATAGCAGCAGTAAATAGACAGCAGTAGTGATTGCAGTAAACAGTAGGATTAAAACACTGTAGGCATAGGGATGGATGAACGGGCGCTGCATGGATAAGATAGCTCATATAATAATCAAGACATAGGCATTGCAGATAATAATGATAAAGCATCCAAGTACTAAGTAAACATAGGCATGTGTTCCGTATATAGTCGTACGTGCTCGCAATGAGAAACTTGTACAACATCTTCTGTCCTACCAGCCGGTGGCAGCCGGGCCTCAAGGGAATCTACTGGTAATTAAGGTACTCCTTTTAATAAAGTACCGGAGCAAAGCATTAACACGCCGTGAACACATGTGATCCTCACATCGCAGCCATTCCCCTCGGCTGTCCCAATTATTGTCACTTTGGGACCGCGGGTTCCGGACAACAATATGTGTATACAACTTGCAGGTATGATCAATAAACAGTGCATATCATTATGAAACAATAACATGTTCAGATCTGAAATCATGGCACTCGGGCCCTAGTGACAAGCATTAAGCTCAACAAGTTGCAACAACATCAATAAGTACTAACAACGGATACTGGGCACCATGCCCTAATGATCTTATAGCTTATTACATGAACAATCTCATCCAATCCCTACCATCCCCCTCAGCCTACAGCAGGGAATTACTCACACATGGATGGGGGAAACATGGATGGTCGATGGAGAAGCGTCGGTGATGATGATGGCGATGATCTCCTCCAATTCCCCGTCCCGGCGGAGTGCCAGAACGGAGTTTCTGGTCCCCGAAATAGGTTTCGCGATGGTGGCGGCGTACGGTGATGTTTCTGGATGAAGTGGACGACCCCCTCGCGTTTTAGGTCAGAGAGGGTTAAGTAGTCGAAAGGGGGACTCGGGGAGGTGCCGAGTCGCCCTCCTCAGTGGCTGGCGCGGTGGGCCCCTGGCCGCGCCACCATGTGGTTTGGGCCACTCGTGGCCCATCTCCGCCTCCCCTTCTGGCTCCGTGAGTCTTCTGGTAAAATAGGAGGTTTGCGATCTTTTCTGGTGTTTTTCCCGAAAGTTGACTTTCTGCACAAAAACAAGACACCAGGGCAATTCTGCTGAAAACAGCGTTAGTCCGCATTAGTTGTATTCAAAACACACAAGTTAGAGGTAAAACAATAGCAAAAGTGTTCGGGAAAGTAGATACGTTTTGGACGTATCAACTCCCCCCAAGCTTAGCTTATTGCTTGTCCTCAAGCAATTCAGTTAACAACTGAGTGCGATAAAAGACTTTCACGAACACATTTGCTTCATATGATGCATATATTCTCACTATATGAACAAATGCTTAGGCAATTCAAGATGAGGCAAATGCAAATAATGTCACTCAATAGGCATGTAAACTATGAAAAGATACCAACATACTAATAGCGACAAACATGAAACATATTAATTCACAAGATTGTAATGCTCATAATAGGATATGATAAGATGGTATCTCGCTTGCCCGTTTTTGTACAGCAAAACATAAATGCCCAGGCACCTCTGAAGTTCATGGGAAGACTAGAATCAAAGATAAAAGCATCAAAGTTATATCACAGTTAACCACATTCTGGGACAAGCACATTACACTAAGAATGACAACTATGCTCTCGAGAAAGTGCTCAAAGAAAGGATGGTGACTCAACATGAAAGTAAAAGATTGGCCCTTCGCAGAGGGAAGCAGGGATTATCATGTGCTAGAGCTTTTTATTTTTAAAACAGAAGCAAAATTGTTTTGGGAAGTGTTTGTTGTTGTCAACGAATGGTAGTGGGTACTCTAACCCCCTTGTCAACCAGACTTTCAAGAGCGGCTCCCATGAAGGACGTTATTTCTACCAGCAAGGTAGATCATCCCTCTTCTCTTTTGTTTACACATGTATTTTAGTTTCATTATGGGTGACACTCCCCCCAACCTTTGCTTGCACAAGCCATGGCTAACCGAATCCTCGGGTGCCTTCCAACATTCACATACCATGGAGGAGTGTCTATTTGCAAATTAAGTTGCTTACTGATAAATCAGGGCAAAACATGTGAAGAGAATTATTGATGAAAGTTATAATTAATTGGGACTGGGCACCCCGTTGCCAGCTCTTTTTGCAAAATTATTGGATAAGCGGATGTATATGCCACTAGTCCATTGGTGAAAGTCTGAATGACAAGATTGAAAGATAAAACACCACATACTTCCTCATGAGCTATAAAACATTGACACAAATTGAGAAGTACTTTGAAGGTTTTAAAGGTAGCACATGAAAATTTACTTGAATGGTTCGAAATGCCATGCATAGGTATTTATGGTGGACACTTTGGAATAACTTGGTTTTCATGGTTTTGGAAGCACGAGCAGCATTCCCGCTCAGTACAAGTGAAGGCTAGCAATAGACTGGGAAGCGACAATCAAGAGAGCAATAACCGTCATAATCATGCTTGCGACAAAATGAAATTAATTGAGACATAAAAGTGATACAAGAACTCTGAGTCAAAATAAATCATCAAGGCTTAATTGACTTTTGTTTTTCAGTCATACGCATGCATGAGCATGTGCCAAGTCAATTCGAATGAATTATTCAGAGGAGGATACCACAATGTCATACCCTCTATGAATAGAACAATGCAAGCAAACATCAACATAACATGCTACCACTATTAATAAATTGGGACCGATCATGAGAGAACAAGAACTACTAAGCATCCACTAAATGACATATACCTCACATGAACCAACTAAGCATGCTCACATAGATGAGTATATGTACAAAAATGAAAACAAATAGAGTTCATACCAGCCTCTCACCCCAACTCGAGTTGTTGTAGATCATCCTTATTGCTTTTTCACTTGTGTTGCTTCGAATGATAAGAATGAAAACCAAGCTCCATCGGAGTCACGGATGGCTGTCCAACTCTGAAAACACTATACAAAACCAAAAAGAAACAACAAATATTTTTGGGTTTTCGAGTTTTTGAAACAAGAGCAAAAAGAAACAAACAATAAAGCAAAATATTTTTGGATTTTTGAATAACAAACCGAATTTTAAAACTAAGCAAACTAATACTGAAACTTAAGAAACAAATGAAGAGAAACAACAGAAATATTTTTGGTCTTTTTGTGTTTTGGAATGCAGCAATAAAAGGTAAACAATTAAAAAGAAAGAAAGAAAGAAAACTGCAACATGGATATACAAAGTATCGACAAGATATGATATGTAAATGAGTGAGATGTCGATATACCTCCCCCCAAGCTTAGGCTTTTGGCCTAAGTGGAGATCAACCCCATGGTGCCCAGGAAGTGGCGCCTCCATAGTACGACGAGGAAGGGCCCTCGTCCTGGTAAGAGCTGGATGACGCTCCAAGGTAAGTGACGGTGTAGCCATCATCAGGTGCTTCTCCCTCCTCCTGGTGCTGCTGGTGAAAGCCTCGCACTCTAAGCTGCTCCTCCAACGCCTCCTTGGAGTACGACCACGGTCTCCTGTGTATAGGGAACAGATCGGCCTGGGGCAAAGGCACTTCATATTCATCCCCGTTAGTAAATAAAACTTTGTAAACAATGTTTCCTAAATGAGAATTAGGTGTGACAAACTGATGGCCTTTCATAGCAGAAATATCAAGTCTGAAAGGGGTTAGCTTCTCATCATTAGGACTAACGGAAAGACCTAGATATGCGATAACTCGTGAAGCAACAATTCCTCCATAAATAGGTCCACTAGCAGCCAAACGGCGAGCAATAAGGGCACCAAGGTTGTAAGCAGTGTTACCATTAAGTGCAGCAGCAAGAAAAGCAAGATGATAATTAGAAATGTTACTGGTGTTTTCCCTACCAAGAATGCTAGTAGCAAGATAATAAACGAAATATCTAATGGCAGGGAATTGGATGTTCCTTATCTTGCCGCGCTGAGCGATGCGGTCATCGTCGTTGGTCACTCCTCGGTAAAGTTCCACAAAGTCTTTGGTGTTCCCTGCAATCTTCTTTGCTGTACCTAAGGAGCAATATCTATGGCAGCACAAAAGTCTCCCAAGTCCATTGTAACAGGCCTGTCATAAATCTTAAATTGGACAGTAGGCGCATAAGATGAATTCACAAATTTAAAACTCTCAACAAAAGTTTTGGTGAGCCAATAATGTTGGTCGCCCTCATCCTGCATATAAGTGGTTAGGCCAACTCTCTGGATAAGGAACATGAAGTCATCAAGCAACCCTGCATTACGCAAAAACTCCATGCATGGAAAGGATGAAGCATTTGGGATTTGGTCATCCCCTCCATCTCCAATGTTCGGTGCAATGACATCCTCATCATAGGAACGCCTAACTCGAGTAGATGCCCTCAAAGGCCTTCTTGCTCTCTGAGAATCCCTTTCAAACACCTCCCCAAAGGTGTGGTTATGCATTTTCCTTTTCTGAAATTTTTTAACAAACATTATAAAAAATGATTTTGAGACATACAAATGAGGGGAACTACTATATGAACTTGCTAGAGGACTAAACATGCATCAAAACTGATTATATCAACATAGAACAAGCATGCATACTCACTTAACAAGTCACCTACAGCAGCAAAATACTCAAGGTATACTTACTAAACAAAATTCTACTTGGATACATGGAGGAGTCACATACCTGAGAGCAATGCCCCAAATCTCAGCAGCTGAGATGGGCTGAACAAAGAGATCGAAATCGCGAGGAAGAACAGCAAAAACTCGAGTGTGAGAGAGAAAAACGAGCTGAGTGATGCAAGAGGAAGAAGTGGTAGGTGGGGGAACTGCTGGAGGGCCAAGGGTGCCCCACCTCAGTGGCTGGCGCGGCCAAGGGGCAGCCGCGCCACCATGTGGTTTGACCCCATGGTGGGTCCCCTTGGTCAGCACCAGGCACTCCCACGATGCTCTTTGAAAAATAGGACCAATGGTATAATTTTTACAGATTTTGAAAACTTTCAATTTGCATGAAATCTGGATATTTAAATTAATAAAACTTGGGCAGAAAAATTATTTTTAAAATTCAAAACAACTAAACTTTTGCAACCTAATTATCACTACAGGAGGTAAAACAAAGTTGAAGAAAGAAATGCTGTTTAGCTCTTTCATGTATGCAAATACATTTGATAACAAGGTTGATCAAGTCTTGGCACCAAATAAATTTACATGACACAAATGATTTAAACATCATGAAACACTCATGTTACCTTGTATTGTATTGATATGGATCCAATCATAATGTTTTGATATCCTTCTTGATGATCATATATAGGGCAATCAATACTTCCCACTTTGATAGTTTTAAAATTGGAGATGGTATTGACTCCATAAATCTTGTCAACTTTCTTGGGGAAATAAACAGTATGTTCTTTATCATTAACATTGAAAGTTACTTTTCCTTTATTGCAATCAATAACAGCACCTGCAGTATTTAGAAAAGGTCTTCCAAGAATAATAGACATATTATCATCTTCAGGCATTTCAAGAACAACAAAATCAGTCAAAATTAAACAATTGTTAGCCACTTGAACAGGGACATCCTCACAAATGCCAACAGGAACAGCAGTAGATTTATCAGCCATTTGCAAAGATATATCAGTAGGTATCAATTTATCAAGATAGAGTCTCTTATAGAGAGAAAAAGGCATAACACTAACTCCTGCTCCCAAATCACATAAAGCAGTTCTAACATAATTATTCTTGATGGAGCAAGGGATGGTTGGTATACCTGGATCTCCAAGCTTCTTAGGAACCTTGCCATTGAAAGAATAATTAGCAAGCATAGTAGAAATTTCCTCATTAGGAATTTTCCTCTTGTTAGAAACAATATCTTTCATATACTTTGAGTAAGGAGGCAATTTAATAGCATCAGTCAAAGGAATTTGCAAGAACAAGGGTTTCATCCATTCACAAAATTTATTATAATGTTCTTCTTCCTTTGATTTTAGTTTCTTAGTTGGAAAAGGCATTTGCTTTTGAACCCAAGGTTCCCTTTCATTACCATGTTTCTTAGCAATGAAGTCTTCCTTAGTGTACTTTGTGTTTTTAGTATGCTTTTCAGGTTCCTTTTCACTAACTTCTTTATCAAGAGCATCATTTTTATCCTTATCACTATCAAGTTCATTACCACTTTCAGTTTCAGCATCAGAGATAGATATACTATTAGGATCATTAACAGTTTCAGAGGATTCTACAACATTTTTATGTTTCTTCTTCTTCTTTTTCTTAGAAGGAGAAACTGGATTTTCAGCTAGTTGAGAATCTTGTTCAATTCTTTTAGGTGTCCCTCAGGATATAAAGGATCCTGAGTATGAGCTCCACTTCTAGTGCTAACATAGACAGGTTTTAATTTTTCTTAGAAGCATTGGCTAACATGTCTTGTTGCACTTTAGTGAGTTGATCAATTTGAGTTTGAACCATATGGAAATGTTTAATAAGCATCTTAACATCATTGGAGGTTCTCTCCACAATATCATGCAACTTACTAATAGCTTGAGAGTTTTCATGCAAATGATTCTCTACTCTCATATTAAAATTATCTTGCTTAATAACATAATTATCAAATTCATCTAAGCATTGATCAGGTGGTTTAGAGTAGGGAATATCTCCTTCATCGAACCTGTGGAGAGAGTGAACCTCAATTATGGATGGATGAGGAATTGGCTTACACAAATCTTCAATAGGTGGAAGGTTCTTCACATCTTCAGATTTAATACCCTTCTCAATGAGAGTCTTCTTGGCCTCCCTCATTGTTTCATCATTCAATTCAATCATACCTCCCCTCTTCTTTGATATTGGTGTCGGTGTAGGTGTGGGGGTCGGCGCAGGTAGAGTCCAATCATCATAATTCTGGCTGATTTTAGCCAATAATTCTTCAGCTTCTTCAGGGGTTCTTTTCCTGAAAACACAACTAGCACAACTATCCAGATATGCTCTAGATTCAATAGTTAGTCCACTGTAAAATATATCAAGTAGATCATGCTTTTCCAAATCATGTCCAGGCCGAGCTCTGATAAGAGAGCAAAACCTTGTCCATGCCTCTGGAAGTTTCTCTTCATCTTCCTGGTCAAAGTTATAAATTCTCTGCAAAGCATCATGTTGAGCACTAGCAGGGAAATATTTCTGAAAGAAAACATCAAGCAAACCAGTAGGACTAGTAATAGAACCAGGAGACAAGTTGTTATACCAAGCTTTAGCATCATCTTTTAATGAGAAAGGAAAAATCTTAGCAACAAAATAGCTACGCTTCTTAATATCATCAGAAAATAAGCCACTCAAAGTAGAGAGCTCATTCATGTGCTCTACAGCACTTTCACTCTTAGTGCCACAAAAAGGAGTTTTCTCAACAATAGATATATGAGATAAATCAAGAGAAAAATCATAATCCTTATCTTTAATGTTTATAGGAGAAGTGGCAAACTTAGGATCAGGTGACAACTTGTATTTAACAGCATGTTGTGCAAGAAAATTTCTCATATTACTTGCACCAGTAGTAGCATTACATTTATCAATAAAATCATCATCAAGTTCCACATAAGTTTCATCAGGATCATCATCACAAGTATAATCCCTTAACTCAGGTGAATAAACAGGAGTAGTAGGACTTCCATTAGGTGTTCTAGTATTTTCAAGTTGTTTAGACTTAGCAATAGCAGCATCTAAAAGTGGACCTAATGAAATATTCTCATCAATCACAGTAGAAGCATCATCAACATTATCAGAG
Source organism: Poa pratensis (assembly GCA_947311845.1). NCBI lineage: Eukaryota > Viridiplantae > Streptophyta > Magnoliopsida > Poales > Poaceae > Poa > Poa pratensis. Next base: position 1,068,501 of record CAMZMU010000117.1, on the reverse strand, counting down.
GCAATTTCAGATTCAGCAGTAGTACCAACACGTGAAGATTGTGGTGGTGTAACAAGTTGACTCAATACAGATGGTGAGTCAAGAGCAGCAGAGGTACTAAGTGTCGTACCTTTTCTTGTAGTGGATGGCAATACACGGACCCTCTCATCACGAGCTTTACCCATGATGAATAAATTTCAGCGAGCAATATAGATCACAAGTGAACTCACAAATAAAGCTATGCTCCCCGGCAACGGCGCCAGAAAATAGTCTTGATGACCCACAAGTATAGGGGATCGCAACAGTCTTCGAGGGAAGTAAAACCCAATTTATTGATTCGACACAAGGGGAGCCAAAGAATACTTGGAGCCTTAACAGCGGAGTTGTCAATTCAGCTGCACCTGTGAATAGTCTTGCTCGACACAGATTATCAGTAGCAACAGTTTTATAGCAGTAGTAGCGGTGAAATAATAGCAGCAGTAAGACAGCAGTAGTGATTGCAGTAAACAGTAGGATTAAAACACTGTAGGCATAGGGATGGATGAACGGGCGCTGCATGGATAAGATAGCTCATATAATAATCAAGACATAGGCATTGCAGATAATAATGATAAAGCATCCAAGTACTAAGTAAACATAGGCATGTGTTCCGTATATAGTCGTACGTGCTCGCAATGAGAAACTTGTACAACATCTTCTGTCCTACCAGCCGGTGGCAGCCGGGCCTCAAGGGAATCTACTGGTAATTAAGGTACTCCTTTTAATAAAGTACCGGAGCAAAGCATTAACACGCCGTGAACACATGTGATCCTCACATCGCAGCCATTCCCCTCGGCTGTCCCAATTATTGTCACTTTGGGACCGCGGGTTCCGGACAACAATATGTGTATACAACTTGCAGGTATGATCAATAAACAGTGCATATCATTATGAAACAATAACATGTTCAGATCTGAAATCATGGCACTCGGGCCCTAGTGACAAGCATTAAGCTCAACAAGTTGCAACAACATCAATAAGTACTAACAACGGATACTAGGCACCATGCCCTAATGATCTTATAACTTATTACATGAACAATCTCATCCAATCCCTACCATCCCCCTCAGCCTACAGCAGGGAATTACTCACACATGGATGGGGGAAACATGGATGGTCGATGGAGAAGCGTCGGTGATGATGATGGCGATGATCTCCTCCAATTCCCCGTCCCGGCGGAGTGCCAGAACGGAGTTTCTGGTCCCCGAAATAGGTTTCGCGATGGTGGCGGCGTACGGTGATGTTTCTGGATGAAGTGGACGACCCCCTCGCGTTTTAGGTCAGAGAGGGTTAAGTAGTCGAAAGGGGGCTCGGGGAGGTGCCGAGTCGCCCTCCTCAGTGGCTGGCGCGGTGGGCCCCTTGGCCGCGCCGCCATGTGGTTTGGGCCACTCGTGGCCCATCTCTGCCTCCCCTTCTGGCTCCGTGAGTCTTCTGGTAAAATAGGAGGTTTGCGATCTTTTCTGGTGTTTTTCCCGAAAGTTGACTTTCTGCACAAAAAAAGACACCAGGGCAATTCTGCTGAAAACAGCGTTAGTCCGCATTAGTTGTATTCAAAACACACAAGTTAGAGGTAAAACAATAGCAAAAGTGTTCGGGAAAGTAGATACGTTTTGGACGTATCACGCCACAACGTCATAAAGGAGTCACACACGGTGCACACACTGTCACCTTTACACCGTGGAGAGTACCGGAGTTCATATTAAAGTAACCTATAGAGTGCATAATAGATAAAGTGTAACATCTACTTATTCAACTAGATTACAAAGCTCATGATCACATAAAGATCACACCATGGGAGAGAGATGAACCACATAGCTACCGGTAGAGCCCTCAGCCTCGGGGGAGAACTACTCCCTCCTCATCATGGGAGTTAGCAGCGGCGATGAAGATGGCGGTGGTGTCGATGGAGATGACTCCGGGGGCAATTCCCCGTCCCGGCGGCGTGCCGAAACAGAGACTTCTGTCCCCCGAAACTTGTCGTCGATGGCGGCGGCGCTGCGGAACTCTTCGTGGAATATGACTTGGTGTTTTAGGGTTTTCGCGTCAGGGGGAATAAATAGGCGAAGGGGCGGCGTCGGTGGATGCCCGAGGGGCCCACCTCACCTGGTGGCGCGGTCCCACCCTTGGCCGTGCCACCATGTGGTTTGGCCACCTCGGCGCCCTCCTTCGTCTCTCCTTCGGACTCCGTGACGGTGTTGGAAAAATAGGGACTTGGCCTTTTGTTTCGTGCAATTCCGAGAATATTTGCAGAAGTAATTTTCTGGAACCAAAACAGCAGAAAACAGGGAACTGGCACTTCGGCATCTTGTTAATAGGTTAGTCCCAGAAAATGCATAAAAATGATATGAAGTGTATATAAAACATGTAGCAAATGGTATAATATGAGCATGGAACAGCAGAAATTATGGATATGTTGGAGACGTATCACTACCATCATGAAAATCATTTTCCATAGATTTTTTAATTTTCTGCTCAAACACATCATGTCCTAACTCAAGATAAATTTCATAAAGATCTCTAATTTCTTTGTTGTTTTCCATTTTCTAATTTTTATGGGTTTTTGATATATACAAAACTAATGAGAAAACTCACAACCAAACAAGTTTAAAGGAACCTCCCCAAGCTTAGATGATTGCAAGATATAAAGTCTAGTGCACACAAGAATAGAAACTTAAGCGCTACGCTCCCCGGCAACGGCGCCAGAAAAGTACTTGATTACCCCCAAGAGCAAGGGATCACCGTAGCACCTCTCAATGTGGAAGTAAGATATCGATCCGCAGGAGCAAGAAGGAAAAGTTATCTATTCTCTACAACTAGTGGTGGAAGAAGGCGAGGGCGGGGTCTGCGAGGAGCGCTGGATCCTTCTTGCAGGCGTCGACGAAGGCGCGCAGGTCGGCCACCCGATGGAGAAGTGGAAGATAGAAGTGGCGAATGGCGTGGGTGGGCGTGGTTCGGGAACGACAGCGGTGCGTGGGTGTGCTTCGTCTACGTTTTTTTCTTAATTATTATTAGGTGCATGATACGTCTCCAACGTATCCATAATTTCTGTTGTTCCATGCTTATATTATACCATTTGCTACATGTTTTATATACACTTCGTATCACTTTTATGCATTTTCTGGGACTAACCTATTAACAAGATGCCACAGTGCCAGTTCCCTGTTTTCTGCTGTTTTTGGTTTCAGAAAGTTACTTCTGGAAATATTCTCGGAATTGCACGAAACAAAAGGCCAGGTCCCTATTTTTCCAGCACGTACACGGAGTCCGAAGGAGAGACGAAGACTCGCCACGAGGTGGCCAAACCACACCCAGGCGCGGCAGTGGGCCCAGCCGTGCCAGCAGGTGGTTTGGGCCCCTCAGGGGTCCGCCGACATCGCCCCTTCGCCTATTTATTCCCCGAGACGCGAAAACCCTAAAACACTGAGCCTTTCATCCAGAACATATTCGCTGCCGCCGCCGTCGTCAACCCTAACTCGGGGGGTTTCTGAAGCTCTTCCCGGCACCCTGCCGGAGAAGGGAATCATCACCGGAGGGCTCTACATCGCCATGCCCGCCTCCGGAGTGATGCGTGAGTAGTTCATCCTTGGACTATGGGTCCATAGCAGTAGCTAGATGGTTGTCTTCTCCACTTGTGCCATCATGTTTAGATCTTGTGAGCTGCCTATCATGATCAAGATAATCTTATTGTAATGCTACATGTTGTGTTTGCTGGGATCTGACTTATATTGATACCTATGTGGAGCTGAATATTATATTATCATGTCTATGTCATTTGTGATCTTGCATGCTCTCCGTTACTTGTTGAAGCCTTGGCCACGTGAATACTTGTAACTCCAAGAGGGGGTATTTATGCATGATAGTTGGGTTCAACCTCTATTTAACCTGGGATAGTGACAGCAAGTTCTAAGGTTGTAGATGTGTTGTTGCCACTAGGGGTAAAACAGCAATGCTTTATTCAAGGATGAATGTATTGTTTACATTACGCACATTACTTAATGCAATTGTCTGTTGCTTGCAACTTAATACTGGAAGGGGTACGGATGTTAACCGGAAAGTGGACTATTTAGGCATAGATGCATGCTGGATAGCGGTCTATGTACTTTGTCGTAATGCCCAAATGAATCTCATAGTAGACACCACAACTTACACATGCATGTTATATGCACTTATCAATTGTCAATTGCCCAGCTGTAATTTGTTTACCCAGCATGTTAGTTATCTTATTGGAGAGACACCACTAGTGAACTGTGGACCCCGGTCCATTCTTTTACATCTGAAATACAATCTACTGCAATCATTGTTCTTTACTGTTTTATGCAAACAAACATCATTTTCCATACGATACGTTTAACCCTTTGTTTTCAGCAAGCCGGTGAGATTGACAACCTCACTGATAAGTTGGGGCAAAGTAATTTGATTGTCTTGTGCAGGTTCCACGTTCGCACCGGAATCCCTGGTGTTGCGTCGCACTACACTCCTTCACCAACACCTTCGAAGCAACCTCGTTTTCCTACTGGTTCGATTAAACCTTGGTTTCATACTGAGGGAAAACTTGCTGCTGCACTCATCATATCTTCCTCTTGGGGTTCCCAACTGACGTGTGACGTACAAGCATTGTTTCTAGCACTGTTGCCGAGGAGATATTCCCTCGTCAACTTAGAGCTAGCAACACGTTTTCTGGCGCCGTTGCCGGGGAAAACCGAATTGCTTCTGCAAGGGGAGTCTCTCACACCCAATCTCTTTACTTTGTTATTTGTCTTGCTTAGTTTATTTTTATTTAGTCTTGTTTGGTCTCTTTATCAAAAACACAAAAAAATTAGTTCCTTTTTATTTCGAATTACTATTATGACTAGTTGTTTTCAATGTCTTATCTCTATGAAACTGGGTCTCGTTATAAGAATTACCGCTTCTCTCCAAAAGGAAAACATCTATGGGAACAAATAAGAAGATTGAATGGTTTTGCTAAGAACTTGTGTTCTACATATGATGAATCCTACTGCTTTAATGAATCTCTTTGCTATAGAAGGCACAAACATCTCCCTTTCCAATGTGAGTATACTGATAATGAAACCTTGGCTGCCTATGCTAAAGGAAACTATGATTTTGGTAATCTTGAACAAATTGAAGAGTTTATTGTTTTTAAGGGTGCCCTTGAAATTAGTTCTTATCTTGAACATAAAACTGATGCCCCTTATAAATCTGAATGTATTGCCATACTTAAATATTGTTGTGATACCTACAAGGATAATAATTCTTACATTACTGAACATCTTGAGAGGATGTTTCCTCAAAAAGATGAAACTTGTGCCTTGCAGGAACCTGAGGAAGAGGAAATTGCTGAAACTGTGATCTCATTGGATGAAAAAGAGGAGGAAAGTGAAGAACAAAAGGAGGATCTACCTTCTAATGACAGTAACTCTTCAACTCTTACACTATTTAATTGCCCTCCATGCCTACCTAAGGAGGAAGAGTGTTATATTGTTGAATGCCATGATTCTTTTGAAATATCTCCTTTTGATAAATTTTACGTAACAAGCTCCTTGACTCAAGAGAAAGCAAAAATAACAGAAGTACCAAATATTTCCCCCAATGTTGTTTATGAAAATCCATGCTATTTTGATAAGTCTTATGATAATCCTCTTTTTATTCCTAATTTCGAAATGCATGGTAATGAGAGTGTTTGCTTAGAAAATGTTTATGATAAAGCTCTAGATGATGGTCCTATGTTGCTTGATAATATTATTAATTCTACTATTGAGAGTGATCAATCAACTTGTTTCAATATGTCTAAAAGTGGGTTTGAAATTTTTGATCCCACTATCTTGCTTAATAAAAGTTATGTGTTTGTAGATCATAAAAAGCATGCTTTATGTGATAGTTATGTTGTTGAGTTTGTTTATGATGCTATTGAAAATTATTATGAGAGAGGGAAAGATGGTTTTAAAAGTTTTCATGTCACTAAAATACCTCTCTTTGTGTTGGAAGTTTTAAAGTTGGATTTGTTGCATCTTCCTATGCTAGCTGCTTTATGCTTCAATGATTTGTTTTACTACAATATTCCTCTGCATAGGAAGTGGGTTAGACTCAGATGATTTTGATATTTGCCTCTTGATGCTCTCTTTATTTTTCAACTCTTATTCTTATGCGAGCATCATTAAAATCCTAAAGCCTAGCTGAAAGGCATTAAAGAAAAGCACTTGTGGGAGATAACCCATGTGTCAAGGAGTTTTGTTACTTCTGTAGCAACTCCTTTGTATCTTTATTTTATCGCAATGTTGTGCCAAGTAAAGTTCTATATTGAAAGTTGATGCAAGATTTGGATTTCTGCGCAGTGACAGATTTTTAGCTGTCACGGATTTGAGCTTATCTCCCTGTAGAAAATTCAAACAATTCTGAAAAAAATCACGCATATTCCTGAGATATGTACGCAACTTTCATTATTTTAGGCCAGATCCATCTGAGCAACTTAAGTGCCTCGAAAAAATTCGTCATTCCAGACTGTTCTGTTTTTGACAGATTCTGCCTTTTGTTTTGCATTCGCTCTTTTACTATGTTTGTGTGGATTTCTTTGCTCCACAAAGCATAGGTGGCTGTAGCTAATGTCCAGAAGCTTTGGGATTGATTTTATCATTACAGAATATGAGAACTGTCTTGAGTTTGGTGTGAAGTAAGTTTTCGAGGATCAAGCGAGAAGGGTGATATTATGTGATCAAGAAGAGTGAAAAGCCTAAGCTTGGGGATGCCCCCGTGGTTCATCCCAACCATATTCAGAGAGACTCAAGCGTCTAAGCTTGGGGATGCCCAAGGCATCCCCTTCTTTATCAACAACTTATCAGGTCATCTCTAGTGAAACTATATTTTAATTCTTTCACATCTTATGCGCTTTACTTGGAGCGTCTGTGTGTTTTATTTTTGTTTTTGTTTGAATAAATTCGGATCCTAGCAATCCTTGTGTGGGAGAGAGACACGCTCCGCTTTTTCATGTGAATACTCATGTTCTTCACTTATATTTGTTGAGTATTCTTAACAAGCTGCTGCAGTGCTTTTAGCTCCTGTTTTTCATGCATCTCTTCGAGCTGTTAGCACTTGTTTATAAATACTCTCTTGCTGCATTATATTATCATTTGGAGAGTTTATGTTTAATTAAATTGATTGGTGTTTGTTTGGAAGAAAGAAAATGCTACATGTAGTAGTTGGTATTGGAAAAGACATATGCATTCTTGTAGATCATTGTCTTGTTTTGATTTGATGCTTTGCAATTGTTTTGAGCTCTCAAGTAGATCATGTTTAAGCTCTTGCATCATGTAGTTAAAGCCTAGTAGTGGAGAACTACCGTAGAGCTTGTTGAGACTTGGGATGCATATTTGTTCTCTCTAAGGTCTAGATATTTTCTGGTAAAATGTTTGAGCAACAAGGAAGACAGTGCATCCAAAACTTGAGCCAAAACCCATGCCATTTGTGTCCACCATACCTACCTACTATGTAGTATTTCCTGCCATTCCAAGTAAATATTTCATGTGCTACCTTTAAACTATTCAAAACTTTATTACTCCTTATTTGTGTCAATGTTTTATAGCTCATGAGGAAGTATGTGGTGTTTTATCTTTCAATCTTGTCATTTACTTCTGACAGACTTTCACCTGGACTAGTGGCATATACATCCGCTTATCCAATAATTTGCAAAAAGAGCTGGCAACGGGGTCACTACTAGGAAAAGGGTTATAGGTGGGTTGGCATTCTGTGGCGCACCCTTAATTGGTGCGCCACAGAAATATTTCTGTGGCGCATGGAAGAAGGTGCGCCACAAAAATTTTGGCCTTTCTGTGGCGCATCTGACAGACATGCGCCACAGAAATCGGACATTCTGTGGCGCATGGAAGCGAATGCGCCACAGAATCTCATATTTCTGTGGCGCATGTCCACCCGTGCGCCACAGAAATAGCGTGGGTCCCACGTTCCAATTATTGGGCCAGGTCCATCTGGGGAGATTCTGTGGCGCACGTGGCCCAGTGCGCCACAGAAAGTTCATATTCTGTGGCGCACCATCGGCCATGCGCCACAGAATATTAGATTTCTGTGGCGCACCCAAAAAGGTGCGCCACAGAAAGTTGACATTATGTGGCGCACCGAGATGCGTGCGCCACAGAATGTTGGCCCAGATCCACAAAAAGGTGGCAGCCCCCACTTTCCCCATGTGACCTTCTTCATTCTCCCCCCCCCCCCCCCATGCATCTAGCTCGAGCTCCTCCTCTCTCCCATGGCATTTTGACCATCCTATTATCCATTATTTGTTGTTAAACTTATTTTGTTTGACATAGAATTGGTGAGGGCTTGGGGAAAGCCTCCATATATATTCTCCTCCTCTCTTTTTGTCCACTATTTTCCCTCCATCACCACACACTCTCTCTCATCGATCACGGTCACGTCTCGGGAACGGATCTAGATCTACTAGGTGGGTATTGTTGGATGGGTGTTTGTTAAAGGCATGAGAAACTTAATTACCGCGGATATCTCAAAGTCCATTTGCGTTGATTTCTACATGGGTTCACGTTTATTTCCCGCTACTATCTGAAGCCGGGGACGGGGAATTCGTTACCGACTATGAAGATGTGTTGGAATTCGAGAAAAAGCTGGTAAGAAACTTAATTACCGCGGATATCTCAAAGTCCATTTGCGTTGATTTCTACATGGGTTCACGTTTATTTCCTTTGTCCGCAGGCAGCTGAGTTGGAGATTGAGGCTGAGGCCGGCCCGTCGTCCCAGGAGCCTCCGGCCGGCCCGTGGGACACGACTTTCAACCGGGTGATGAACGTTCACAAGGGGAGGGACAAGTCAAAGCCGCCGACGTCAGCTGGCCGTGTGACCGGCTTTGGTACGGTGATGAAGTTCACCGAGTACTACAGCACGAACACCGAGAAGAAAAAGGAGAGGAGGATGCCGGCTAAAGATAGAGCCGAGGTTCTCGAGCTAAGGAAGAAGCTGGACGCACTAGAGGCCGAGAAGGTGGACTCCAGCGTGGTGGACAAGCTAGTGGCCGAGAAGGTGGAAGAGAAGCTCCGGGCTTTGTTACCCGATGCATTGGTGCAGGGGATAACTGCTTGGCATGCGGGAGGTCAGCAGGGGCCGATACACGTGCCCAGCTTCGCCGGCAGCACCTCCAGCAATAACGTGTCGCCGGTCCTGCCGACCCCACCGGTGCCCCCTGCCGTGGAGCAACATACACCAACGCCGGAGAATAATGATAATGCACACGAGCGGCCGGAGATTGATAGGCCGGCCGCCGGCACCGGCGCCCTTGTCTCGACATTAGCCGAGCTCAACGCCGTCACCAAGGTAACTAATTAGTATGTGTGTGTGAGGCAATGGAAACATATATATGTATGATCATGAATATGTATGATACATTGTGTGTGAGACTATATATGCCTTATCTCATGGTGCCCGCTATGTGTTGACTCCCAGGACATGCCTTGCATACTCCTGCATAGGGTGGGTACCGACGGCGAGTTGAAGGAAGTCGCAAGGGCCTCGACCGTACAACCTTTGACCCACGATATCCACAACGTCCGAATGAGCGAGCTCGTGATGAAAGTAAATGTGAAGGAGGTACTGCCTGAGTTCTGTGACATCGACCCCCCTAAGCAACCTCAGGGAGCCGAGAAACACATGAAGCTTGGCGAATGCGGGCGGTGGATGCTGGAATGGCCGAAGACCCAAATTCGTCTTGGGGATGTTCTTCAAGGAGCCAGGCGCACCGGCGGCGCCACCTCGAGGCCCCGAGCCCCGATCGTTCGGCCCCCGCTGAGGCGGACAAAAAAAGATGCTGCGGATGAACCGGCGCCACAAGCAGCCGTCACCACCACCCAGACGGAACCGCCGGTCGCCGCCACCGCCGGCCGGAAGCTACCGCCGGTCGCCCCCACCGCCGGCCGGAAGCTACCACCGCCGGTCATCGCCGCCACCAACCGCCACAAACAGTTGTTGGGAACGTCTTCCCCGCAACCGTCCAAGGTTAGTTCTGACTTTCCGAATTCCCCAACTTTCCGACTTTCCCGACTAACGGATGTGCTATTGTTTATGTTTTAAGACAAAGCCGTTGCACCTCAACTTGGTGGCAACGACGACAATGTTGAGGACAAAGCCGTTGCACCTCAACTTGGTGGCAACGACGACAATGTTGAGGAGGATGATGATAATGATGTAAACGTCGATGACTACATCAACACTGGCACCGCCGCGGATGATATGTTCATGCCTCTTATGGATGAAGAACCCTTCCGCGACCACCACATTCAACCTGCTCGTCCCACTTCATGCACACAGCGCCTGGCCTTCACCGACACGCCTCCGGATGCCGGCGATCATGAAGCTCAACCGGGTACCATTTTCACCCCTACCACACTGAAAGAAACAGTTAAAGCGGGGTTCACTGCACCCCTACCCCCACAATCCCCACAGAAGAAGAAAAAGAAGAGTCATCAAAGGAAGAGAAAAGCATACTCTGCGAGCCAGCAAGATCCTAAGATCCGGGGTCCTGAAGACACGAATCCACAAGGCTACTCCAGAGTTCATGAAGCTGGTAAATCTATCTTGTCCGGGGACATGCTCTGCCTTGCAGAAGGACCCATGATTACTTTGCAGAATAATATCTTGTATCTAGAGGAGACCCTTCTTAAAGAGAAGAACCCAGGTTACCCGGCGTTCTCGGTCAAGGTGCCAAAAGAGTTGGTGGACTTCGTCCAGGAAGACCCCGCAGATGTGTTCTTCATAGCGTACAAGGACATCTTCAACCTGTATCACTCCAAACGGCTGGACTATAACATGGTCCGCCTATATGCTCTCGATGCGGCGATGAAGATCAGGAGAGATGATACCCCGTACATCGCGATAGTGGATCCCTACTACATGCGCGACAGCCATCTGGTGGAAGGATCAACAACACGGGAAACGGCCAAGGAGTACCTCGTTAGGGTCTTCCTGGCCAACAAGGAGAAGACCGCCCTTCTTCTGCCTTACTTTTTTGAGTAAGTACACATCTGCTCGCCACCGTCCTATCTTATGTCTTCTTGTACATTTCTTCCATCGCTGATCCTTTGTCCAACATTCTGCTTCAATTGTGTTGAGCAGGGACAAGTACTGCGCACTCATCCACGTATCCCCGAGGTGGTCCGTTGCCACTTATTTGGACTCGGGGAATAAATCCCAGCCGAGATCATACAACAGAATAAAGGGTGTTCTCGATGACGCTCTCGAGGCCTATGCCAAAAAGGGCGGGCCCTTCCATAAGAAGTCGGAATTTGTCACGGAGGACAACAACACACACAAGTTCTTGCATGGGACCGGATTCCATTGCGTCAAGCAACTGGATGGCAGTGTGATGGAGGCCTACTATGCCCTCCGTCACCTTAAAACAATTGTCCGGGATTGCGAGAAAACGAAGATTGCATCTAATCTCGCAGAATACACCAAAATGGCGGAAAGTCTCACCGATGCTGATTATAGACAAGACTTCCATCGCATCCGGCTGCAGTTAACAAATATCATCCTCGACGATGTCATGCACGCCTCAGGGTCCTTCCACTTCCGCTTCGGTACGTAGGATGTATTATAAAAGATAGCCTTGCTAAGCATTACTAGCTAGTGTGTACTTTTTTGTAGAAGTGCATGTGTAGGGTTATATATTATATATATGCTATGCTATGAAACCCAAATAGGATAGCCATATGATTTCCAACCATGACAACATTGATTGATCGTCTTGCCTCTATACTTAGATGAACAAATTATACTCTATGTATATCACTAACCAATATATATCCCAATCCATCTTCAGCGTTGTCTCAGAGGGAGATGGAAGAACGACTAGCGGCGCAGAGTGACACCAGGGAGTGGAGGACGAAAGGGGGCATTCTACCGTTCCCGGCGCCGCTCAAGAAGAGGAAGCCATGATCATGCATGCTCCCGCGCGCTCTTGCTCACCATCATCGCCGATGTGTGCTACATTTGATCCTAGTTAGGCGGTGAACACTTCATTTGTATTGTGTAGTGTGAAATGATGAACTTTTGTTTCTATCATAACTAATATATTGTCTAAATTAACATTCGGCACTTTTGTGACTATGTGTATGTATCTCGGGCACACTAAGTAATATGTGTGATGAAATAGTGATTAATGTGTGTCTGTTTATATACCTGTCAAATATATCTGTATTTCTGGATAAATCCTGTATATCCCTGTATTTATACAGCAAAATGAAAAAAATACCTGTAATACTGTTTCATATTTCTGTGGCGCACGCTTTTATTTTTTTGTGGCGCACCACTTTCTGTGGCGCACCAGGCGTGGGTGCGCCACAGAATTCCTTTGCTATGTGGCCTACCGAGCTATTTCTGTGGCGCACGGCCTCGGTGCGCCACAGAAAGTGGTTTTCTGTGGCGCATGCCCATGGTGCGCCACAGAAAACAAATTTTAGTGGCGACGATTCTGTGGCACACCCAGCAATTCTGGGGGTGCGCCACAGAATGTCAATTTGGTGCGCCACTGATAGCCCTTCTCCTAGTAGTGGGTGCCCAGCCCCAATTAATTACAACTTTCATTAATAATTCTCTTCACATGTTTTGCCCTGATTTATCAGTAAGCAACTTAATTTTGCAATAGACACTCCTCCATGGTATGTGAATGTTGGAAGGCACCCGAGGATTCGGTTAGCCATGGCTTGTGTAAGCAAAAGGTTGGGAGGAGTGTCATCTATAAAGAAACTAAAATACATGTGTAAACAAAAGAGAAGAGGGATGATCTACCTTGCTGGTAGAGATAACGTCCTTCATGGGAGCCGCTCTTTGAAAGTCTGGTTGACAAGGGGGTTAGAGTGCCCACTACCATTCGTTGACAACAACAAACACCTCTCAAATACTTATTTTGTGCTCTCTATATGCTTTCGAAAACTTAAAAAGCTCTAGCACATGATTTAATCCCTGCTTCCCTCTGCGAAGGGCCTATCTTTTACTTTATGTTGAGTCAGTTTACCTACTCCTTTCTATCTTAGAAGCAAACACTTGTGTCAACTTTGTGTGCATTGATTCTTACATATTTACTTATTGCACTTGTTATATTGCTTTATGTTGACAACTATCCATGAGATATACATGTTACAAGTTGAAAGCAATTGCTGAAACTTAATCATCCTTTGTGTTGCTTCAATGCCTTTTACTTTGAATCTATTGCTTTATGAGTTACCTCTTATGCAAAACTTTTTGATACTTGTCTTGAAAGTACTATTCATGAAAAGTTTTTGCTTATATGATTCATTGTTTACTCTTTATCTATTTGTTAGCAAACTATAGATCATTGCTTTGAGTCACTTCATTCATGACATGAGCCTTGCAATATATTGATCAAGATTGTGTGAAAGCATGTCTCCTCAGAAATTATTTGTTGTTATCGTTTTACCTACTCGAGGACGAGTAGAACTAAGCTTGGGGATGCTTGATACGTCTCCAACGTATCCATAATTTCTGCTGTTCCATGCTTATATTATACCATTTGCTACATGTTTTATATACACTTCGTATCACTTTTATGCATTTTCTGGGACTAACCTATTAACAAGATGCCACAGTGCCAGTTCCCTGTTTTCTGCTGTTTTTGGTTTCAGAAAGTTACTTCTGGAAATATTCTCGGAATTGCACGAAACAAAAGGCCAGGTCCCTATTTTTCCAGCACGTACACGGAGTCCGAAGGAGAGACGAAGACTCGCCACGAGGTGGCCAAACCACACCCAGGCGCGGCAGTGGGCCCAGCCGCGCCAGCAGGTGGTTTGGGCCCCTCGGGGGTCCGCCGACATCGCCCCTTCGCCTATTTATTCCCCGAGACGCGAAAACCCTAAAACACCGAGCCTTTCATCCAGAACATATTCGCTGCCGCCGCCGTCGTCAACCCTAACTCGGGGGGTTTCTGAAGCTCTTCCCTGCACCCTGCCGGAGAGGGGAATCATCACTGGAGGGCTCTACATCGCCATGCCCGCCTCCGGAGTGATGCGTGAGTAGTTCATCCTTGGACTATGGGTCCATAGCAGTAGCTAGATGGTTGTCTTCTCCACTTGTGCCATCATGTTTAGATCTTGTGAGCTGCCTATCATGATCAAGATCATCTTATTGTAATGCTACATGTTGTGTTTGCTGGGATCTGACTTATATTGATACCTATGTGGAGCTGAATATTATATTATCATGTCTATGTCATTTGTGATCTTGCATGCTCTCCGTTACTTGTTGAAGCCTTGGCCACGTGAATACTTGTAACTCCAAGAGGGGGTATTTATGCATGATAGTTGGGTTCAACCTCTATTTAACCTGGGATAGTGACAGCAAGTTCTAAGGTTGTAGATGTGTTGTTGCCACTAGGGGTAAAACAGCAATGCTTTATTCAAGGATGAATGTATTGTTTACATTACGCACATTACTTAATGCAATTGTCTGTTGCTTGCAACTTAATACTGGAAGGGGTACGGATGTTAACCGGAAAGTGGACTATTTAGGCATAGATGCATGCTGGATAACGGTCTATGTACTTTGTCGTAATACCCAAATGAATCTCATAGTAGACACCACAACTCACACATGCATGTTATATGCACTTATCAATTGTCAATTGCCCAGCTGTAATTTGTTTACCCAGCATGTTAGTTATCTTATTGGAGAGACACCACTAGTGAACTGTGGACCCCGGTCCATTCTATTACATCTGAAATACAATCTACTGCAATCATTGTTCTTTACTGTTTTATGCAAACAAACATCATTTTCCATACGATACGTTTAACCCTTTGTTTTCAGCAAGCCGGTGAGATTGACAACCTCACTGATAAGTTGGGGCAAAGTAATTTGATTGTGTTGTGCAGGTTCCACGTTGGCACCGGAATCCCTGGTGTTGCGCCGCACTACACTCCTTCACCAACACCTTCGAAGCAACCTCGTTTTCCTACTGGTTCGATTAAACCTTGGTTTCATACTGAGGGAAAACTTGCTGCTGCACTCATCATACCTTCCTCTTGGGGTTCCCAACTGACGTGTGACGTACAAGCATTATTTCTGGCACTGTTGCCGGGGAGATATTCCCTCGTCAACTTAGAGCTAGCAGTGCACATCATACAATATTGGATAAATCTGGAACGTTGGATCGTACTTGATGGACGGTTTAAATCCTCCGAATCTGACAGACTCTCTCTTTTTATATTAGTTGAGATGATTCTCGTGCGAATCAGAGTGTGGGCCGGGACCATTAGGTTAGGGGGGAGGGGGGTGCAGAGCGGTGTTCCCTCCGCATAGTGCGGGAACTAGGATCTCCCGTCGGAGACAGGCAAAGTGTAGTCTTCCGGGCTTGGTTGTCCTTAGCTCGGGCGAATAGCTCCTATGCGACATCTTTGTGGGGAATTGTCCAGGACACGACGTCGTTGGCTTAAATTGTTCTCACGCGACTGATTACCCCCAAGAGCAAGGGATCACCGTAGCACCTCTCAATGTGGAAGTAAGGTATCGATCCGCGGGAGCAAGAAGGAAAAGTTATCTATTCCCTACAACTAAAGTGTCACAAGTTTTAGTTGATTATGCACCAAACAAGTTTAAAGAACAAGGTGGTTGATTTGATGGATGGAAGTTTAATGTAACCAAGCAAGAATGTAGAAGTGTCCCAATCCTCTTCAATGCAAGAGGACAAGACAAATGTTTTCTCTTATAGGAACAATGGACATGGGTTGATGGGTTCACTTAATCCTCTCTCCCTCATCTACTGTGATTATCTTGTTATAGATAAAGTACACACAATTGTCATGTTTTAATGGTAGCTTTTATAACGGCTATATGTCCTAAAACACATAGTTGAAAGAAGTACTCATTTGTGTTGCTAGGTCACCCGCGTAAGGCTAGCGTGGTTGTTGTCACTCCCACATCATAATCTTCCTTTTTACCCCCGGATAAAGGATGTTGGGCGGTACCGTGTCACTCAATACCTATGCCGTGTGACATCGGCCATCCCGTACCCACATACATCATATTTCTTAAAGAACAATATTCTATCAAAGCATGACAAGTCATAAAAGTTCCAACACAACAGTAAATGCATAACAAATCATCTCATACCACAATATTCACCACAAAGGTATTACATAGATGACCGTAATCATGTTCAGCAGCTCATACGGTACTAATTAGTGAAGCTCAAAGAGAGGAGAGATACATAAGTTACCACCACAAACCCAAATCCATTGGGTGGACTACTCCCCCTTCATCATGGAGACGGTGGAGAAGTCGTTGGAGAAGGTGGAGACCACCCCGGCAGCGCCCCGCCGGAGTTCTCCCCCTCCAATCTGCAGCTCCTGATCTCCGTTTCGGTGTTTCTGTGTTTCGGCGGCGCTCCTTCCAGAGAACGTCGGGGGACCTTTTTTATAGGCGTTTTTAGCTCAACACGGAGTCGGCGGACGAAAGATCGACGGCAACGGAGCCACGAGGCCCAAATGAGTGGGCCCCACGCGGCCATAGTACCTGGCCGCGTGGGCCACCCCCTTTTCGCCTTGCGGGCTCTGTTTGCTTGATTCGTTCGCTCCTACGTCTTCTTCCTTCCAAAATAACGACCTCTGTATTTTTCCAGGATTTTATGACGACGTTTGGGTCCCTGAAACATAAAAGTAAAGAAATAGGGTTTTCTGCCTGCACAGGGTTAATTCCATAAAAATAGGAAACAATTATTTTATTTCCTAAAATCATTAAATAACAGTGGTATAACCCTTATATGATGCAAATATGATTAGAATATAAGTGATAAAGTGCAAAGTTCATGTATGCAGTTTACATGCATCAGCGACACATCTCGTGGTCTAAATAGCTCTTATGCGACAGTAGGGCTTAACCGCAAGGGACAGGTTAGGGATTGGAATTATGTGTGCCTGGTGGAACCCCCGACTTATCCACATCAGCAGAGGACCCACATGAGCACCTCTGAGCGCGGGACCCACCTCACCAGCTGATAGAAAACAGAGCCATCCCCTCGTCCCCCTTCTTCTCCGGCGACAGCGCAGCAACGCCGGCGGTGGAGCTTGCAGCGGTGAGCAGGAATCAGCCGAGTGGGAGACGGGGCTGGAGGCGGCCACGCGTAGAGGTGGACGGCGACCCTGTTGGTAGTAAGGTGCGGGTGCCGGGCGTGGGCGACTGAGAGGACGGCGTCGACGGGGAGCGCCGCCGACCGTCGGAATATTGCTGTGGGGGACGCAGCCGTGTGCTACAGATACAGGGGCCGTTCTGCTCTGGGTGGTCGTTAATCGAGCTCCATGTCGTCTTCTAGCTCCCGCGCCACCTTGCGGATCGAGATTCCGGTGATGCCGACGATCTTACTCTGTCTCTTTTTTTTCGAGAAAAATAAAAGGTTTCACTGTGGGCTATCTCAGTTCCGAGAGCCCAGTGTCAGTTAGACGAATGGCCCAACTCCATCCAATTAGGCCCAGTAAGTGTAGGAGCGATTTCAGCCCTTGAGAGCGAATATTTCGCAACTAGTTGCCCTCGCAACCCATTATCGATGTACTATTTCCGATTTTCAAAAAAATATGAAATAAATCATGGACATTTGTTATGTTGTATCCACAAATTTGCATCCCAAAATTGATGAAAATATGAAATAATACATCATTTGTCTTTTTTGTGCGCGCCACATATTATCAAACAAATTGATGAAAATTTGTGAATGAATGAGAAACAAGTTGATTAAAGACGCATGTTTGTACTGCATTTTTGGGCACGTTGCTTAACCACTTGTGTAGTCTGATCTTTGGGCACACATAAATTATCTTTGCGCACGGACATGTTTCAACACACATAATGACTTAGATAAATAAGATGCAAACGAGTGCCACCATTACATAGATAAGTTCAGGGACACGACACGACAAAGAAAAACATGGAAGACAAAATAAACACGATAAAAAGACGTTCCAACTTGGCCGCCTCTTCACCACCGTCTTCAACTTCAGTCCTCCTCGTAGGGGGGGGAGTGCATCCGTTGCCGTTTCACATTGCAACGAGGGGGCGTGTGTATCCAGGGCGTGTATCCGTTGCCGTTTCACATTGCAACGAGGGGGCGTGGCATCTGAATCACTACGGCATCTGAATCAAGCGTGTTTGATGGCTGTGAATCAAGCGGTTCATCTGAATCGATTTGGCGAGTCAAGGAGGCGCGCATGCATGCAAACACCGTCGTTTCCCGCACATGAATGCAAACGTGCTTGCATCCCGGGCCCACTCGGAATTGACACGGCCCAACAGTCCATCTACCGTGCCCACTCGGGACCCAATCCGTGTTCAGAAAAAAATAGTCCAGCCAATCAGATTGCAGTATGAGGCCTCTCGCGGATCGCGAAGATTCCTTCTAGAATGTTGAATCGGACGGCTGCAGTTACCTTCTAGAAGGCTTGGGTTAGATCGGACAGTGCCCGCAGATTCCTTCTAGAAGGTTTGACCAAAATTTGAAATGAGCATAAAAATTCAAAAAAAATGAAACAAATGAAAAAAAAAACCTGCGCACATAGTCTCCTTATGACATATACTAACCATTCAAGTTGATAAAGAAGGTCTGAATATATTTAAACGAAGAAATGCACATAACCAATGTGATATCTCACATTATGTCGTATGAAATGAAGAGTGAAGTGAAGTGGTTTTGGATTTGCAACATGAAATTTTCAAAAACTCACCAAAGCTTCATTTTGGAGTGACTAAGAAGGATCCAAGCTTACATTTTCATGTTTCAAACTTGTTTAAATGTTGGTCAAACTTAGGTTTGACCGAATTCAAAATAATCATAAAATATCAAAATAATGGAAAACCAGTGCACATGTTCTTAGTTTGTCAAATACTAACAACTCAAGTTGATAAACAAGGTCTAGATACATTCAAACAAAATATGCTTGAATATGGTGTGAAATCTCAAATCTCAAACTATGAACTCTCATGTGTGAAGAGATGTGGTTTTGGATTTGCAACATGAAATTTACAAAAAAATCACCAAAGCTTCATTTTGGAGTGACTAAGAAGGATCCAGGCTTACTTTTCATTTTCATGTTTCAAACTTGTTTAAATGTTGGTCAAACTTAGGTTAGACCGAATTCATAATAATCATAAAATATTCAAAAAAAACATCAAAATAATGGAAAACCAGTGCACATGTTCTTACTTTATCATCTAATAACAACTCGAACTGATAAACAAGCTCTAGATACATTCAAACAAAATATGCTTGAATGTGGTGTAAAATCTCAAATCTCAAACTATGAACTCTCATGTGTGAAGAGATGTGGTTTTTGATTTGCAATATGAAATTTACAAAAAACTCACCAAAGCTTCATTTTGGAGTGACTAAGAAGGATCCAAGCTTACATTTTCATGTTTCAAACTTGTTTAAATGTTGGTCAAACTTAGGTTTGACCGAATTCACAATAATCATAAAATATTTAAAAAACATCAAAATAATGGAAAATCTGTGCACATGTTCTTAGTTTGTCATCTACTAACAACCCCAATTGATAAACAAGGTCTAGATACATTCAAACAAAATATGCTTGAATGTGGTGTGAAATCTCAAATCTCAAACTATGAACTCTCATGTGTGAAGAGATGTGGTTTTGGATTTGCAACATGAAATTTACAAAAAAAAACTCACCAAAGCTTCATTTTGGAGTGAGTAAGAAGGATCCATGCTTACTTTTTCATTTTCATGTTTTAAACTTGTTTAAATGTTGGTCAAACTTAGGTTTGACCGATTTCAAAATAAGCTTAAAAATTCAAAAAATGAAAAAACCAGCCCACATAGTCTTCTTATATACATAATAGATTTGTAGAACAGTTATTTTGCTGATTTAGACAAGGTCGAAAATAGCTTGCTTAGAAATGAGGTCGTTCTACCTTTGGAGCTCCTTTTTAGCACTTTTTTCATGAAGGCTCGGATTGACGACCAAGTTAGAACAAACATGTTTATAGTTTGGAAATCATTGCAAATTGTGTTCTATCTATATAGTGTCATTCCCCATGCTCACAATTTGGGGTGTATTTTTGTTAGATGGAGGGTTGTAACTATTACCTCCTAATGGTGGTAAATTTGTCGCAAACATGGGCATAGCCTAGTGGCAAGGGTTGATGCCTCCTTTGCCCACCCAAGTTTGAGTCCCCATGCTCACAATTTGGGTGTTGCATTTCCTGTTCTAGTCCAGTAGCTCAGTTGGTCGGGCATATCACTATTTTTTGAATTTTTTTGAAATCTTGATTTTTTTGTCTTGTCAAAATTCAAATGAGCTCTAAAGGTAGGGTAAACAGCTCCATTCCTAAGCAAGTGTTTTTTCACCTTGTCTTAATCAGCCAAAACAAACTCCTAGACTTGTTTTCTATATATAGTGTCATTCTGAAGTCTCACTATTTTTGAATTAATCTTCATCTAATTTATTTTCTTTTGAATAATAATGTTTTATTTGCAAATCACAAAAAACTCAAGTTTAAAAATGAAAATGAAAAACTAAGCTCAGATATATCTTAGTCGGTTTCATGTTTTTATGATATTTTTTGAATTAGTTATGCTCATTTGAAAGTGTTTGAGGGCATAGTTTTTTTCAGACACGCATAAGATAAGGGCCAACCAAATAACGGGCATGTTATTTCATGCCACGGCCCACCTCCCGTTCACTTTCCCATGCCACGGCCCACCGTTTTTTTTTCCGACCGCCTCCCGTTCCCCTTCTTATCCACTCAGATGTGTCGTACCCTAGCTATTTCGCACCATTTCAGATCTGCGCCGCTCCCCATACTCACTCGCCGCCGGTGACCAAATCCACGGGAAACCGCCGCCGCCACCTACAGATCCAGCGCCACCGCACGAAGATGATGAGGCGTGGGGGTTCCAGCTCCCGCTGTGGCCATTCCGGCGCTGGAAATCGCTCCGACGAGGACTGGAAGGCGCAGAAGCGGCCGGCTGACCCCGAACGCGCGAAGCGGGTTCATTCCGACGTCGGTCGGAAGCGCGGCGCGTACAAGTGGCTCAACAGGGGCCTAACGCCGCCGCCAGCGTACGCCCGTCGTGAGGTGGAGGAGTATGACCGCAGCGTGGCGGCGCGCGGCCGCCGCAACGAGCACGGGAGGTCCTCCGGCGCGGGAGCTCCCGCATGGCGGCACGGGCGCCACAGCTGCCACCACCAAAGAGGGAGGAGGAGCAGGAGCAGCAGGACCGCCCACCGCGTCGCGGCCTGCTGCCCGGGGACTTCTCCGCCGACGAGGATCTGGACTGGATCACCGAGGAGGTGATCCAGCGCAGCAAGCAGCAGCAGCAGGACGTCGAGGTGCGCCGTCAGGAACATGAGGAGCTCAACGAACTCCGCCTCCAGAGCGCTATCGACGCTTCCCTCTCCGAGTTCGACTGGTCCGATTGAGCGGCGCCGCCGCCTCGTCGCCGCAGCACCCCCGGGGCTCCGGACACCCAATTTTGGATCTGCGTTTAGGGGTAGAGCAGCGCCGACGCCCAATTAGCTAGGCTAACTATGTAATCGGGCTTGTGCCCGCGTGTGTGGCTTTTGATCCGATGATCGCCACGAACAACTAAGCTATGTAATATGTCCAATTTCAGTTTATGTTTAGTTACATTTCATGAATTCTGCACATTTCAGTTCCGCTTAATGATTCAGTTCAAAAATTGCGCAAATGAATCTTCAGTTCAGTTCAGAAAAGCTCGTCGGAGTTGCCGCGCTTCGTCGCCGGAGAAGAAGAAGAAATGGCAAGGGAGGATGCGCGCGCAGGGAGGAGGATATAACGGTCGTCGTTGCTGTGTTGGTCCCATCTTATGCAAGCTGACGTGGATAAGTTGTGGGTCCCACCCGTCGGTTCCCCATAATCCTAACTAACAGACTGCGCTTAAGGGCCAGAGCAATTTGTGCTCACAGAGATGTCGTAGCAGAGCAATTTGTGCTCACAGAGATGTCGTAGCAGAGCAATTCCTGCAAACGACGTCGCTGCCCATCAAAGAAAACCGTCGCATGGGAGCTATTCGCCCCCTTAGCTCACGTTGACTACGGCCCACGCGTGGAGGGCCCGTGGAATCCTCCCTGTTCCACGTCTGTGACAGCAAAGTTTTTGTGTTTGCTCGAAAAAGTTGCACGTTCAGCTAATTAATGGGATGCTCTAAAAAAAAGCTAATTAATGGGATCGATGACTATTATTTACTTGGACCTGGATCCA
The DNA here is from genome assembly GCA_947311845.1 of Poa pratensis. Taxonomy (NCBI): domain Eukaryota; kingdom Viridiplantae; phylum Streptophyta; class Magnoliopsida; order Poales; family Poaceae; genus Poa; species Poa pratensis. The sequence goes on along the minus strand of CAMZMU010000117.1, from coordinate 1,046,226 downwards.
TCGCAAAGTCCACTCTCAGTACGTATGGTGCGAAGTCTCATCTACTAGTCATGTATTACTAAGACCATTTAATTTATTGATTTCACCGACAGCAAGTTGTACAAACTGGATGTGTGACTGTGAACTTTAAGAGAATCTCATTGTCACCATCTCAGGCTTTCTGAAATGGGATCGATGACTTCATTATTAACATGGATCTGGATCCATCCCAAATTCCACTCATCGATATCTACGTATGGCTGCCAAGTCTCCTCTAGTCATGTACTCCCTCCGTTCCTGTATCAAATTCCACTCATGGAGTATTATTTTACTTTGACCTGGATCCATCCCAAAGTCCACTCATCGCTACCTGGATGCCAAGTCTCCTCTAGTCATGTATTACTAAGGCCATTTAAGTTGTACAAACTGGATGTACGACTACGCAAACTTCAAGAGAATCTCATTGCCACTACCTCAGGCTTTCTGAAGTGGTGATGTTCAGACTAGTTATATTGGAGAGTAACTTAGAATGGTAATATGTACATGTTACTTACTTTATGTTACTACCTTTATAGTGCAAAATAATATCAAGATAGTAGTTATCATAGATGATCTCATTTATTTCCTTGTAGACTCATATTATCTTGGAAACCGCTATGGTATACTTTCTCCGTTCATAAATGATGTGTGTTGAGATATCCTTTTATGAATGGAGAGAGTAGTAACTGCCTATGTTATTCTATTTGGCTCTCTCCACATTAATTAGCTGTCACATCATTTTTTTTCTTAGTTGGCATGCATGTTATTCCCTCCGTCCTGATTTAAAAGGCACAAATAGCAAATCTCTGGGCCCAAGGTTAGTTTTAATTCGGATTGAAAATGAGCTGCGGGGCCGAAATTAAAGGAGTTAGTTAATTAGGATTTCAATTAGTCTCACGCACAAACCGCATGCATGGCTCCCATTGACGAAATTAATGCAGAGAATGAGCCGAGAGAAGAAAAAAAAAAGCATGTTCACACACGCATACCTAGCAAGGTGAGGAGCGAATGCATAATTAAATGAGACAATTAATGGAATCGTGCCTTAATCGTTTGGGACTGCATGAAATCCGAAATGTACTAGTACTCCACTGGTTATTTAGAACCAGAACAAAGGGAGTACCACCTATATATGTTATTTTCACTATGCTAGTCTCAAGCAAAAGAGGCATCTTACTCCACTGGTTTCAGTTGTGATTGTTCAATCCCTGGCCGTTATAAGTTGCTTGGGTTTTGCGCTAGACTACTGTTTACTACTCACTCCGTTCACAAAATATGTCTTAACCAACTCTAAATTTGCATGTATACATACTAAATTATATCTAGATATATTTAAATTTAGAGTTGGTTGAGATATCCTTTTGTAAACGGAGAGAGTAATATTCCGTTGTGAAATATATTCACTACCGGAAAATCGAGTTTTGCCGTGAGGTGGCGTCTCTGCCGTGAGCCTGAAACGCTCGGAACACGGCAAAGAATTCTTTGCCGTGCAGACTGCAAACGGACCACGGCACAGAAACAAGGCACGGCATGTAATCACGACGGCGCACGGCAAAGAGAACGTCACGGCAAAATGGACAATAAACGCACGGCAAAGGAAACCGCACGGCAAATAAATCTTTGCCGTGATCCTCCATAGAAAATCACGGCAAATATATTGACCAGGATTCCAAATTTTGCCGCCGTCGCCAATATTTCGCGGGAAATATATTTGTACTGGCGGGAAATTTCTTTGCCGTGCATGTGGAGCAAAACGCACGGCAGAGAGTTGCCAAATTTTCCCGCGCTCTAAATAAATTGGCGGTAAATACTTTGCCGTGCGTCTCTGGGCAGAACAGACAAATCACCTCTTTGCCGTGTGTCTAGGCTATCTGCACACGGCAAACCATCAACTTTTTTTCCATACCATTGCAATTTTCCCTTATTTGCTTTCCCCCCCCCCCCCCCCCCCCTTTTTTGGGTAAAATGGCCCCAACCTTGGTAGATTCTTCACAAAAAACCCTCATATTTTTGGACATAAAATGAGAGCTAATATTTTTAAATTTTTACTTGATACAAATTTGAAACAATTATTCACTACCGGAAAATCGATATTTGCTAGCCCTGAAACAATTTTTACTTGATACAAAGTAAACCTCCAGCTATCTAATGACAGTTTGCTAGCCCTGAAACACATGTCTATAAGAACCATGTTGAGCAAAGAATCAGCTAACCAGCTGGCCATGTTTCTGTCGCTTTCTCTTCCTGCCCCTGCTGTGGTGAAGTCAAAGCCATACTGGACAATCTCACAGGTGTTGCAAAGTGCGTTGCCAGCAGAATTGACTTGTGAAGGGGACAGATTCCTAGTCAAGGACAGTACAGTCGTAAAACTTGATCTTGCCAAAGAATCCATTCAGGCCTCATTCTCGGATCTAGTGTCTTCCGTTCTTGGTGTGAAGGGTCCTGGAGACGCGCTCCAATTCTTGAATGCACTGCAGCCCCTGTTGATGGAATTTTTGCTTCAGGATGGTTTTAGTGTAAGTTTGCAAGATGTTGTACATGTGCAATATCCTACTCCTAGGTGTGACCGGCTTCACCGTCTTCACTTTCTCTCTAGTGAGTTTCTGCACTTAGAGATGAAAACTCCCCTTTCGGGCGAACCGGATGGAATCTTGTGTCGATTTGGGGTAGACTTTGGTTTCTCATGTTCCTATGGCCTAACCTAACACAACCAAGCAAAAAAGTCCACTGGCCTACCCCCTTTCGACGCACGTCTATGGGGGTACACGGAAACGTTAGGGTTTTTCCAGCGGATTCGGGGTTTCGCCGAAGCGGGGCCCCGGAGCGTCGGAACCCCACCCAAACCTAGGTTGTGTCATACCATATGTATACAAGTGTGTTGGGTGTTGTACATGTGCAATATCCTACTCCTAGGTGTGACCGGCTTCACCGACTTCACTTTCTCTCTAGTGAGTTTCTGCACTTAGAGGTGAAAACTCCCCTTTCAGGCGAACCGGATGGAATCTTGTGTCGATTTGGGGTAGACTTTGGTTTCTCATGTTCCTATGGCCTAACCTAACACAACCAAGCAAAAAAGTCCACTGGCCTACCCCCTTTCGACGCACGTCTATGGGGGTAGACGGAAACGTTAGGGTTTTTCCAGCGGATTCGGGGTTTCGCCGAAGCGGGGCCCCGGAGCGTCGGAACCCCACCCAAACCTAGGTTGTGCCATACCATATGTATACAAGTGTGTTGGGTGTTGTAAATGTGCAATATCCTACTCCTAGGTGTGACCGGCTTCACCGACTTCACTTTCTCTCTAGTGAGTTTCTGCACTTAGAGGTGAAAACTCCCCTTTCGGGCGAACCGGATGGAATCTTGTGTCGATTTGGGGTAGACTTTGGTTTCTCATGTTCCTATGGCCTAACCTAACACAACCAAGCAAAAAAGTCCACTGGCCTACCCCCTTTCGACGCACGTCTATGGGGGTACACGGAAACGTTAGGTTTTTTCCAGCGGATTCAGGGTTTCGCCGAAGCGGGGCCCCGGAGCGTCGGAACCCCACCCAAACCGAGGTTGTGCCATACCATATGTATACAAGTGTGTTGGGTGTTGTACATGTGCAATATCCAACTCCTAGGTGTGACCGGCATCACCGACTTCACTTTCTCTCTACTGAGTTTCTGCACTTAGAGGTGAAAACTCCCCTTTCGGGCGAACCGGATGGAATCTTGTGTCGATTTGGGGTAGAATTTGGTTTCTCATGTTCCTATGGCCTAACCTAACACAGCCAAGCAAAAAATTCCACTGGCCTACCCCCTTTCGACGCACGTCTATGGGGGTACACGGAAACGTTAGGGTTTTTCCAGCGGATTCGGGGTTTCGCCGAAGCGGGGCCCCGGAGCGTCGGAACCCCACCCAAACCTAGGTTGTGCCATACCATATGTATACAAGTGTGTTGGGTGTTGTACATGTGCAATATCCTACTCCTAGGTGTGACCGGCTTCACCGACTTCACTTTCTCTCTAGTGAGTTTCTGCACTTAGAGATGAAAACTCCCCTTTCGGGCGAACCCGATGGAATCTTGTGTCCATTTGGGGTAGACTTTGATTTCTCATGTTCCTATGGCCTAACCTAACACAACCAAGCAAAAAATTCCACTGGCCTACCCCTTTTCGACGCACGTCTATGGGGTACACGAAAACGTTATGGTTTTTCCAGCGGATTCGGGGTTTCGCCGAAGCGGGGCCCCGGAGCGTCGGAACCCCACCCAAACCTAGGTTGTGCCATACCATATGTATACAAGTGTGTTGGGTGTTGTACATGTGTAATATCCTACTCCTAGGTGTGACCGGCTTCACCGACTTCACTTTCTCTCTAGTGAGTTTCTGCACTTAGAGGTGAAAACTCCCCTTTCGGGCGAACCGGATGGAATCTTGTGTCGATTTGGGGTAGACTTTGGTTTCTCATGTTCCTATGGCCTAACCTAACACAACCAAGCAAAAAATTCCACTGGCCTACCCCCTTTCGACGCACGTCTATGGGGGTAGACGGAAACGTTAGGGTTTTTCCAGCGGATTCGGGGTTTCGCCGAAGCGGGGCCCCGGAGCGTCGGAACCCCACCCAAACCTAGGTTGTGCCATACCATATGTATACAAGTGTGTTGGGTGTTGTAAATGTGCAATATCCTACTCCTAGGTGTGACCGGCTTCACCGACTTCACTTTCTCTCTAGTGAGTTTCTGCACTTAGAGGTGAAAACTCCCCTTTCGGGCGAACCGGATGGAATCTTGTGTCGATTTGGGGTAGACTTTGGTTTCTCATGTTCCTATGGCCTAACCTAACACAACCAAGCAAAAAAGTCCACTGGCCTACCCCTTTCGACGCACGTCTATGGGGGTACACGGAAACGTTAGGTTTTTTCCAGCGGATTCAGGGTTTCGCCGAAGCGGGGCCCCGGAGCGTCGGAACCCCACCCAAACCGAGGTTGTGCCATACCATATGTATACAAGTGTGTTGGGTGTTGTACATGTGCAATATCCAACTCCTAGGTGTGACCGGCATCACCGACTTCACTTTCTCTCTACTGAGTTTCTGCACTTAGAGGTGAAAACTCCCTTTCGGGCGAACCGGATGGAATCTTGTGTCGATTTGGGGTAGATTTGGTTTCTCATGTTCCTATGGCCTAACCTAACACAGCCAAGCAAAAAATTCCACTGGCCTACCCCCTTTCGACGCACGTCTATGGGGGTACACGGAAACGTTAGGGTTTTTCCAGCGGATTCGGGGTTTCGCCGAAGCGGGGCCCCGGAGCGTCGGAACCCCACCCAAACCTAGGTTGTGCCATACCATATGTATACAAGTGTGTTGGGTGTTGTACATGTGCAATATCCTACTCCTAGGTGTGACCGGCTTCACCGACTTCACTTTCTCTCTAGTGAGTTTCTGCACTTAGAGATGAAAACTCCCCTTTCGGGCGAACCGATGGAATCTTGTGTCCATTTGGGGTAGACTTTGATTTCTCATGTTCCTATGGCCTAACCTAACACAACCAAGCAAAAAATTCCACTGGCCTACCCCTTTTCGACGCACGTCTATGGGGTACACGAAAACGTTATGGTTTTTCCAGCGGATTCGGGGTTTCGCCGAAGCGGGGCCCCGGAGCGTCGGAACCCCACCCAAACCTAGGTTGTGCCATACCATATGTATACAAGTGTGTTGGGTGTTGTACATGTGTAATATCCTACTCCTAGGTGTGACCGGCTTCACCGACTTCACTTTCTCTCTAGTGAGTTTCTGCACTTAGAGGTGAAAACTCCCCTTTCGGGCGAACCGGATGGAATCTTGTGTCGATTTGGGGTAGACTTTGGTTTCTCATGTTCCTATGGCCTAACCTAACACAACCAAGCAAAAAATTCCACTGGCCTACCCCCTTTCGACGCACGTCTATGGGGGTAGACGGAAACGTTAGGGTTTTTCCAGCGGATTCGGGGTTTCGCCGAAGCGGGGCCCCGGAGCGTCGGAACCCCACCCAAACCTAGGTTGTGCCATACCATATGTATACAAGTGTGTTGGGTGTTGTAAATGTGCAATATCCTACTCCTAGGTGTGACCGGCTTCACCGACTTCACTTTCTCTCTAGTGAGTTTCTGCACTTAGAGGTGAAAACTCCCCTTTCGGGCGAACCGGATGGAATCTTGTGTCGATTTGGGGTAGACTTTGGTTTCTCATGTTCCTATGGCCTAACCTAACACAACCAAGCAAAAAAGTCCACTGGCCTACCCCTTTCGACGCACGTCTATGGGGGTACACGGAAACGTTAGGTTTTTTCCAGCGGATTCAGGGTTTCGCCGAAGCGGGGCCCCGGAGCGTCGGAACCCCACCCAAACCGAGGTTGTGCCATACCATATGTATACAAGTGTGTTGGGTGTTGTACATGTGCAATATCCAACTCCTAGGTGTGACCGGCATCACCGACTTCACTTTCTCTCTACTGAGTTTCTGCACTTAGAGGTGAAAACTCCCCTTTCGGGCGAACCGGATGGAATCTTGTGTCGATTTGGGGTAGACTTTGGTTTCTCATGTTCCTATGGCCTAACCTAACACAGCCAAGCAAAAAATTCCACTGGCCTACCCCTTTCGACGCACGTCTATGGGGGTACACGGAAACGTTAGGGTTTTTCCAGCGGATTCGGGGTTTCGCCGAAGCGGGGCCCCGGAGCGTCGGAACCCCACCCAAACCTAGGTTGTGCCATACCATATGTATACAAGTGTGTTGGGTGTTGTACATGTGCAATATCCTACTCCTAGGTGTGACCGGCTTCACCGACTTCACTTTCTCTCTAGTGAGTTTCTGCACTTAGAGGTGAAAACTCCCCTTTCGGGCGAACCCGATGGAATCTTGTGTCCATTTGGGGTAGACTTTGATTTCTCATGTTCCTATGGCCTAACCTAACACAACCAAGCAAAAAAGTCCACTGGCCTACCCCTTTTCGACGCACGTCTATGGGGGTACACGAAAACGTTATGGTTTTTCCAGCGGATTCGGGGTTTCGCCGAAGCGGGGCCCCGGAGCGTCGGAACCCCACCCAAACCTAGGTTGTGCCATACCATATGTATACAAGTGTGTTGGGTGTTGTACATGTGTAATATCCTACTCCTAGGTGTGACCGGCTTCACCGACTTCACTTTCTCTCTAGTGAGTTTCTGCACTTAGAGGTGAAAACTCCCCTTTCGGGCGAACCGGATGGAATCTTGTGTCGATTTGGGGTAGACTTTGGTTTCTCATGTTCCTATGGCCTAACCTAACACAACCAAGCAAAAAAGTCCACTGGCCTACCCCCTTTCGACGCACGTCTATGGGGGTAGACGGAAACGTTAGGGTTTTTCCAGCGGATTCGGGGTTTCGCCGAAGCGGGGCCCCGGAGCGTCGGAACCCCACCCAAACCTAGGTTGTGCCATACCATATGTATACAAGTGTGTTGGGTGTTGTACATGTGCAATATCCTACTCCTAGGTGTGACCGGCTTCACCGACTTCACTTTCTCTCTAGTGAGTTTCTTCACTTAGAGATGAAAACTCCCCTTTCGGGCGAACCGGATGGAATCTTGTGTCGATTTGGGGTAGACTTTGGTTTCTCTGTTCCTATGGCCTAACCTAACACAACCAAGCAAAAAAGTCCACTGGCCTACCCCCTTTCGACGCACGTCTATGGGGGTAGACGGAAACGTTAGGGTTTTTCCAGCGGATTCGGGGTTTCGCCGAAGCGGGGCCCCGGAGCGTCGGAACCCCACCCAAACCTAGTTTGTGGCATACCATATGTATACAAGTGTGTTGGGTGTTGTACATGTGCAATATCCTACTCCTAGGTGTGACCGGCTTCACCGATTTCACTTTCTCTCTAGTGAGTTTCTGCACTTAGAGGTGAAAACTCCCCTTTCGGGCGAACCGGATGGAATCTTGTGTCGATTTGGGGTAGACTTTGGTTTCTCATGTTCCTATGGCCTAACCTAACACAACCAAGCAAAAAAGTCCACTGGCCTACCCCCTTTCGACGCACGTCTATGGGGGTACACGGAAACGTTAGGGTTTTTCCAGCGGATTCGGGGTTTCGCCGAAGCGGGGCCCCGGAGCGTCGGAACCCCACCCAAACCTAGGTTGTGCCATACCATATGTATACAAGTATGTTGGGTGTTGTACATGTGCAATATCCTACTCCTAGGTGTGACCGGCTTCACCCACTTCACTTTCTCTCTAGTGAGTTTCTGCACTTAGAGGTGAAAACTCCCCTTTCGGGCGAACCGGATGGAATCTTGTGTCGATTTGGGGTAGACTTTAGTTTCTCATGTTCCTATGGCCTAACCTAACACAACCAAGCAAAAAAGTCCACTGGCCTACCCCCTTTCGACGCACGTCTATGGGGGTAGACGGAAACGTTAGGGTTTTTCCAGCGGATTCGGGGTTTCGCCGAAGCGGGGCCCCGGAGCGTCGGAACCCCACCCAAACCTAGTTTGTGCCATACCATATGTATACAAGTGTGTTGGGTGTTGTACATGTGCAATATCCTACTACTAGGTGTGACCGGCTTCACCGACTTCACTTTCTCTCTAGTGAGTTTCTGCACTTAGAGGTGAAAACTCCCCTTTCGGGCGAACCGGGTGGAATCTTGTGTCGATTTGGGGTAGACTTTGGTTTCTCATGTTCCTATGGCCTAACCTAACACAACCAAGCAAAAAAGTCCACTGGCCTACCCCCTTTCGATGCACGTCTATGGGGGTAGACGGAAACGTTAGGGTTTTTCCAGCGGATTCGGGGTTTCGCCGAAGCGGGGCCCCGGAGCGTCGGAACCCCACCCAAACCTAGGTTGTGCCATACCATATGTATACAAGTGTGTTGGGTGTTGTAAATGTGCAATATCCTACTCCTAGGTGTGACCGGCTTCACCGACTTCACTTTCTCTCTAGTGAGTTTCTGCACTTAGAGGTGAAAACTCCCCTTTCGGGCGAACCGGATGGAATCTTGTGTCGATTTGGGGTAGACTTTGGTTTCTCATGTTCCTATGGCCTAACCTAACACAACCAAGCAAAAAAGTCCACTGGCCTACCCCCTTTCGACGCACGTCTATGGGGGTACACGGAAACGTTAGGTTTTTTCCAGCGGATTCAGGGTTTCGCCGAAGCGGGGCCCCGGAGCGTCGGAACCCCACCCAAACCGAGGTTGTGCCATACCATATGTATACAAGTGTGTTGGGTGTTGTACATGTGCAATATCCAACTCCTAGGTGTGACCGGCATCACCGACTTCACTTTCTCTCTACTGAGTTTCTGCACTTAGAGGTGAAAACTCCCCTTTCGGGCGAACCGGATGGAATCTTGTGTCGATTTGGGGTAGACTTTGGTTTCTCATGTTCCTATGGCCTAACCTAACACAGCCAAGCAAAAAATTCCACTGGCCTACCCCCTTTCGACGCACGTCTATGGGGGTACACGGAAACGTTAGGGTTTTTCCAGCGGATTCGGGGTTTCGCCGAAGCGGGGCCCCGGAGCGTCGGAACCCCACCCAAACCTAGGTTGTGCCATACCATATGTATACAAGTGTGTTGGGTGTTGTACATGTGCAATATCCTACTCCTAGGTGTGACCGGCTTCACCGACTTCACTTTCTCTCTAGTGAGTTTCTGCACTTAGAGGTGAAAACTCCCCTTTCGGGCGAACCGATGGAATCTTGTGTCCATTTGGGGTAGACTTTGATTTCTCATGTTCCTATGGCCTAACCTAACACAACCAAGCAAAAAAGTCCACTGGCCTACCCCTTTTCGACGCACGTCTATGGGGGTACACGAAAACGTTATGGTTTTTCCAGCGGATTCGGGGTTTCGCCGAAGCGGGGCCCCGGAGCGTCGGAACCCCACCCAAACCTAGGTTGTGCCATACCATATGTATACAAGTGTGTTGGGTGTTGTACATGTGTAATATCCTACTCCTAGGTGTGACCGGCTTCACCGACTTCACTTTCTCTCTAGTGAGTTTCTGCACTTAGAGGTGAAAACTCCCCTTTCGGGCGAACCGGATGGAATCTTGTGTCGATTTGGGGTAGACTTTGGTTTCTCATGTTCCTATGGCCTAACCTAACACAACCAAGCAAAAAAGTCCACTGGCCTACCCCCTTTCGACGCACGTCTATGGGGGTAGACGGAAACGTTAGGGTTTTTCCAGCGGATTCGGGGTTTCGCCGAAGCGGGGCCCCGGAGCGTCGGAACCCCACCCAAACCTAGGTTGTGCCATACCATATGTATACAAGTGTGTTGGGTGTTGTACATGTGCAATATCCTACTCCTAGGTGTGACCGGCTTCACCGACTTCACTTTCTCTCTAGTGAGTTTCTTCACTTAGAGATGAAAACTCCCCTTTCGGGCGAACCGGATGGAATCTTGTGTCGATTTGGGGTAGACTTTGGTTTCTCTGTTCCTATGGCCTAACCTAACACAACCAAGCAAAAAAGTCCACTGGCCTACCCCCTTTCGACGCACGTCTATGGGGGTAGACGGAAACGTTAGGGTTTTTCCAGCGGATTCGGGGTTTCGCCGAAGCGGGGCCCCGGAGCGTCGGAACCCCACCCAAACCTAGTTGTGCCATACCATATGTATACAAGTGTGTTGGGTGTTGTACATGTGCAATATCCTACTCCTAGGTGTGACCGGCTTCACCAATTTCACTTTCTCTCTAGTGAGTTTCTGCACTTAGAGGTGAAAACTCCCCTTTCGGGCGAACCGGATGGAATCTTGTGTCGATTTGGGGTAGACTTTGGTTTCTCATGTTCCTATGGCCTAACCTAACACAACCAAGCAAAAAAGTCCACTGGCCTACCCCCTTTCGACGCACGTCTATGGGGGTACACGGAAACGTTAGGGTTTTTCCAGCGGATTCGGGGTTTCGCCGAAGCGGGGCCCCGGAGCGTCGGAACCCCACCCAAACCTAGGTTGTGCCATACCATATGTATACAAGTGTTGGGTGTTGTACATGTGCAATATCCTACTCCTAGGTGTGACCGGCTTCACCACTTCACTTTCTCTCTAGTGAGTTTCTGCACTTAGAGGTGAAAACTCCCCTTTCGGGCGAACCGGATGGAATCTTGTGTCGATTTGGGGTAGACTTTGGTTTCTCATGTTCCTATGGCCTAACCTAACACAACCAAGCAAAAAAGTCCACTGGCCTACCCCCTTTCGACGCACGTCTATGGGGGTAGACGGAAACGTTAGGGTTTTTCCAGCGGATTCGGGTTTCGCCGAAGCGGGGCCCCGGAGCGTCGGAACCCCACCCAAACCTAGGTTTGTGCCATACCATATGTATACAAGTGTGTTGGGTGTTGTACATGTGCAATATCCTACTAGGTGTGACCGGCTTCACCGACTTCACTTTCTCTCTAGTGAGTTTCTGCACTTAGAGGTGAAAACTCCCCTTTCGGGCGAACCGGATGGAATCTTGTGTCGATTTGGGGTAGACTTTGGTTTCTCATGTTCCTATGGCCTAACCTAACACAACCAAGCAAAAAAGTCCACTGGCCTACCCCCTTTCGACGCACGTCTATGGGGGTAGACGGAAACGTTAGGGTTTTTCCAGCGGATTCGGGGTTTCGCCGAAGCGGGGCCCCGGAGCGTCGGAACCCCACCCAAACCTAGGTTGTGCCATACCATATGTATACAAGTGTGTTGGGTGTTGTACATGTGCAATATCCTACTCCTAGGTGTGACCGGCTTCACCGACTTCACTTTCTCTCTAGTGAGTTTCTGCACTTAGAGGTGAAAACTCCCCTTTCGGGCGAACCGGATGGAATCTTGTGTCGATTTGGGGTAGACTTTGGTTTCTCATGTTCCTATGGCCTAACCTAACACAACCAAGCAAAAAAGTCCACTGGCCTACCCCCTTTCGACGCAAGTCTATGGGGGTAGACGGAAACGTTAGGGTTTTTCCAGCGGATTCGGGGTTTCGCCGAAGCGGGGCCCCGGAGCGTCGGAACCCCACCCAAACCTAGGTTGTGCCATACCATATGTATACAAGTGTGTTGGGTGTTGTACATGTGCAATATCCTACTCCTAGGTGTGACCGGCTTCACCGACTTCACTTTCTCTCTAGTGAGTTTCTGCACTTAGAGGTGAAAACTGCCCTTTCGGGCGAACCGGATGGAATCTTGTGTCGATTTGGGGTAGACTTTGGTTTCTCATGTTCCTATGGCCTAACCTAACACAACCAAGCAAAAAAGTCCACTGGCCTACCCCCTTTCGACGCACGTCTATGGGGGTAGACGGAAACGTTAGGGTTTTTCCAGCGGATTCGGGGTTTCGCCGAAGCGGGGCCCCGGAGCGTCGGAACCCCACCCAAACCTAGGTTGTGCCATACCATATGTATACAAGTGTGTTGGGTGTTGTACATGTGCAATATCCTACTCCTAGGTGTGACCGGCTTCACCGACTTCACTTTCTCTCTAGTGAGTTTCGGCACTTAGAGGTGAAAACTCCCCTTTCGGGCGAACCGGATGGAATCTTGTGTCGATTTGGGGTAGACTTTGGTTTCTAATGTTCCTATGGCCTAACCTAACACAACCAAGCAAAAAAGTCCACTGGCCTACCCCCTTTCGACGCACGTCTATGGGGGTACACGGAAACGTTAGGGTTTTTCCAGCGGATTCGGGGTTTCGCCGAAGCGGGGCCCCGGAGCGTCGGAACCCCACCCAAACCTAGGTTGTGCCATACCATATGTATACAAGTGTGTTGGGTGTTGTACATGTGCAATATCCTACTCCTAGGTGTGACCGGCTTCACCGACTTCACTTTCTCTCTAGTGAGTTTCTGCACTTAGAGGTGAAAACTCCCCTTTGGGCGAACCGGATGGAATCTTGTGTCGATTTGGGGTAGACTTTGGTTTCTCATGTTCCTATGGCCTAACCTAACACAACCAAGCAAAAAAGTCCACTGGCCTACCCCTTTCGACGCACGTCTATGGGGGTAGACGGAAACGTTAGGGTTTTTCCAGCGGATTCGGGGTTTCGCCGAAGCGGGGCCCCGGAGCGTCGGAACCCCACCCAAACCTAGTTTGTGCCATACCATATGTATACAAGTGTGTTGGGTGTTGTACATGTGCAATATCCTACTCCTAGGTGTGACCGGCTTCACCGACTTCACTTTCTCTCTAGTGAGTTTCTGCACTTAGAGGTGAAAATTCCCCTTTCGGGCGAACCGGATGGAATCTTGTGTCGATTTGGGGTAGACTTTGGTTTCTCATGTTCCTATGGCCTAACCTAACACAACCAAGTAAAAAAGTCCACTGGCCTAACCCCTTTCGACGCACGTCTATGGGGGTAGACGGAAACGTTAGGGTTTTTCCAGCGGATTCGGGGTTTCGCCGAAGCGGGGCCCCGGAGCGTCGGAACCCCACCCAAACCTAGGTTGTGCCATACCATATGTATACAAGTGTGTTGGGTGTTGTACATGTGCAATATCCTACTCCTAGGTGTGACCGGCTTCACCGACTTCACTTTCTCTCTAGTGAGTTTCTGCACTTAGAGGTGAAAACTCCCCTTTCGGGCGAACCGGATGGAATCTTGTGTCGATTTGGGGTAGACTTTGGTTTCTCATGTTCCTATGGCCTAACCTAACACAACCAAGCAAAAAAGTCCACTGGCCTACCCCCTTTCGACGCACGTCTATGGGGGTAGACGGAAACGTTAGGGTTTTTCCAGCGGATTCGGGGTTTCGCCGAAGCGGGGCCCCGGAGCGTCGGAACCCCACCCAAACCTAGTTTGTGCCATACCATATGTATACAAGTGTGTTGGGTGTTGTACATGTGCAATATCCTACTCCTAGGTGTGACCGGCTTCACCGATTTCACTTTCTCTCTAGTGAGTTTCTGCACTTAGAGGTGAAAACTCCCCTTTCGGGCGAACCGGATGGAATCTTGTGTCGATTTGGGGTAGACTTTGGTTTCTCATGTTCCTATGGCCTAACCTAACACAACCAAGCAAAAAAGTCCACTGGCCTACCCCCTTTCGACGCACGTCTATGGGGGTACACGGAAACGTTAGGGTTTTTCCAGCGGATTCGGGGTTTCACCGAAGCGGTGCCCCGGAGCGTCGGAACCCCACCCAAACCTAGGTTGTGCCATACCATATGTATACAAGTGTGTTGGGTGTTGTACATGTGCAATATCCTACTCCTAGGTGTGACCGGCATCACCGACTTCACTTTCTCTCTAGTGAGTTTCTGCACTTAGAGGTGAAAACTCCCCTTTCGGGCGAACCGGATGGAATCTTGTGTCGATTTGGGCTAGACTTTGGTTTCTCATGTTCCTATGGCCTAACCTAACACAACCAAGCAAAAAAGTGCACTGGCCTACCCCCTTTCGACGCACGTCTATGGGGGTAGACGGAAACGTTAGGGTTTTTCCAGCGGATTCAGGGTTTCGCCGAAGCGGGGCCCCGGAGCGTCGGAACCCCACCCAAACCTAGGTTGTGCCATACCATATGTATACAAGTGTATTGGGTGTTGTACATGTGCAATATCCTACTCCTAGGTGTGACCGGCTTCACCGACTTCACTTCCTCTCCAGTGAGTTTCGGCACTTAGAGGTGAAAACTCCCCTTTCGGGCGAACCGGATGGAATCTTGTGTTGATTTGGGGTAGACTTTGGTTTCTAATGTTCCTATGGCCTAACCTAACACAACCAAGCAAAAAAGTCCACTGGCCTACCCCCTTTCCGACGCTCCGGACCCCGCTACGGCGAAACCCTACACCCGCTGGAAAAAAGTCAAACTTGTCGATCTACCCCTTTGACCGGCGCCGAGAGGGGGTAGACGCGTGAACTTTTTTGCTTGGTTGTGTTAGGTTGGTACATGGGACCATGGGGAACCAACATTTCATGTGGTCCGTCGCATGATTCCGTGTCCGGCACCCGACACGGGTGTTTTCACCTCTAAGTTTCGGGGGAGTGTCGGAAACTCCGGAGCATCTGAAACTCCCGTTTCGGGGGAACCGGGGGTAATCTTGTGAGAACATATAACTAATAATAATAAACAATCCACAAAAATAGTAAAGAAGAAAAACAATTAAAAGAAAAATCAAATAGAAAGAAAAAATGAAAAAAAAATAAGGCACACGGCAAATAAATTCTTTGCCGTGCTCCACGCCTAAAGGCGCACGGCAAACATTCTTTGCCGTGTTCCGAGCCTAAAGGCACACGGCAAACCCTGTCTGAAACGGATAAGATTCAGACAGGCACGCACACACACGGCTCCACACCACTCACCACTCACCACACCCGACCCCGCACGCACACACACGCACACCGGCCGGCCCCGCCGCCGCAGCGCCGTCGCCACCCCGCGCCTCCCCCACCCCGCGCCGCCCCCACCGCGTGTCGGCCACCTCGCAACGCCGTCGCCTCCCCCGCATCGAGCCTCCCCCACCCCGCACTCCACCCGCGGCCTCGTCCCTCCTCCACCCGCGCCCCGCCTCCGCCGTCGAGGCCGCCGCCGCCACGACCCGGCCACCCCGCCCCGGCCGTCGCCGTCGAGGCCGCCCGGCCACCCCCACCCCGCACTCCACCCGCGTCCCTCCTCCACCCGCGCCCCGCCTCCGCCGTCGAGGCCGCCGCCGCCACGACCCGGCCACCCCGCCCCGGCCGTCGCCGTCGAGGCCGCCCCGGCCACCCCGCCCCGAAGCCGCCAGCTCCTCCTCACGAGGTACTCCCAGTGGGTATTCAAAATTTGTGTGTTTGTGTGTATAGCATAATATACTTCTAAGTGTGTATAATGTGTTTGTGTGTATAATGTGTGTATAGCATAATATATTTCTAAGTGTGTATAATGTGTTTGTGTGTATAATGTGTGTATAATGTGTTTGTGTGTATAATGTGTGTATATTTCTAAGTTATTTCTAAGTGGCTATAGAATTGTTTATAGCATAATATATTTCTAAGTGTATAATGTGTGTATATTTCTAAGTTAGTTAGTTAGTTGGTTAGTTAGGTTAGTTAGTTTGTGTGTTTGTGTGTCTGCAATTGTCCGACAGAAAGGCAGACCGGGATATTTATGTTCTGCAATTTATACCTATGCCACTGTGCTCTGCAATTTATACTCCGTCTCTTATTTAGGAGCTGATATTTATGTTGCACATCTGTTCTTATATATGTTCTTTTTGTGGTTTTCAGATGTCGTAGTTTACGGGGCTTCTTCTCCAGCTGAGGAGGGCCGCCTCGGTGCCCCTGTTCCGTCCCCGACCTTCTGCGGTGATCAACCACGCTTCTAGGGTATACATCTTTCGCCTCTCTTGCTGCATAGGTTTATTTTGGTCTAGATCACCAAGTCAGTCGAGTCACGTAACCCGAGTCAGATCCCATCCGGAAGGGTTACAAATTTATAAATATGCAGGATTGTCCATCTTTGCATATTTATAACCGTAACACTTCCGGGTTGTCCTGTTGGACAGTCCGAGTACGTGTAGATCGGGTCGTGTTCCATGTTCTACCCCTTCCTGAGACGAATTTCGGCAGCACCTCCCCGTTGTTCTTCGGATGCACACCCTCTCGGCTTGACAAGCTCGAGACGTGTATTCTGAAGAACAGCGGGGAGGTGCTGTCGAAATTTCGTCTCGGGTCGGGGTAGAACATGGGACACGACTCGATCTACACGTACTCGGGCGGGATAGGCCCCTACCCATTAGAAGTGTAGGTGAACCCTTGCATGTTGTAAAAGATAAAATTTGGCCGTAAAAAATGGTTTTGTTAAAATTCAGTGACATGTTGAACTGAAAGCATTGTGTATGTCTTTTTTGGTACCGATTAAAGGATGGATCCGAGACAGAACCGTGAGTGGATGTATGCTGGCAGAAAGAGTCAGTGGGAGTTCACTGATGAATGGAGAGATAAGGCCGAGGAGTTTGTGAACAAGGCGTTTGACATCAGCAGCAGACCCATGAAAGTGTTTTGCCCCTGTTCAAAACGCGATAACCGAAGGCGACAGTCGAAGGTAGATGTTAGTACGCACCTGATCAAGAATGGGTTCACACCATTCTACCATGTTTGGAATTACCATGGTGAACAGTTAGCAAAATGTCCTAGAACCGAGCCACGTCAGATTCAGCCAGCGGGAGAATTTGACACTGGGTTCAACAACTGCTTAGACGCCTTTGTCAATGCTAATGCGCCTGAAAGCCGTCGTGTAGAGGCGGAGACACCTCAGGAGGCGGAGACGAGTGAGCAGCCGGATGAAGACACGAAGAAGTACTACGAGACTATGTTTGGCTCGCAGAAACCCCTTCATGAACATACAGATGACGACACGGGTGGTCCAATAGTTGGTCCCGATGATCTCGACACAGGCTACTGATAGCGATGAGGACACATGTATTAGTAATTGCCAGTCTAGCTTATATGTAATAGGTCAATGCTACTCTATGTAATAGTGATTGTCTGTCTAGCTTATTTTGTGAGAACTCATTGTCGATACTCCATTTACCTTAATTGTCGCTACTTCATCTAATTGTATTCATTTTCGCTTTACTCATTGTTGCTTCATCTATTTACCTTAATTTTGGATCATGTATACTGATGAAACCTATTTTTTTGTCAATGCAGGAAACATGGGGGAAACAGATTGAAGAAGGCCTTGTCAAAAAGGGTGGGCAGCGTGAAGGCACTCATTGGGGGATCGAGTTCGGCACCTCCACCTCCTCCCTCACCTCCAGCCTCACCTCCACGTGCGAGGGGTGGACGACGTGTGGGAAGGAGGCCTAGCAAGACTCTGCCTCCTCTCCCTGCCGAGCAGCCCGACGAGGACGACTCGGAGTACGACCCGGAGCAGCCCGACGAGGATCACCCGGAGGTGCAGTCGGACTCTGAGAGCGAGTCGCTGCCGGATTCTGAGGAGCTGCTGGCGGAGGCTTCTGAGGAGGACGAGGAGGATGGCAGCGAGGAGGAGGACGAGGGGCGCGAGGAGGAGGAGGGACCTGGGGAGGACGGGTTTCAGCTTGACCCGACGCTGCAGTGGGACCCACCGGAGGAGTGGGTTGAGACTGAGGAGGATATCCCTGAGCCACGGACCAGGCCGGTGTATCAGCGGGGGGCGGCGGGACTCCCCGATCCCCGATATTACGCCTACAAGAACACTCTTCTCGTGCCTGTTGGAAAAAGGTACTTATTATTGTTTTTGTTCAATTTTAGCTTCTCATTGTGTTTTGACCCGCTAACTATACTAATTTTGGTTTTCTCATTGTGTAGGACATTTGTGTACCAGCCTCCTAAAGTGAAGGAACAGCGTACCTACGCGAGCATCCTTGGATGTTGTCTCCGGAAGTTCTTCCCAGGGATTGTCACTGAACCAGAGGGTCGCAGGAGTGTAGCTTGGACTTTCAGGCACTACTGTTACGCGGAGGATCCCGAAGGCGTGTACCTCAACATGGCGCTTAAGACACTCGGCTATTTCTGGGTAAGTTTGTTTGACTTCTCATCATTCTATAAATCCGAGATTGCACTAATGGATTTGACCCTATTTTACCTATGTGTGCATGCTTGTAGAACTTCTTCACCTGTCGGGAGGAGGACAAGGCCAAGTGCGAGGACATCCTTTTGACGATGGCCTCTAAGATGGTGACGGACATGCACTACGAGGCTCGCGTGAACTCTGTCCGCACTTGGTACGCCGAAAAGAACATTGCGCTGGAAAAGAAGCGTGCTCGGGACATCTTGATGCAGCCATGGCAGTACCTGCAGGTAGCGTCATTTCTATATTATCGATTTTGTTGACCGCCGTGTAATATCATTAATATGTGTGTTCTGTGCATGTAGGTGCCTCCTCCGTACGTCGGTAACAACAAGGACTGCCACCTCGCGATGGTAGCGTGGTGGACTAGCCCGGAGTATCTCAAGATACACGCGGAGGGAAAGGCAAAGCGGGCGGAGAACAAGGGTGGAACACACCGCCAAGGCAACCTCAGCCTCTCCCAATGCATACAAAATGAGGTGAGCAAATGCATTCTTTAATCCACCTATGTTCGTGCTCTCTTTTGCAATATCGTCTCCTTTTCACCTATGTTCGTGCCATCTTTGCAGAAATTGAAGACCGGCGTAGACCCCTCGCCCTTCGCCGTTTGGGAAAAGATGCGTACCAGGGATACGCCGGATCCTGAGACAGGGTCGATGTGGATCAGCCAGACCGCCGAGCTCCGGAGCAAGGGGTACAGGGAGAAGTTCAAGGAGCGCAACGGTGAGGAAGCTGACCCTCTCACCAGTCCACTTGACGTCGAGGCTGTCGTGCTTGCGGGGCAAGGCGCGGCGAATGGCCGCTTGTGGATAGGTGACGGCTCCATCGACCCTCGCACCGTCCCGTCTCTACGCCAGGTCCGCCGTGGGAGGGCGTCCGGTGCGCCTGCTGTGGAGACCCGCCCACGAGTTTCGAGTCTAGCTGTCGACGAGCTCCGGCAGCAGCTGGAGCAGCAGCAGGAGCAGATCCGGCGGCAGGACGAGCAGATGCGGCAGCAGCAGGAGCAGCATCAGGAGTATTGCAGGCAGCAGCAGGAGCATCAGAGGCAGATGATGGAGTGGATGTATGGCACGATGCAGCGCCTTGCTCCTGGGGACGGGACTGTTGCCATGGGAATGTTCCCTCCACCGCCTGCACCGATGTTCCCATGGGTATGTTCTCAAACTTGTCATTCTATGCATCTTATTGTTATAACTAAATTACTTGTGTAATGCGAGACTTTTTTCATGTTGTAGATGAATCCAGGATCGGCGAGTGGATCTCACTCGATGGCGCCGCCGCTTGGTGGCCAGGATAATCCGGAGGGGCAGCCCCAAATCTCCAACCCTAACGTTGTCCGGAGGATGCCGTGGGTATGTTCGCACGACTTGTCAAAATGCCATTGTCACTCTAGTTAGCCATGCCATTGCCACTTTAGTTCAACTTGTCAAAATTTAGTTAGTTGAACTTGTCAAATTTTACCCATTAGTTGAACTCGTCAAATTTTACCCATTAGTTGAACTTGTCAAATTTTAGTTAGCTTTCTTTTAATGCCACGACTATGCCATTTCCACCTAGTTGTCAAACTCATCATTTTTTTGCAAACATGTAGGACGATCCTCCTCAATGATGTTGAGGACCTACTCCGCCGCCGGAAGGCCAGTAGAGGTTAGTTACCATTTCAACTTGCTACCACTCTCGTTCAAAAACTTACTTCATGTCTCACTTAGATCGACATAGCCAATCAATGAATCTCCAATGGTCACTTGTGTCTTTTGGTTTACCACATAGATCAACTTGTGTCTTATTGTTTACTACATCTAACTTAGATCATGTCTTTTGGTTTACTACATCTAAACTTGTGCATATTCTTGAATTTGGATTTAAGAGCGTGACCAAAATATGCAACATATATCAACTTGTACATGGTTTACTTCAGTCTTCTATGCAACTTTGTCTAAGAATCAAAAATATGCACATTCATTGATTTAAACATCTAAACTTGTACATGGATGCGTTGCAGGATGATATCGATGGCATGGATGCGTTTCCCGATGATTTGATGCCATCATTTGTTGTACTGACCTTCCGTATCAGTACTGTTGTAAATAATGATACCTGGATGTCATAATTGTGATGTTTGTGCTCAAATTGTGAATTATGTGTGATCTGGCCCCTATATGGTTTGAATTTGATGTCGTGGGGTATTCTGGGATATATTGGCTATATATATGTGTTTAAATTGCAGGAATGGAATCAAAAACAGAAACAAAACTGGACCATATTGTCAATTTGCCGTGTCAACACACACGGCAAAGATCTTTGCCGTGATGGGGCGCACGGCAAAGAGGACACGCGGCGCACACCTGTGCAACCTGGAAGCTGAGCGATGACCAAATGGTCACTTTGCCGTGCTGCCCAGGCCAATGCACACGGCAAAGGGCTGAGGCATCGGTCCTGGCATCGGCTCTGTGCCGTGCGTTTTTTCAGGAGAAGCACACGGCAAAGGGCAAACGTGTGCCGTGCAGTGCTAGAAAGGAGCACGGCAAAGAAGTCGTGTTTGCCGTGCTTGGCTGGGCAGGGATCACGGCAAAGAAGTAGTGTTTGCCGTGCGGTGTTGAGAAAGGAGCACGGCAAAGAAGTCGTGTTTGCCGTGCGTAGTCAGGGAGAGCACACGGCAAAGATTAGTTGACCCGGGGTGAGGGTTGACCCTCTCTGACAGATCTTTGCCGTGCTTTGTTCAAAAAGAACACGGCAAAGGCTTTGCCGTGCTTGTTTTGGGAAGGAACACGGCAAACATTCTTTACCGACAGCTATTAGGCCGTGTGATGTTTGCCGTGCGATTTGGCACGGCAAAGCCTTTGCCGTGTTCCGAGGTGCCTTTGCCGTGCCGTTTTGCCGCATGGCAAATTCGTGATTTCCGGTAGTGATTATAGTAGCCAGAACATACTAATCGAGAAGACTAAAATCCCATGTGACGACAACGTGCTAGCAGCCAGCTCTACCTTGTGCTAACGTGAGCCAAGACTTCATTAGGACCTCAGACCGATCGTTCCCCAAGTCTTTTCATAGCTAGCTGTAGCTGGCAAGCCTAGCCATGTAATGGACGGAGCAACTGGCCGGCCACCTCAATTGTCAGCTCCCCGACCGCGCCCATGAACTGCGCCACCCGGGGTCGATGAGGGGAAGAGAGAAGCACGAAGGTGTGCTAAGTATAGATTCTTTGTGTAACATATCCTTCCACGAATCTTAGCACGCTCATGGCTGTTCGGGACGCCCAAGCCTAGAGGACTCCGCAAGTCTCCTTTAATAAAGTTGTATGTATATCATGTTCGGACCAGCCGGCTCCATGTAGGTAGGTGTTACTATAGCTTCACAATCTATTTTATGTTCGTCATAGGCAATTTCCAGATCATATTTCTACCTGATTTTGTGATGGTCGATTTGATAAATCTTGAATTGAGAACATCTGTGGGGGAATGTGTGAATTGGTTGGCATGGATCCTACAATGTTATTAGCTTGTTGAGAATAAGGGTAAACGAATAAGGCATGTTGGCAACCTTTTTGAGAACCCATGATCTATTGTCGATGCTCAAGCTTAATGTCATGAAACTTAATTCAACTACATACAGGTGCGACTTTGCGAACGATTCCCCGAGTGCTGTATTGACGGCGCGTTATACACAATGCTAATAATTAGTGGTTATAAATTATAATATTCACATGTAACATGTGCTGACTCAAACGCTTGGGATGCAGATCTCTCATGTATTATGGAAGAAACCTAAATATAAATGTCATTAACAATCTATGTAAACTAAGAAACGGATATCTAAAGATATAAATGGTAAGACCTATTAAAAGCTCGTCGGCGATTTGAAGTTTCAGGCCGTCCGATTCTCCCCGCTCCGTGCTCTGCACCGTCCGATCCCCGCCGGTTTCTGGAGCCGGCATGAACAGAGATCCGCAAAGTTGCTAACTGTACCAACCTTCGTGCACCCACTCTCGCTGACGACCTCCCCCGATGCCCCTGGAGCCCGAGGGCCCAGCCGTCGGCCTCACGCTGCGCGTTTAATCGGTGTGACGGAGGGGCGAGAGTGTTGCAGATTCGGAGCGCGTTCGTCCCATTGGCTTATTTTGTTCATTTCGTACTTGGTTTTAGCGAATACAATGCGTGCCGCTTTGGGAGAGTGATCTTCGCACGTTGTGCCTTCCCCCTCTCTCTCTCGCTGATGATGGGACCCTTCTTTTCTGAGACCCACATGTCGGTTGTTCGGGACGTTGTGTCGCCGATCTTTCCCTTACATGTGTCGTGGCTGCGTATTTTATACAGTAGGTCAGGCTACGCTCGGTATTTGGCACGATCGTCGGGTACGTTGCATTGTTCTTGATGTCAGGCGAAATGCGGGCCCGTTTTCTCTAGGATTTGTTCTAGGATTATGTATCCTTGCCGGACACGGCTTCTCCTTGTAAAGTATAGGTCTGGCCGCCAATATAAAACAGGCCAGGGATATCCTTATGGTAGAGTTCATACGCTCACTGTATCTTGTATTCGGCTATTGCCTTAGCGAGTTATAGTAGCACATAGGGCTTCACCACCGCCATGAGCCTGAAACTAGGTTAACCGCCGTGTCGATCCCGTCCCGGACGACACCACCTTTCACCACCGCGTCGCTCCATCGGCTAGAACACCCCTGTTTCCTATCTAATATGCCGATACAACACACTCAGCATACATGTCCTTGGCCAAGTGGCGTCCAGTTTGCCGAGCGCATTTGTGGTCGACACGGTACACAGGCTTTTGGCCGAGTGGCCCGTATTTTGACACTTGCCAAACAGCCTAATACACGCGTTGCGTTTTCCAGTAGTGAATTGCGGTGAGAAGGGTGAGTCGGATGCCTCTTGTCAAATGATACTTCCTCCTCACCAAATTGGGCAGGGTCAACGAGCATGCATATGACTTCTGTTATAAATACGGAAGGCCTCACAGGGCTCTCCCTCACAAATGCATGCGCTCGATCATCTCTGGATCGGAGTAGTAGATTAGCTAGCTAGCTAGCTACAGCCCGTGCAATGTCTGATCGATCGGAGTTAATGGAGGTTCCCTTTCCATCTACCAAAATAGATAACCGTACGGATTACAGATCCCGCATACAAATTCTCGTCATCCTTGCTGTTGTGGCCATGTTCCTTCTGCACGTGCTGGGCTCCTTGCGCCGGCGGTTGAGCGCCGGTCTCCTCCACAGCATCGTGACGGGGATTTACACCCTCTCTTTTGCGCTGGTGAGCTACACCATCGGGCTGATGCAGGCCAGCCAGTGGTACGTGCGGGATTTCACGGTGTGGTCCGTGTGCCTGCTCATGCTCCTGGGCAGCACCGACAGCCTCAGCGCGTGCCGCCTCAGCGACATCGACAACTGGAAGAGCTTCTTCGTGAGGCACCTCTTCCAGGGAGTGGGGGTACTGTGGCTCATGGTGCAGTTCTACCACCATTCGAGTTACAATACTCCGCTCTGGGCTATCTTCTTCGTCGTCCTCCTCAGGTCGTACGTGCGCGTCTCGTCCATGAAGATGGCCACCAAGTCGTACCTGCTCTCCAAGGAGGTCAAGGCCATTTCCGACTACATGCACCATGAGGGTGACCAGGTGGAACCACCGGCGGCGCTGCCGCCTTACGATCCCGCTACCATGCGAGGCTACCGGTACGTGGTCGCAGCAGGCCACAAGTACGGCATCAAGCGGCCCGAGTACATGCTACGGTACAACGATGACATGACCATCACCACCGTGGAGCACATCTGGCGGTGCACGGGGAGCCTGCTGCGCCATGAGCGGCGCAAGGACGTGTGCCTCTCAATGGCTCTCTCCAAGATGCTCAACCGGAGGTTTGCCGGCTTCGAGCTCGCGGAGGCAGGGCACCAGAAAACCCATGCCTTGGTGTTCGGAGGCCTGCTCGTCGGGGACAACCGATACGAGCGCCCGTTCAGGGTCATCGAGGATGAGCTTGCACTTGTCCACGACTTGTATTACACGAGGTACCCTTACCTCTACCAAAAGGGTCGATTCCTCGCTCTCTACCTGCCCTTCATCATGCTTGGCCTCTGCTCGTGGCTCATTGTCCTCATCAATGAGCACTACAAGGGCTGGGACTACACGATCATTGATGGGCCGCATGGCACAATATTTATATTGGGTACCGTGGCATTCTTGGAGGCGTTCCAGCTGTACCTCTACATCGCATCGGGTTGGTTCAAAAGGTGGCGTTGATCCGGAGCTACGTCACCTCACCTTTTCTCCAGAGTAGCGGCTTTCTGCTTCACATGATCATGGGGTTTCTTCTGCGGCTCAAGGCGCTGGGTGCGTGGGAAGAGAGGCAGTACTCTTTCCTGAGCTCGTTTGGCAGCAGGAGCCGCTTCACAATGAGCCTGGTGGATAAGGTCCAGGAGGGGCGCAAGAAGAAGCTAGTCAAGCTGTCCGTGCAAGTGAAGGAGGCCATAGTCGATTCCCTCTTGGAAAGCAAGGGAGACCTGACGATAGGGGTCCGATCGCTCAAAGACCATGGGCATCTCTCGTGGGCGTGTAACAAATCGGCCACTTGCACCATCATGGTCTGGCACATTGCCACCACCCTTTGCAAGCACCAACTGGACGCACAGACCAAAGAGAACAGAAAAGGGTGGTGGTGGCGGTACTGCGACAAGGTGGAGGCCACCATGGAGACGGACGAGGCAATGGCGGTCCAGAAGGCCTCCACCGTGACCTCCAACTTGTCGCAGTACTGCGCCTACCTCGTCGCTTTCGCTCCCAACCTCTTGCCCGATCACACCTCTGGCTCCTCACTCATACTCGAGGAGTCCATCAATGAAGCGCGAGACCTGCTCAAGAGTCAATAGGATGCCTCACAAGGACGACGTGACCATCACCACCGTGGAGGACGTCTGGGGGTGCACGGGGAAGCTGCTGCGCCATGAGTCGCGCAAGGACGTGTGCCTCTCCATGGCTCTCTCCAAGATGCTCAACCGGAGGTTTGCCGGCTTCGAGCTCGCGGAGGCAAGGCTCCAGAAAACCTATGACTTGGTGTTCCGAGGCCTGCTCGCCGGGGACAAGGACAAGCGACACGAGCGGGCGTTCCGGGTCATCGAGGTTGAGCTTGCACTTGTCCACGACTTGTATTACACGAGGTACCCTTACCTCTACCAAAAGGGTCGATTCCTCGCCCTCTACGTGCCCTTCATCATGCTTGGCCTCTGCGTGTGGCTCATGCTCCGCATCCACAAGATGTACTCAGGGGAGGGTCCCACCATATTCATATTGGCTACCGTGGCATCCTTGGAGGCGTTCCAGCTGTACCTCTACATCGCATCGGGTTGGTTCAAGGTGGCGTTGATCCAGAGCTACGTCAAGTCGCCTTTCCTCCAGCGGAGCGGTTTTTGCTTCACATGATCATGGGGTTTCTTCTGCGGCTCAAGGCGCTTGGCGCGTGGGAGGACAAGCTTGGGCAGTACTCTTTCCTGGGCTCCTTCGGCAACAGGAGACGCATCCACAATTGCTTTCACCATCTCACAATGAGCCTGCTGGACAGGGCCAAGGAGGGGCGCAAGAAGAAGCTAGTCAAGCTGTCCGTGCAGGTGAAGCAGGCCATCGTCGACTCCCTCTTGGAAAGCAAGGGGAACCTGACGATCGGGGTCCGGTCGCTCAAAGACCATGGTGGGCATCTCTCGTGGGCGTGTAAAGGATCGGCGACTCACACCATCATGGTCTGGCACATCGCCACCACCTCTGCAAGCACCAACTGGACGCACAGACCGAAGCGAACAGAAAAGGGTGGTGGTGGCGGTGCTGTGGCAAGGTGGACGCCACGGTGGAGACAGACGATGTAATGGCGGTCCAGAAGGCCTCCACCGTGGCCTCCACCTTGTCGCAGTACTGCACCTACCTCGTCGCTTTCGCTCCCAAACTCTTGCCCGATCACACCTCTGGATCGGAACTCCTACTCGACGAGTCCATCAATGAAGCACGAGAGCTGCTCAAGAGCGGGTCCTGGTGGCCCTGGTCCATGAAGAGCAGGTGCAAGAAACTGATGGAAATCGGCGCCGCTAGTGATGAAGCTAATATGGATGTGTCCCTTGTCGAGCTCGGCGCTCGGCTTGCAAGACACCTCATGGAGGACATACAAGAACCGACTCTCCGGTGGAAACTCCTATCGGATTTCTGGGCGGAGACGATGTTGTACGTGGCACCGTCCGACGATGCCCTGGCGCACCTGGAGGCTCTCGCCAGGGAGGGGAGTTCATCACGCACCTGTGGGCGCTGCTCACGCACGCCGGCATGCTCAAGCAAGGCCTTCGTGAATCAACGGATATGCTGCCGTCTCAAGTCTGATTAATCCAACCCATGCAGAGGCCACAGGTGCAGCATACATTTTAAGAATTGTTTTTTTATGTTGTGTGTACATGTATGGCGTCGTCTATCTTATGCAGGTGTTGTGTATTCATAGTACTGTAAGTTGTATGAAACCTTTATATTGAGCTGTGATTTTTATTTAAAGAAGCGATACATGCTTTTATATACGGCACTTTGCTTAGCAATTGTATGTACACAAACTGTGCGGCAAACTATACAGACGACATCTATTATATAAATATATGGTCCGTTGATATTTATTGTGATGGTTGAGATTGAAAGATGGAAAAGTTACGTACAACATTAGTACGTACAAACATGCCGTTTTCAACCCGTAAAACAACTCACGTTTCCTCAAAAAAAAAAAAAGGTAACGTGCACACAACCACTTATGAGTATAAGAGAAAGTTTGTCACAATTGAAACATATTTTACATGACCACTTATGCATACACGACTGACAACCAAACATTATTAATGATATTATTCAGGATCTATTTGCGCAAGACATGAAGAGCAAACCAATTTTTACCCTTTTTTTTAAAGACACTCAACGGGTGACGATTGATTCTTGCAGGCGCAAGTACATTCATCAAAATTTGAGATGAAATTCAAGTAAAATTATAAAATCATATATCATACAACTTTGGAGAGCAATATATCAACGTATTACGCATTTATTAGATACTAGAACGTACAATCATCTACAAAATGTTGTATGGTGGATGCTAATTATTAGATATAGACACAAACAATATATTGCGCCTTATTTAAAGATGTAACTTTTGAAGTGGCCCCGACTAATGAAAATTTGATCTATGTTGTTAATCATTAATTAGTTTTGGGAGGATTTGAGTTTGTAATACGGTTGTTAGGTCGAAGTTACATGGTAACACATACCTATGTGGGTGAGAGATAAAAAGGTGACTTTAATATGCAAATTGATTCACATCAGGTTAAAAGAACAACAAAATCAATGATTTTATTACTGATAACTCATCCAGTAATTTAAAATGCATTTATGAAAATGTTATTTTTATCAGCATAACATTTTGCTGGCTATAGTTTCCTACCACATCCCATACAAGAAATGCCCTCGCACTAGAAGAGGAGAATGTGCTGAAATATTGGGCCTTTAGCCCATTTAACAATTCCTGAAAAATCCCTAAGACCCATGTTGTCATGGCATGTGGTGAGAGTTTAGTCTCACATGGCTAGTTTAGTGAGATATACAACAGCTTATATACTGAGCCATTCTCCTACTAGTACGAGTAGTACGAGTAGGTGTGAGGTATGAGGAGAATGACTGTGTACCACACGCGCGCTCCTCCTCCTCCTCCGCCGCCCGCCGCGGGTTGCGGGAATCTCGCCGAGCCGTCGCAGTCAATCATACCTCGTGGAGATCGCACACAGCCAAACACCAGCACAAACGCCAGATCCTCTAGCCACCACACTCCACCGAGCACCATGCTGAAAGAGGCGGAGGAGCACTGTCCGAGGCCTTGAACCACCATGATTCCATGCAGCAGCCCTGCAGCACACGCCCCCACGCACGCCACCGCACGGCTGCCAAGGGGACGGATCCAGGCTCCAAGAGCGAAGAAGATGGAGCGTTCAGCCCATTGGGGGCTAGATCGGGCCTGTAACGAGCTGCAACCAGCGAAGCTCCACATGGATTTCTCCCACTCGAGATCGCGCCGCCAGCACGCATGCGGGCCCGAGATCCGGCGACCAAGAGCCGTCACGGACCAGAACCAGAACCGCACAGGGGTGGTTGGGGGAGAGGCCTTTAGATCTGACGCCGACGGCTGCCAAGACCACCGCCGCGCCACACCCAACGCCCGCCAGCACCTCGCCGTCCACACGGCCGAGGCAGCAACCCGCATCCGCGCCCACCGCTTGCAGCCAAGCCGGTGGGGCCTCTCCACTCGAGGCCGCCGCCTCGGCGTCTAGAGCTCTCCGCGCGAACACGGAGCAACGAAGCTCCTCGCCGCCGCCTTCCTTATACTCGCAAGAATTATGGTGAGCTGCCTGATTCAGGTACATGAGGAGCATGCTGAGCTTATAGAGCATTCTAAAAGGAAAGTAGAGTCCAGATTCTCCTTCTCCAAAAAACTATTACACAACCCGGCCGATAGCTCCGATCGATGACACCATACACCGGCCGGCCGCGGAAGATTAGAAGAAGCATATCTCCGGTGACGCTCGGCGGCGTCATCAATCTCTATCTAGCCATGGCGCATGGAGTAGCTAGCTGCCGATCGAGGCCGATGGAGCTGAGCGACACGGACGGACGGACACCAACCAAAAGCACAAAGACAACACGGGACAGCCAGCAGTGTCCAGGAACTCGGGCCGTGCCGTTGTGGAGTGTGAACAAGGCAGCTTGCGCCATTGCCAGCGGCAGAGAGGAGAGGAGCCATGCTGGTGAGGAGCTCGTCCACGCCGGTCCTCGGCGCGTTGCACGCGTCGTCCTGCGCTGGCGGCGGCGGCCAATCCCCGGCCGTCCACTTCGCCGACTCCTCCCCGACGGTCGCCTACCACCCGCCGCCCATCTCCTGCAACCTGTCTGGTGGAGGCGGCTCGGACCACGACCACCCGCGTGGAGGCGGGCTGCGCCGCGCCTGCTCCGACGGCAACCTCTCGGACGACCACCACCGGTCCAGGCCGGCGCTCGAGACGATCCAGTCCTTCACGGCCCGAGACGGTTGCAGAGACGAGGAAGATGAAGACGACGACAACGATGAGCAGGAGACAAGCTTCGGGATGTTCGGCGCCGGCGGCGGCAGCACGTAGACCGCGCAGGAGCACCCGCTGTTCCTCGCCAGGGGGCTCGGCATCGACCGGCTCGGCTCGGGCCTGCTGAGCCGCATCGACGACGGCGGCATGGGCGGCGGCGGCGGCGCGGGCGGCGGGTACCTGGTGGCCTCCGGCGGCGACCGCTCCGGCATCGAGGTGCACTACAAGAAGCTCATCGAGGAGGACCCCTGCAACGGCCTCTTCCTCCGGAACTACGCGCAGTTCCTCTACCAGGTGAAAGGGGACCGCCGGAGGGCGGAGGAGTACTACTCCCGCACGATCCTCGCCGACCCGGACGACGGCGAGCTGCTGTCCGAGTACGCCAAGCTGGTGTGGGAGGTGCACCGCGACGAGGACCGCGCCTCCAGCTACTTCGACCGGGCCGCCAGGGCGTCCCCGAACGACAGCCACGTGCTCGCCGCGCAGGCCGCCTTTCCTCTGGGACACGGAAGACGACGGCGGCGCCGGGCCCGAAGAGCCGATGAGCAGCTACACCGGGTTCGCCGCCCCCAATGCCGCTCACCCGTCCATGGCTTCGGCGACGAGCTGATCCGCCTCTCTGATCTGAACCTGACGCTGATAGGAGCTCCTGTTCTTCTTGCTTCCGTACTGCAGGTTCCCTTAAAAAGCTTCAACAGAAGCAATATATGCTGATCTGAATGGGGTGGGATCATCCGCGGTTCCTGGCTTGGAATCTTGGATGGTTCAGCTTTTAGCGTTTGTTTGGTTCGTAGGGATTGGGACTCGGTTAGGACGAGCTGTAGTTAGCTTAGATGGTTAACAGTTATAAGCAACTAGTTGAATTTGGTGCGGGGTGTCGCCGCACCCGTCGGGATTCAAAGTGCTGAAATTTGCCGAATTTGTCGTTTAGGGTATTTCGAAATACTTAGCAAATTGTATTGTCCGGAAATGTTTGTATTTTTCCGTAAATTTGTAAGGTAACTCCATAATTAGAGAATATGTATTTTGTGAGCTCTTATTAAATTTAAATCCGTAGTTAGATGAAGTCCACCTACATTGTATACAAATATTGGCCAATTTGAATTGTTTAAATACGTTTGTATTTTGGCATTAATAAGTACCATTTATTTTTCTGAGCATGTCGATATATTTTGGAGTATCTCCAATATTTCAGCAGTTTGAAATGTTCAAATATGCTTGTATTTTCCAAATGATATTTAATGTAAGTACGTAGTTAGTGGTAATGCATATTTTATGGATTCGAGTCCACAATTCGGGAAAGTTCATTTATGTTGCATCCAAATGTTGACCATTTTGAATTGTTCAAATATGTTTTATGTTTTGCCATACATAGTTAGCGTTGATTTTTTCGGAGCATTTTTTATATAGTTTAGAGAATCTGCAAATATTTGGCATATTCCTATTTCTTAAGCAAATTGAAATGTTTAAAAATGTTTTTCTTTTATCAATATTTAATTTAAGTACACAATGAGTGGAAATGCACATTTATTCAATTGAAATCCGTAATTAGAAAAATTGTTAAATTCAACTCCGTATAATTAGAGCAAGTGCATTTGGTTCTTTTTCTCCAAATTTTCACCAAATTGAAATGTTTAAATATGGTTGCATCTTGCCATGATTAGTTAGTATTTTTTTTACAATGCGCGTATATAATTTGGTTAACGAAAAATTTGTACATGACAGGCAGGTAATAAAAATGCTACTCGGGGCTAGATCTAAAAGACAAATTTCTGGATCCAAATACTCAGTTTCAAATTTTTTGGTCAGTTTTGATATATTGATAGATATATTAGGAGGGGGAAAAATTGTTTAGTTGTGCCGGAGGATCGATTTGCAATTGAGAAAAAACGCGAGGACTTTGCTGGGGAAATGTTTTATTCCGAGAGACCGACTCACAATTTTTGGAAAACGTGAGGACTTTTCTGCAAAAAAAAAGACACGGGACTTTTATGCAAAAATATTTTATTTCGGAGGACTCATTTACAATTTTTGAAAAACGTGAGGATGATGACCCACAAGTATAGGGGGTGTATCGCAGTACTTTCGATAAATAAGAGTGTCGAACCCAACGAGGAGCAGAAGGTGCTGGCAAGTAGTTTTGATCAAGAATTCACTGTAAAAGCTAGCAGACAGGTTTTCAGTAGTATTCGAAACAGCAGGTAAAAACAGTGCAAGTAAATAAACGAGCGCGGCAACAAATGCAGCGAGTGGCCCAATCCTTTTGAGTGCAAAGGACAAGCCGAGTGTGTTACTTATAAGAGACAAATGTTCCTGAGGACACATGGGAATTTCGTCAAGTGCTTTCGCTTCGTGCAACTGGTTAATCTTCATTGTTTTGATAAGTGTTGTGTGGGTGAATCTATGCTAACGCACCGCCCTTCCTAGGACTAATACGCACTTGTGATTATACCCCCTGCAAGCATCCGCGAATGCAGAAAAGTAATTAAGATAAATCTAACCACAGCTTTAAACTCTGAGACCCTACGCTCCCTCGTGCACTATCTTACTAACGGGGGTTCAGGTTTCTGTCACTCCGGCAACCCCTCAACTAGCAAGCTAGGTACACGATGCATTCCCCTAGGCCCATAAAGGTGAAGTGTCATGTAGTCGACGTTCACATGACACCACTAGAAGAATGACACCACAACTTAAATATCAAACCATTAAATATTAACGCAGCATTATTTCACTACTAACAACATGACTTCCCCATGTCCTCAAGAACTACAAACTACTCACAAGACATCATATGGATCATGATCAGAGATGATATGGCAATGAATAACAATCTGGACATGAACACTAATCCACCAAACAAACTCAATAGCATCAATAACAAGGAGTAATCAACACCGGGAGAGTCTCCCCAATGAACTAGACAAGGTACAGCCCTAGATGTTACAGCAAGATGGATGTGGAGTCGGTGGAGATGATGGTGATGGCGCAGTGGATGGTGGTGATGATGATCCCGATGAAGTCCAGCGTGATGACGATGACGATGGCGATGATTTCCCCTCTCCGGGAGGGAATTTCCCCGGCAGGATCTCCCTGCCAGAGAGCTCTTTCTCTCTCGGTGGTTTCCGTCCCGTGGAGGCGGCGGAATATTTCGTGGACGTCCCCCCGTGCTTAGGTTTTCGGGAGGCAGATATACGCGAAGAGGCAACCTGGGGGGTGGACCCAGGTGGCCACGCCATAGCTGGGCGCGGCCCACAGGCCAGCCGCGCCCAGGTGTGGCGTGGGGCCCACCTGGCTGCCTCCTTTTGGCTGCCTCCGGCATCTGACATTATAAGACCCCAGAATTGGTTTCGTGATTTTTGGAGTTCCGCTGATATGCTGACTTGACGACGCTTTTTCCAGCAGAAACCTGACTCCGGAAGGATAATTCCCAATAATCATCAAACATGCAAAATAAGGCAAAATAACATAAGTATCATGTATTAATATGAAATATAAGGATAGATAATGACAAATTATGATATAAAATAGTGATGCAAAATGGACGTATCAACTCCCCCCAAGCTTAGACTCGCTTGTCCCCAAGCGAAAACTGAGCTCAGTAAACAAGTCCACATGTTTATGGAGTGAAGTGTCGATAATAAAGAATACGGACAAGAAGCATCAGTATTTACTCAGCTAAACAAGTCATTTTAAACAGCAGTCTCTACACATTCTACTTAACTTGGAACAAGTAATGGAACAACCACAAATAAAGGTACATTAAGCAAACCAATTGGATGTGGCAAACTGTGTTCTTGGTCAGAGAACAATCAACATTCTAACTTATCTTTCAAGAAGAGTCTTTATACTAGAGCTATATTGCAGAAATAGAGTTGCTCAATCATCACTGTTCCTTTCACATTCCAAAGAAAACTGTCAAAGTCATATTCTCAAAGATAAAACTTCATGTGCTCAAGCAAAGTAGACAAAACATGATAGGAAATATTATGAACTATAAATGATTGTATCTATAACAATTCGAGTGCTTGCTCGGGATAGAGGGAATAGGTTTACTGACTCAACAATAAATAAATGATAGGCCCTTCGCAGAGGGAAGCAGGGATTAAAACGTGTGCTAGAGCTTTTTAGTTCCCGAAGGCATAGAGAGTGTAAAAATATTGCTTTGAGA
Source organism: Poa pratensis (assembly GCA_947311845.1). Taxonomy (NCBI): domain Eukaryota; kingdom Viridiplantae; phylum Streptophyta; class Magnoliopsida; order Poales; family Poaceae; genus Poa; species Poa pratensis. The sequence goes on along the minus strand of CAMZMU010000117.1, from coordinate 1,012,413 downwards.
GGTGTATGCTATTGGTCAACAAATCAGTGGTAGAATCCTTGTCATCTTCCATACTAATTAACTTTTAGAGCGGTTCCGAGAGTTTATAGAACTGCACTTGTAACAAGCACTTATTGATGACACTCCTCCCAACCATTTCTTTCCACAAACCATGGCTTGACCGAATCCTCGGTTGCCGACCAACAATCACCGTGGAGGAGTGTCTATTTATTTATTTATTTAGGGTGGACTAACCAGCTCTTTTAATGCAAAATAAAAGGTGGAGAAGCAGATGAAGCTGCCAATCCTTGTAAATCAGTTAGCATGGAAGATGACACATCTGCTACCACGTCCTTATGAGCTTGGTGAACAGTGACACAAAAAGGGATATAATAATAGTTTTGAATAGTTAAAGGTAGCACACGAGAAAATGTACTTGGAGTAGTGCGAACACTACATGATAGGTAGTTATGGTGGACACGAATGGAGTGCTTTGGTTCAGGGTTTTGGATGCACGAGAAGTATCTCCTCTCAGTACAAGGTTTTAGGCTAGCAAGGTTTAGTAGCAAGCACAAGAATTGAGAGAGACAAACACTTATAGATCTAATAGAACAACCATGCTATCTACTTTGTGGGCACAAAACACTTTAATTCAAGAATAATAAACTCATTGGCCAACAAAGAGGAAAACAATAGGGATAATGTTATTGCAACCAGTTCCCTCTTTTCTACTTAAGTGTAAAAAGTATTGATACTACTGACCAGTCTAAGTTTGCCACAACCAACTAAATTTACTTGCTGCACCCAAAGTGATGCCAATACTAATGTAACAAGATCAGCATATGACAAAGGACTTGCTGGCTAAAATAAAGTGTGCAGAAAGTAAAGATAAAGCTTCTCATTAATATTCCATCACAATAAACCTCACACCAACGGATACAACGATAACCAACTAAGGAGTGATACTCCACATTGCAAACTATCTCATATGATAACTTCTCTACTCATGGTACTAAGCAAAAATATAAAGATAAAGATAAAGATAAAGATGGTGATACTGAAAACACCCCCCCAAGCTTGAAACAAGCTGGGAGTGTGTTGTTACCCATGGTGAATTACTCCCTTGGCGGTGATGGTGGTACGACAGTAATAGGTGTTAAGAACCGTGCGAGCATTTGGCGAAGCCGATTGTTCTCTTCTTGAAGAATTTCCACTTCCGCCCTAAGGACTCGATATTGTTCGCAAAATTGATCCGTGACCCTTATTGCTTCAGTAGCCGCAGGGAAGGCGCTCAGGTCCGGAACTGCTGGAACTGCTCCCTGCATATTATGAGAAAAAGCACGTTGAAGGTTAACAGATCCCACAAAGGTAGGATTGCTGGGCCCATCGCCTCTTGTAGCTTGTCCTCCTTGATTGCGGCGCTGAGCCGTCCTGATCTCTTCTCTAACACTTCGATCCATGTCGGCCCTCCTAGCTGCAACTTCTTCATCGGTTGTCCAACCAGCGGCGTTCCACTGGTTCACATCCCTCTCAAGTTCACGCCGGCGCCTGGCTGCGTAGTCCTCCGCACAAGAGCCTTGAGACGACATGTCTAATACCAAAGGAACCTGCCAGAAACAGTTCGAAAAGAAACGCGACGAAAACACGAGATACGGACCTCGGGAGATCCGGGTAAATATATAGCGGAAAATAACGCGTGAAAAGGAAGGCACAGGGCGAAGCGGAGTCGGAGGGGGTCTCCGAGGCGACCACGCCATAGCTGGGCGCGGCCCAGGTGGGGCCCGCGCCCTGCTGTGGCGTGGTGCCCTCGGGCACCTCCTCCGGCACTTATTCGTCTTGATATTTCCAAAATTGTATAAAAATAACTAATATAAAAGTTTCGAAGTAAAACGCGGACTTTTTCTTACCGAAACTCATACCTACTTCAAATCAGACTCTGCAGTTTCCTGTTTCTGAGTTTTAATAAATTCCTCCGGAGATACCATTTGAATAATATCAACATTTTCATTATAAGATTCTCCAGAAATATAATGTTTAAGTCTCTGCCCATTAACAACTTGAGGTTTGTCACCGTCAAGTGAATTAATTTTTATTGCACCAGAACGATAAACTTCTTCCACAATGTAAGGTCCTTCCCATTTTGAGAGTAATTTTCCTGCAAAAAATCTGAGACGAGACCTATACAATAAAACTTTATCACCTATGCAAAATTCTCTTTTTAAAATTCTCTTGTCATGCCATCTCTTAACTTTCTCTTTGAAAAGTTTAGCATTTTCATATGCTTCACTTCTCCATTCATCTAGAGAGCTTAACTCTAGCAACCTTTTCTCACCAGCTAATTTGAAATCTCTATTAAGCTCTTTGATTGCCCAATAGGCCTTGTGTTCTAATTCTAGAGGTAAATGACAAGCTTTTCCATAAACCATTTTATAAGGAGACATGCCCATAGGATTTTTATATGCTGTTCTATAAGCCCACAAAGCATCATTAAGCTTTCTAGCCCAATTCTTTCTAGACCTATTGACAGTCTTTTGCAAAATCAACTTAATTTCTCTATTTGATAACTCTACTTGACCACTAGTTTGAGGATGATACGGTGAAGCAATTCTGTGATTGACACCATATTTAGCAAGAGTTTTTCTAAAACCACCATGAATAAAGTGTGAACCACCATCAGTCATGAGATATCTAGGCACACCAAACCTCGAGAAAATAACATCCTTAAGCATTTTTAAGGAAGTCTTACCATCAGCACTAGAGGTTGGTATAGCCTCTACCCACTTAGTAACATAATCAACAGCAACTAGAATATGAGTATAACCATCTGAAGCGGGAAAAGGACCCATAAAGTCAAATCCCCAACAATCAAAAGGTTCAATAACAAGAGAATAATTCATAGGCATCTCATTACGTCTACTAATATTCCCAACTCTCTGACATTGATCACAGGTCAAAACAAATTTTCTTGCATCTTTAAAAAGAGTAGGCCAATAAAAACCTGATTGTAGAACCTTTTGTGCAGTTCTGTCTCCGGCGTGATGTCCTCCATAAGCACTACCATGGCATTTATCCAATATTTCCTTCTGCTCATGCTCTGGAACACATCTTCTCATAATACCATCAACTCCTTCTCTATATAAATGTGGGTCATCCCAAAAATAATGCCTCAAGTCACAGAAGAATTTCCTCCTTTGCTGATAAGTAAAAGTTGGAGGCAAATACTTGGCAACAATAAAGTTAGCATAATCAGCATACCAGGGACAATCATTCGAATTTACCTTTATAGAAGCCAACTGCTCATTTCGAAAATTGTCATCAACAGGAATAGGATCATGCATTATATTTTCTAATCTAGACAGATTATCAGCAACAGGATTTTCAGCACCTTTTCTATCAACAATATGCAAATCGAACTCTTGTAACAGGAGAACCCATCTAATAAGTCTAGGCTTAGCATCCTTCTTATCCATAAGGTATTTAATAGCAGCATGATCAGTATGAATAGTTACCTTAGAATCAACAATATAAGGTCTAAACTTATCACAAGCAAACACTACTGCTAAAAATTCCTTCTCAGTAGTAGCATAATTCTTTTGAGCTGCATCAAGAGTCTTACTAGCATAATGAATAACATTTAACTTTTTATCTACTCGCTGTCCTAAAACAGCACCTACAGCAAAATCACTAGCATCACACATAATTTCAAATGGTAAAGTCCAGTCTGGTGGTTGAACAATAGGAGCAGTTATTAAAGCCTTCTTCAAAATTTCGAATGCCTCTTTACACTCGTCATCAAAAACAAATGGAACATCCTTTTGAAGAAGATTGGTAAGTGGCTTTGAAATTTTAGAGAAATCTTTAATAAACCTTCTATAAAAACCAGCATGACCAAGAACACTACGAATACCTTTCACATCTCGGGGGCATGGCATTTTCTCAATTGCTTCCACTTTAGCTCTATCAACTTCAATACCTCTTTCAGAAATTTTATGCCCAAGAACAATGCCTTCATTAACCATAAAATGGCATTTCTCCCAATTAAGAACAAGATTGGTTTCTTCACATCTCTGCAAAACTTTGTCAAGATTGTGCAAACAGTTATCAAAAGAAGTTCCATAGACGGAGAAATCGTCCATGAAGACTTCCACAATTTCTTCACAAAAACCGTGAAAAATAGCAGACATGCATCTCTGAAAAGTAGCAGGAGCATTACATAAACCAAAAGGCATACGTCTATAAGCATAAGTACCATAAGGACAGGTAAAAGTGGTTTTCTCCTGATCTTCCTTTCTAACAGCTATTTGGGAAAAACCAGAATAACCATCAAGGAAACAAAAATGAGTTTTCTTAGACAACCTTTCTAACATCTGATCAATAAAAGGCAAAGGATAATGATCTTTCTTAGTAACCTTATTGACCTTACGAAAATCAATGCACATTCTATAACCAACTACAACTCTCTGAGGAATAAGCTCATCATTTTCATTAGGCACAACAGTTATTCCTCCTTTCTTAGGAACACAATGAACAGGACTAACCCATCTACTATCAGCAATAGGATAAATTATACCTGCTTCAAGAAGTTTTAATACCTCATTTCTTACCACTTCCTTCATCTTAGGAATTAAACGACGTTGATGCTCAACAACAGGCTTGGCATCAGGCTCAATATTAATAGCATGCTGACATATAGCAGGAGAAATCCCTTTTAAATCATCAAGAGTATAGCCCATTGCGCCTCTATGTTTCTTCAGAACTTGCAATAATTTTGCTTCTTCATCTCCTGAAAGTTTAGAACTAATAATAACAGGATATATTTTCTTATCATCAATATGAACATACTTAAGATTATCAGGTAAAGGCTTAAGATCAAAAACAGGGTCTTCTTTAGGAGGGGGCGCAATTCCCAGGTCCTCCACAGGTAAATCATGCCTAAGCATTTGAGGTTGACGCAGAAAGATGTCGTCAATCTCCCTTCTTTCTTCTGCAAAAACTTCACTTTCGTGGTCTTCCAAAAATTGCTGCAAAGCATTGTTAGGACCAACAGCAATAGAAGCAAGCTGTTCAACTTGAAAGTTCTCATTAGGCATTTCAGGTTCATAATGATTCTTAGCAAATTTTGAAAAATTAAACTCATAAGACTCTCCATCGAATCTAGTAAATTTTCTCTTTTTGACAGTCAATAATAGCACCACAAGTATTCAGGAAAGGTCTACCAAAAATAATAGGACAAGAGTCACTAGCAGCAGAACCGAGAACTAAGAAATCAGCAGGGTATTTAGTCTTACCACATAAAACTTCAACATCTCTGACAATGCCAACTGGACAGATAGTTTCCCTATTAGCAAGCTGAATAACCACATCAATATCTTCCAATTCGCAAGGATCAATTTCCTTCCTGATTTCCTTGTAGAGAGCATAAGGGATAGCGCTGGAACTAGCACCAATATCACAGAGACCATAATAACAATGCTCACCTATTTTAACAGAAAGCACAGGAACACTAGGCTTTCGAGCTCTTTTAGGATGTGTAACCATGTTAGAAGCTTCTTCACAAAACACAATATGACCTCCTTCTACATTTTCAGTTACAAGTTCCTTAACCATAGCTACTTCATGTTCTACACTAATTTGCTCATCAGGTTCCCTAGGTTTACGTTCACTTTTGCTAACCACACTAGCCAAAATAGAGTGTTCTTTTACTTTAACAGGAAAAGGTATTTTTTCAATATAGGGTTCTGGTATAATGCGATCAACAGTTTGAACTTCAACATTTTTAGCAAGAGCAAATTAGCATTATCTTCATAAGGTTCATGATACTTTTCCCAACCTTGTCTAGGAATATCGAGATACGAGGCAAAGGCCTTAAAGTAATTAACAACAACTTGAGAATCAAGACCATAAGTAGCATTAAAATTACGAAAACTATCAGTCTCCATAAAGGATTTAATGCATTCGAAATCATAATTTATACCTGACTCCCTACCTTTGTCGTTCTCCCATCCTTCAGTATTTTCCTGGATACGATCAAGAAGATCCCATTTATCTTCATCCTTCATACGAGTGAATGACCAAGAACAAGAAGTGTCCAATAAATCTTTATCATGATAGGAAAGTCTTGCATAAAAGTTATTGATGACAATATTACTTGGAATCCCATGAACAGGGCATTTGAGCATTAATAATTTCAATCTCCCCCAAGCTTGGGCAATACTTTCTCCCTCATAAGGCCAAAAAGTGAATATAGAATTCCGATCCTTATGAATCTCACTTGGAGGATAAAACTTGTAATAAAAGAGAGGGACAATTTCAGCCCAGCTCAATGAAGGACCATTCTTCAGCAGACTATACCATTCAGCAGCTCTGCCATCCAGCGACAGAGTAAATAATTTCCTTTTAATAATGTCCATCGAAATACCTGCACACTTGAACAAACCGCATAGTTCATGTATATAAAGCAAATGATTACCAGGATGAACAGTTCCATCATAGCGGTTATCCATAATACGTCCAACAATTTTCGTAGGTATTTTAAATGGAACAATCTCAGCAGATGGAGGATCATCTACTACCGTAGCAGTGGTAGTAGTCCTCCCAAACAGCGAACCAAATGGATTTGACTCCATAACAGTCATTACAGTAAATAATTTCCTTACCAATTTCCTTACCAATAGCGCTTCACTCCCCGGCAACGGCGCCAGAAAATAGTCTTGATGACCCACAAGTATAGGGGGTGTATCGCAGTACTTTCGATAAATAAGAGTGTCGAACCCAACGAGGAGCAGAAGGTGCTGGCAAGTAGTTTTGATCAAGAATTCACTGTAAAAGCTAGCAGACAGGTTTTCAGTAGTATTCGAAACAGCAGGTAAAAACAGTGCAAGTAAATAAACGAGCGCGGCAACAAATGCAGCGAGTGGCCCAATCCTTTTGAGTGCAAAGGACAAGCCGAGTGTGTTACTTATAAGAGACAAATGTTCCTGAGGACACATGGGAATTTCGTCAAGTGCTTTCGCTTCGTGCAACTGGTTAATCTTCATTGTTTTGATAAGTGTTGTGTGGGTGAATCTATGCTAACGCACCGCCCTTCCTAGGACTAATACGCACTTGTGATTATACCCCCTGCAAGCATCCGCGAATGCAGAAAAGTAATTAAGATAAATCTAACCACAGCTTTAAACTCTGAGACCCTACGCTCCCTCGTGCACTATCTTACTAACGGGGGTTCAGGTTTCTGTCACTCCGGCAACCCCTCAACTAGCAAGCTAGGTACACGATGCATTCCCCTAGGCCCATAAAGGTGAAGTGTCATGTAGTCGACGTTCACATGACACCACTAGAAGAATGACACCACAACTTAAATATCAAACCATTAAATATTAACGCAGCATTATTTCACTACTAACAACATGACTTCCCCATGTCCTCAAGAACTACAAACTACTCACAAGACATCATATGGATCATGATCAGAGATGATATGGCAATGAATAACAATCTGGACATGAACACTAATCCACCAAACAAACTCAATAGCATCAATAACAAGGAGTAATCAACACCGGGAGAGTCTCCCCAATGAACTAGACAAGGTACAGCCCTAGATGTTACAGCAAGATGGATGTGGAGTCGGTGGAGATGATGGTGATGGCGCAGTGGATGGTGGTGATGATGATCCCGATGAAGTCCAGCGTGATGACGATGACGATGGCGATGATTTCCCCTCTCCGGGAGGGAATTTCCCCGGCAGGATCTCCCTGCCAGAGAGCTCTTTCTCTCTCGGTGGTTTCCGTCCCGTGGAGGCGGCGGAATATTTCGTGGACGTCCCCCCGTGCTTAGGTTTTCGGGAGGCAGATATACGCGAAGAGGCAACCTGGGGGGTGGACCCAGGTGGCCACGCCATAGCTGGGCGCGGCCCACAGGCCAGCCGCGCCCAGGTGTGGCGTGGGGCCCACCTGGCCCACCTGGCTGCCTCCTTTTGGCTGCCTCCGGCATCTGACATTATAAGACCCCCAGAATTGGTTTCGTGATTTTTGGAGTTCCGCTGATATGCTGACTTGACGACGCTTTTTCCAGCAGAAACCTGACTCCGGAAGGATAATTCCCAATAATCATCAAACATGCAAAATAAGGCAAAATAACATAAGTATCATGTATTAATATGAAATATAAGGATAGATAATGACAAATTATGATATAAAATAGTGATGCAAAATGGACGTATCAGAGGACTTTACTGCAAAAAAGCGGTTGGACTTTGTTGAAAAAAGCGGTATATCTATATGTCCGTCGAAATAAAAAGGTTAGAACGTGGAAGTTGTTTGGTAGGATGATATCCATCTACTCGTGAGAGGAAAATTCAAACGGACGACTGAGTGCGACGAATTTGAGAAAATTCTTTAAATGTTTTTGCGAATCTGGTTAAAAAATTGAGAAGCTAGAGTCGACGAAACTCGAAACCGATCGTGGGAATGGAACCTACTCGTTGGCGCGCATATATTTCGTATACATATTACCGCGTAAAGGGCAAAAAAAATAAAAAAATAATGCGCGCACCGTAGATGCTACAGTATATATACGGTATATAATGCACTGTAGAAGTGTGCATGCTGTAGCTGGACACAGCCACGGAAGGCTGAAATGGGCAGCTTTGATATATATCAAATTCGTCAAATGTTTTTGCGAATCTGATTACAAAATTGAGAAGCTAGAGTCGACGAAATTCGAAACCGATCGTGGGAATGGAACCTACTCGTTGGCGCGAATATATTTCGTATACATATTACCGCGAAAAGGGCAAAAAAATAAATATATAATGCGCTCACCGTAGATGCTACAGTATATAATGCACTGTAGAAGTGCGCGTGCTGTAGCTGCTACAGTGGCGGGGTGACGTGGACACAGCTACGGAAGGCTGAAACGGACAGCTTTGATATAGATACTAGGTAAATTATGTGCGGCGGCACCGCCGCACCCGTGTGGTAAAATGCAAATTTGAAAATGTCGATATTTAAAAATTGTGGAGATTTGAGAACTGTTTAAATGCGAAGAGTTAGCAATTTTTGAAGTTCTGGAATATTGATATTTGAATTTTGGTCGTATGCCGTAAGTAGTTATCATTTTTTGTTTTGTGTTGTGATATTTTTGGTATATGTTTGCAGTTTATTTGTATTTATTCGTATATTTAAGGTGAGTTTAGTTGAAGTTGAACAAAGTTTGTGTTGCATAATTGGAGTGAGTTCAGTTATAGTATTTGTAATTTGAAACTTTTTCAAATTGGTATAATACGTTTGAGTTTTGTCTTAAATATTTAATTTGACTCAATGGTAGGAGATGTTACATTATTTGAGTTTCTTTTGAATTCAACTAAAATTCAAAACGTATTTGGAGAAAATGAATTTGTATTTTGTACAAATATGTATTTGATTAGGCAATTGTTAGGTGTAATTTCATTATTAGAGAGTTGTAAGGTACATTACCGTTTACATGTAATTGTTGTCGAATTTTTTTTTTTTGCTCAGGCATTTTTAAATTTAGCTTCATTATTAGGGAGTTTTAAGTTATTTTAGGTGTAAATATGTTAGCGTATTTGGAGTGCTTAAGTGTGGTTGTATTTTGTCATAATATTCTAATTTAGCAGGTTAATCAGATAAATTATATTATGGTTATGAAGAAATTATAACCAATGTACGCGTTCAAAATATTTTGAGGTATGAAAATTTTGAGGTCTGAAAATTATTATGAAGAAATTATAACAAATGTACGCGTTCAAAAATATTTTGAGGTATGAAAATTTTGAGGTCTGAAAATTATTGGAATTGAGTAAAAGTTTGGGTCTAAAAAAATTTAAATTTCAAAAAATTATTCATATTAGGTAGCCGTTGAGGTCTGAATTATTTTCTATTCATAAAATGATAAGTTTTGAAAGTTGTTCGAAATCGAAATTTGTTCATATTAAAATTTCAAGTTCGTTAGCGTTACAAAATTAGCTTACATTTTTTTCGTAATTGTTTTGATATATTTTTTTTCTTGGTGAATTTAGAACATTTTTCGTTTTCTGGAGTTCGAATTATTTGGGAGGGAGATTTTTTTTTTCTTTTCTGCAAATGCCTGGCAAAAGAGGGTTGTGGCCCACGATGACGTCGTATTGACGGCAGCAGTGGTTTGCAGGCGCACTGCCGCGGTGATGTGAAGAGCTAAGTAAATAGTTATAGTTTAAAATATTATGACGGCAGATTTTGATGCAAAAATGTTTTAGGTATGCGGGGACTCTTACGGAAAAATGTTTTATTCCTGGGTCCGTTTCGTCAAAATAGAAAAGTTAAATCATGAAAGTTGTTTGGAACGGTGATATACATCTACTCATGGGAGGAAAATTCAAACAGATGTCCGAGTGCGACGAATTTGTCAAATTTCGTCAAATGTTTTTGCGATTGTGGATCTAAAATTAAGGTGGTATGGTCAACCAAACTCGAAACCGATCACGGGGATGGAATCTACTCGTCGACTTGTATCAACAACAGCGGAAAAAAAACGCGAACACTGTTCATGAACAGTAGATGGCACTGTAGAAGTGCGTTACTTTTCATGAACAGTACCTGCCAGGCGACGTGTCTAAATCTGGACCGTCTGTTCCACCGATCGGACGGCCTAGAAAAGTGGGTGACTTGGCCACATGGATGTGAGGCTGAAGGGGAGAGCTATTATATAAAGTATGATATATAGATATTACATAGCAGGGATCACTCCCAGCGCCAGAGCCGGCCACCTACGGCAACGGGGCACCCAGCGAGTTTGATATCGACAGATCCAGCACTCGCGCGCTCGGTATTTGGCGATCTGGAAGAGCATACCTGGGGAGCATGACCTGGGGACTAGAGACTCATCGCGAACACGATGCGCAGGTCGGGAGAGGCAGAGGAGCTCGAAGGCGAGTAGCACGAGCTCGGCTGGCGGCTGCCGGGGGTGGAGAAGAATCTGACGATTCGGTCGATTATGAGCGCCCCGGCACGTGCTCTTCGGTGGAGAGGTAGGGCAGAGAGAGATTCTTCTGCGCGGTTCAGATGAACTCCGGCCGGCCGCCGCGGCTCCCTAATCTCGGCCGGCAGCGGCGAGCTTGAGGCCGGCGGGCGGGCAAGCTTGAGGCGACGGGGATCAACCATGAGCGGTGGCCAGACTTGGACATGGTGGTGGCACGGGAACGAGCGGATTAGCGGCGGCAGTGGTCATCCTCAACCTCGGCGGCGACCGCGTCAAAGAAAATAGAGAATAGCAACGAGAAGAAGAAGGATTAGCGATAGGAAACGTGGTTAGGAAAACATGGACCAACAGGTTCGGCCGATTTTGGGGGATCGATTGAGTCGGCATCTGGAGCGAATATTCTCCTCGTGTGGGTGGTTCCATCCACGCACCTCCAAACGCATGCATATTGGGGATGGTTCCATTCGATTCACGTTTAGGTCGGCATCCAAACACACGCTAGGGTAATGTAACGATAATAACAATGAAATTACACATATCCAATCTCCTATCCGTATTCGTTAGGTGGAGAAGATAATTCACTACAACAATGACTACTTCTGAAGCAAACACCTTCACATGGAAGGCGTTCAAGTTGCAGTTTACAGTGAGACAACAGGTTCAGTGCGAAGCATCCGATTTGACAATAGGTTCAAAGCATCTGTAACAGAAGACAGCACACACAGGCTAAAATTTAGTATTAGGCAACCATCCCCCAACGGTTGCATTGACAGACAAGTGTCACATACAGATTGATCAAGAAAACATAGGCTAAAACTTATTATTTGCCAACCATCCCTGTATAGCTGCATTCGAGGAAAAGTGCCACATACAAATTGATCATGATTTTCAAGGATATGTCAGCCAAATCCCTACTTTCTCGCAGGTCAGAAAAAAACGAGACAATTGCAGATCAACGCATCGCAACTACGCTCGAGACTAGCCCACCAACCCCATCAGAGATCTTTCACGATTTCGATGCCCATGGACTTGGCCGTGCCGATGATGGACTTGCACAGGGCCTCGAGCGACATGTGCTTGCAGAACGGGTCGGACTGCTTAAGCTTCGCGATCTCGTAGACGTGACGGAGAGAGAGGGACGTCACAATGCTGTGGCCCGGACGGCTGCTCGCGAGCTCGATGCCCGCTGCTCTCTTGAGGAACCACGAGACGGAGGGCGACTTGACGACAAACTCGAAGGTGCTGTCCTTGTAGGCCGTCAGGGTCACCTGCATCGGAGTATCTGCCTTGTACTTCTGTGTCCTGGCGTTGAAATCTTTGCAGAACGCCATCAGGTTGAGCCTGTAGAAACCGAGAGCTGGTCCGACAGGCGGTGCAGGACGGGCAGCTAAAGCGGGAACTAAGAGACGGATTGTCGCGAGAATAGGTTTCCGCGTTGCCACATCTTTAAGTGTCGCCATGCTACTCCTTTATCAGATCTGCAGTATAAGCTGGCATCAATTAATATGGCAGGTTTACTTGGAAACTATAAGTCTCAAAGTATCAGTAGCAAGTGGAACATGAGTAATTAAAATGAAGATCCATTAAAAAATGTAAATTAAGTGAAGAACTAACAAGGATTTCTGAAACAAAGTGTTTTTTTCTCGGTAAGAAAACGTTTCTGAAGTAAACTAAAGGTGTGTTCGTTACTCTGCCTTCTTGGAAAATTGTCACTTGAATAAAGTGTACGTTTTACCACAAACAAACTATGTAACAAACAAATGAACAAATGCATGAAAAATGATGCAATTTGTTGCAAGAATATCCCCCACATAATAAACTAAGTGACAGTTCAGACTTCATCGTTTACCTGCCTGAGTTACCTCCAATCATTACTCTGAACTGATACACCATATAACAAACATACATAAGGCTAATATATGTCATATACTCATATGCTATATACGCAAAATATTGTATGTCTAACTGACGAATTCAGACCTTCACAGTTACGTCCTTGCAATCATTGCTCTGAACTGAAACACCATGTTAACATGGATTAAGAGTCGAGAGTTCCTAGTGTACCGACTCATAGACTGGTGCACTACTAGACATGTAGTTCAGCAGTACCTACTACTCCCTCCGTTCCAAATTAGATGACTTCAGTTTGTCCAAATGTTGATGTATCTAGACATGTTACAAGTATACATACATCCACATATAGGTAAATGAAAGTCATCTAATTTGGAACGGAGGGAGTACAAAAAATTACCTAATACTTAACTACTAATGGTAGTGTACTACAATAAAACAAATTAAGGCATGAGGAGTGTTGAGAAAATCTGAGACTGACAATTGCATCCAGATATCAGAAATTTTGAAAGCCAATAGCAAATTAGCAATGGGAGAAGGAGACCAGTAGAGAAATTACTCACCTGTGGCTGCAACCTGGTGGCTTGATACAGCCAGCAGAAAAGCAGAGCTAGGGAGCTGGGGAGGAGCAGAGCAGGGGAGAAACAGACCTAGGGGAGGAGCAGAGCAAGGCAGAGGAACAGAGCTTGGGGAGGAAGAGAGCAGTGTGGCCACCAGCGGCGGCCTGGTGTTATGCAGCTCGGTGTGGGGTCTGGAGAGGGATCAGTCTCAAGCTAGGTTTCCACTACACGGCTGAGCCTGCTTATCATTCCCAGTACACTTAAGCTCGAGTAGTAGGCGACTAGTCGATCGAACAAACTCATGAGTCAAGTCGACAATCAAATTGCGATTATGAGACTACGGGCTCGACTACTCTAGACTGGTCACTTGACTTGTAATCCTTGAGGCGTATACCAAAATGTGCATAGCCATAGGCGTATAACAAACCAGCTCCCCCAGGAGATATCGAAATCCTATCAACTAACAAAATAGCTTTCTCATGGCACAACGTCAATGTCTGAACTGCAATAGCATCGGATCACAAGTTCACAACACAAGCAACTAAGCAAGTACAGGACAAAGTTCTTCCTAGCAATCTATAACCTGTTTTAAACCAAACCTCTTGGTGTGGTGGCATCTAAGACAACAAGAACTCTACGTTCACATTAAACACTAACTATCTGCATGCTGTTTTCTAGTCTGTTTAGATAAGGAAAGAAGGATGCTTTGTCCGAAATTGCAAACAAAGCTCAAGCGGCCTACCATCTTTAGTCAGAAATTCTTTCTGAAGTTACTGGGCAAGGGGCAACATGTTTCTTGGCAAGAGCATGGACATGATTTATATAGGCCTACCATTGGCAATCTATACACCCCAATGGCATGAAGAGGATACGAAAATAATTAACAGTCATGCGATCACCACACAGTTCCAAATGGCGTGATAGGTACAATCACAAATGGAGTATCTTTATGGGTACTGAAGAAGTCGCATGAACAATACGTGACCGCATCCCACCGTAGAACTATTAGTACAGTTTCGGAATCATGGTTCGTTTCGGCATGTAAACGAGGAGGACAAGTTTGCTAGTATGCGAGGGCCTAATTCTTTGGCAGCCGCGGGCGACGAGCTAGAGTGAATCGAGGAACCGAAACCTGAGATGATAGGTACAATCACAAATGGAGTATCTTTATGGGTACTGAAGAAGTCGCATGAACAATACGTGACCGCATCCCACCGTAGAACTATTAGTACAGTTTCGGAATCATGGTTCGTTTCGGCATGTAAACGAGGAGGACAAGTTTGCTAGTATGCGAGGGCCTAATTCTTTGGCAGCCGCGGGCGACGAGCTAGAGTGAATCGAGGAACCGAAACCTGAGATGTGAATTCAGCAACACTGACCTGTGCTTCCGGTTCCGGCCGCCAGCCGCTGCAGGCGCGCCGCTTCTCCTCCGTCGTCACGCTCGGCACGGGGAGCACAGGCAGAGGTGGGAGGATGGTGGCGGCTGGGCTAGAACCCTAGATCGGCCTTCCTTCCCAGACGTCTGTGAACTGTGATGCATTCAGCTGTGGGCTTCCAGTGAGCTAATGGGCCGTGGATGGGCGTGCGACGTGAACGAGGCTTTGGGCCATCGGGAGCCCAACCGTACACTCCTCCATCCGCATCTCCATGGCCACTGACTGCTGCAATTATCTCCCGCGAAAAAAAAAACTGCTGCAGCTATATCTCTGCACCCGCAACGCAAATGAGGCCGTATCTGTAGACTATACAAACTGGAATCGAATTTATTTTGTCTCCTCGGTTTTTTAATTTTTTGGCTGCTTACGATGCAAATGCACACAAAACCCATTTTTTGACTCGTCTCAATCTTCTTCTCTTGTTGACCTTGACCAGCTAGTCTGTCAAGCAACCCCTAAACCCATTTGCAGTACAAGTACGCCTGCGATCCGCAACAGAGCAAACTTGGCATCCATCCTCTGACGGTAGCTTCGCTGCAATTCCATGGAAGGAAGAAGGCAACTCGGCTCTCAAGTCTCAATTATGGTTTCTACAGGAGTTTCCGGGTAAATTCAGGAGGAGGTTGACGGCAAATGATGCATGAATTCCACATTAATTAGTCTATGGAAATAGGCTGCTAATTAGAGCAACTCTAATAGATGGTGTATTTTAGGGCACTATATTTTGGCTTTAGGTCACCAAAATTTGTTCTCACACAGTTGGCTGATGTAAAATAGGGCATCTATTGAAATGTTATCGCATGCTAAAAACATGCAAATTTTACGCTGGTGCTGCTCTGGACGCGACGGCAGTCGACCTCGGTATGGGGGCAGTGGATTAGGCTGGAATCGGCTACGGCGAGGTGGATCCACCAGCAGCGCCGGTGCATCGGCAAGAATCGGCCATAATAGATGGCGGGTTGGCGGCACGGCAATGGTCGACCTCGATGTAGCCGGTGCGGGGGCGGTGGATTCGGCCATAATCGGCTACGACGAGACGGATCTGCCGCTGACGTACTACGGCGCAGGTGGATTCGGCGTGGCGAGAAGGAGGGGATATTTCAGTGCAGCAGTTGGGCTGTGAGCTGATGCGTTTTAGTTTTGTGGTAGCCGGTTTGGTGATGTATATTTGAGACATAAAGGGCTAGAATTTGGGGCCTAATGTAAAATTTTACAACACCATATAACTATACATCATCTATTGGAGCGTTTTTTTCCTCTGTTGATCGTCATATATTGAAGTTGCTCTTAAGTTCTTTGATTTAGGGAGAGGGTTGCTTCTATGGACAACGTATATCTTTGTTGTGTTCTCTTCTCCGGGGTTCCATCGAGCGTTGCACTTTTTACTTGTTTATGTATTCGTGAAAATTTTACCCATTGAAATACACTCTAGTTATTACTTGCCTCTGGTTCATGACCAAATGTCAAATGTGCAGCGGAAAATTCCTTCGTCTATGTTTTGTCGCCAAGAAAGTCTGGCCTTGCAGGGAATCAGGTTTGTAACCAAACCGCGAACATTATCAAGCGCGGAAGGGACACCGACGGCTAGGTCGGCTCTAGTGAGTCGAGTTCAGACGTGTGTGGGATATGGCGCGACGAGACACACCCAACGATGGCATCCCTCGCCAATTTATGGATATGACATGTGGGTCAAATGGGCGGGGAAATGGCCATCACAGTAAAATGCCACAAGGAACAACCAGAAGGTAAAATAAGGTGTACAATCTTAAACGGGTTGAAACTGTCATAGATTGATGTGCAAGCACATGGTAAAATTGAATTCAATTTTTTCTTATGTTAATTAAATGTAAAAAAATGTCATCTTGGTAATTCCACTCCTCCGCGATTTTTCTTCCCACGACCCCACTAGTCCAACACCCCACGGAAAAGAAGCAACGAAAGCAGCCAGGGCTCGTGGGCGTCCGGCGCTGGGTTTTTACTTTTTACCTTTTTTTTAGTGGATTTTACTTTTTACCTAGTACTAGGCAAAAATCACACGCGGTGAGTGGTGGGGCCCACGCAGGCGCTCCGCCTCCGAGCCCGCCCGTTCCGTTCCCGTCCATCCGTCCGTGTGCGCGTGGGCGCAACCGCAACAACCAGAATCTCCCCGGGAGCGAGAGGCCGCGGCAGTTGCTTCGCCTTCTCTTCTCTTCTCTTCTCCCGTCTCCATCGCCGCCACCTCCTCTGCACCCTCGCAGAGCCCCGCCCGCCCCGCCGCCAACAAGGTTAACTCCGCTCCCCTCCCCTCCGCCCTGCCCTTTATCTTCCCCTGTTTATTCCCCTTACCCCTGTTCTTTCTTTGATCGATCCCGCCGCCAAGGATTCCTTCACAAGATCCTTCTCAACTTCCTGTTTCCTCCCTCTATTTTTCAGTTGCATTGCGGAACTTCTCATCCGGTCTTCCCCGCCGCCGCATTGGCCGGCCGGCGTCTTCCCCTGCCGGTAAGTAGCAGCAGCAAACGAAAACCCTGCTTTTTACAGGGGAGAGGCAACTCTGCCTCTTCCCGGAACCAAGATTGCCTTTTTTCCCCTGCTCGTCGGCGCCCACCCAAGAAAGAAACCATCTTTGTTTCTTGGTTTCGAGTCTTCAAGCGAAGCCCACCGGCGTCCATCCTCCGTCGCCTTGCTGATCGATTGTTGCCTTTTTTCTCGCAGTGCGCAGTCCTGTTTTTTCGGCGAGGGTTTTGGGCCGGATCATGGGGAGGGCGGCGGTGATCGAGATCGACTCCGACGACGAGAAGGAGGCTCCTTTCGCCGCGCTCCAGCCGCCGCCCGCCGACGACCCCCTCGACTGGGTCTCGGGCATCCTGCTTGACGATGACCTCGATGGATTTGGGGAGGGTTTATTTGATGATTCGGTGGGGATTCAGGACTTCCTGGCCACTCTGGAGGGTGAGAAGAAGAGTGCCCGCGCTGCTGCTGCTGCTGCTGACGACGACGACGACTGCGTGATCCTGGATGGTGACCCTGACAGGCCCCCCTCGTTGTCGTGCCGAAGGAGGAGAAGAAGCCTGGTGGGTCAGAAGACGAGTTGCAGGTTCTTGGGGAGAAAGGGGAGGTACGACTGAATTCTTGCTCAGTGCTACATCCTTTGTGCTGCCACATTGCGATTCGATTCGTAGGTTCACTGTTGTTGCCAATGTTACATGTTCTGTGCTTTGCATTGACCGGCTGTTGCCGTTCAAGTCATACATTGTCGTCGCCATTGCTATATTTTTGTGCTTTGCATTGATGACCGGCTGTTGCGGTTCGAGTCGTCATCTTTAGATAAATGGATGTAACGTTTTGTCAGTTCTTTATGCACAATGTTTTGCCAGTTCTTATATGCATTACATTGACCGATTGTAGACAAGAATGGGCCGTACTGACATTTCTGAGGCCTCTTATGATCAATGCTGATTTTGTTTCACCTGTATATAATTTTGTTCCTATGAATCTAGTTGACAAGCCAAAGTTTACTTGATTGCTGCTTACATTTATTTTGTTGCAAGTCTGATTTGGTAATAACCACTGTTAGTTTACTCCACTGTTAGTTGTGTCTCTAATTTATTTACTTCTGTGCATCAATCAACCAACTAAAATATTAGGCTATTAGAGGAAGGTAGGCAATCTACCTGTATTGCCATGGTACAGTTGCCTCTGTCATTCGGAAATCTGAATACTACGGATGGCTTTCCATGAGACGATTTCTACATGCACTGCTATTGAAAAATGCAATTTTTTGTTTTAAAAAAAAGCAATTTTGTGTGCTCTGTCTGGATTATATTGTACCTTGGTGATGAATTTAGCGATTCTCCTGTAAAAGCAAAGAATTTTCTGATCCTGGATATTGTTATCTTATACGCATGGCATATATTATACGTGCTGATGATCAAACTAGTGATTGTTGATATTATGCACCCAGGAGCCATCTCAAAGTTCCCAATGTAAAATGAGTATATGTGGTCTTACAACTCTTCTTTTTCAGGTAGCATGCAGGGATTTCCCCCATCCACGCCATCTATGTGTTAAATTGCCTTTCAGAAATGGATCTCATGCAAATCATTGCACTATGGTTAGTTAACCCTGGTCTCCTCTGATCAAATCGTGGAACAGTACCGAATGCCAATGTTTCCAACATGGATGCCTTACCATATTCTGCTTTCTTCTTAATCAATGCAGTGCCACTGTTATGTTTGTGACTCTCCTGCTCCATGCCCCAGATGGGCAAAGGTTCCTTACCTACTGATCATTGTCATGCTACGGATAAGGATGGAAAATGGAACAAACAGAGGCAATTACTCAAACGCAAGAGCCTGGCACCATCTAATCATGGAAGTGTGAAGAGAATGTCTCTCTCAAGCATAACAACACCATCCTCTCAGCAATATGCAGTGCGTCAGGTATCAGTTCCACAGCCATTTGCACCTCTGGGATAACTGTAAACCAAGCTTCTGCGGGGAGAGTTCCAGTTGCAAGTAATGTCATCCAAAATCAACAATTGCATCCATCTGTTAGAGCTGCACATAATGTGGTGCGAGCAAAAGCACCGGCTCCTGGGGCAAAAACCTCGGGCAAACCATCCAAAAGGCATGCGGCTGCTGCTACAGTTTCTGCAACCCCAAATGGTTACAGTTTGAACCGTGATGTTCCTAACGATGTCCCATGGCGTCCAGCACCCTTGCATGTACTTCAGACAGGACAAGCAGCACCAGGAAGCCATGGACTGCCAGGGAGGAATGGAGCACCAGGAAGCAATGGACTGCCAGGAAGGAATGGACTGCATGGGATGAATGGAGCACAAGGAAGCGATGGAGCAGCAGGACAACCAGGACTGCCAGGACGTACCATCACCGTTATTAATGGTTTCCCTACTCAGCGCTCTCTTGCCGCACCGGTCCAGGTTCGTCCAACGGCGCATTTTCAGGCTGCTCAAAGTAGACTGGCACAACTTCAGGCTGCTCAAAACATAGTGGCACATCGTCAGCCTGCTCAAAATAGAGTGCCACAACTTCAGGCTGCTCAAAACAAAATGGCAGTGGCACAGCTTCAGGTTCAGGCTGCTCAAAATAGAGTGGCACGACTTCAGGCTGCTCAAAACAAAGCGGCTGCTACTGGAGTGCAGGCTCGCCAGTACGCCGTGCGAACAGCTCAGGGAACGCAGCGTGCACAAGACCCATCAGCTATCCAGAAATCATGGCAGGCCGCGCTCGCTAAACCTAGCGTCTGATCTTGGTGTCTCTGACTACAACATCAACCCACCACTTGTGCAACAGCCTGTCAGCACTCAGTCTCTGCAGCAGAGCCAGCTACTTGCCCAAACAAAGGCAAGCCAGGGGGCGAGACTCACCGCGGCAACACTCCGGCGACAGCTCAGATGAGGCCTGGGCTTCGTCAGCTGAACCACAAATCTGGGGACGTTGCTGTCGCGGCGCTGAAAACAGAGGCCACACAGGCAGCCTTGTGTGTGCTAAACTCCCACAGCAGCCTCATTCCAAGTGAAACTTACCTGAACAGTCTCGTAGCTGCTAAACCTGCTACAAAACAATGAGAGTGTGCGCTGATTAGTTATCTTTTTTTTTCGGTTGCTTCGGAGTTGGCATTTGTTGAAACAGTCTGCGCTCTTGATGTCCAAACTACAGATATGTTGGTAGTTGTCACAGTTCCTCTATGCTTATCTTAGCAGAGTAGAAAAGGGCACCCCTTTAGGAGAGTGAGGTGCTGTAGAGTTGAGACTTCTAATGTGGCTTCGATGCTGAATTAATCGTTAAGTTTTAGTATAACAATTTCTTGGTGATAGTTTAATGATGTGTTTCTTCAAAAATCATGTGCTCTACTCTTGGGTGTTGTTCATTGTTAGCTGCTTGGTCTGTATGATCAGGTTCCAGTTTCATATATATGCTGGCTGCTGGCCTGTTGGGCATCATGTTTTATTTTTTTACTCTTTTTGGGGTGTTGTTCAATTGCTAGCTGATTGCAATTATGGATCTTATTATTTGAAGTAATATAAATATTTTGTTACTTTTGATATGGCTGCTTTTAGTAAATGTCTCAGATATTTCATGGCTATTTGCTGCCTTGCTGGATCACCTGTTCAGTCTTGTAATGCGTTCAGGAACAGATGCTCCTGCAAACTAGTTGACATCTGTATACTATGCTTAACTTGTATAACATGGATTGTGATGATCTGATAATTTCTATTTGAGTATTCTTTTTTTTTTTGGTATTGTACCTTGCTTTACCTAAAATTATACTAGTTAACATTTGGCATTGCTACTTGTTACTGCCCAGAAAAAACGAATGATTATTTTATACCTAGAGTTGTCACTGCCAGGTAGCATCGATTTATTTTTTCAAGCAGGTAATAATATATAAATGGCTGAACCTCTTAGTGAAGGCAGAAAGAAACGAGTTGTTTAAAATGAGTAATGTATCAGTATCTTATAAACTGTTACTACTGTCCAGAATTTAGCAAAGCCGGCAGGTAGTAAAAAGGAAAACAATCATCTTCTTCGTTACTAACATTTGAAGTTTTAGCCCCCCAAAACATAATGGAATGATGTGTATATGTAACATATGGCATGGAGATACTTGATGGCCAAATTCAGTTATGTTTACAGACTACACTACATCTGTAACAAAAATCAAAAACCTGTCTATGCTAATTGCCCGCCACATCAGTTGTAGAGATCATCGTCCTCATGGGAGGTGTCAAAGGAGGCTTGTGGCTGCGCCGAGGAGAGCCGAGGTACCCCAGCCCCTGGACTACGACTGGTAGTTCTTGATGTCGCCGTCGGTGACGCTCCTCTTTGCGTATTTCATCGCCAACTCGAGGTGATCAGCCTTGATCTCAGCTGCTTGCTCTTTATCAGTAGCTGAAATACCTCAACTGAATAATCTGAAGGTCTATTCGTCCCCTGTTTCTGGACGGTCAGGATGCATCGACACCGCTTTGTGAAGTATACCTAGCGGAAGGCAGCGTTATGAAGAATCGACGCCTACAACCGATCAGTATCTCTTCAGTAAAGATCATACGGTTGCGAGCCTGTTTACTCCTACATTTTATTTCCATTCCCTCGTCGTTGTCCCGTTATGAACTCTGTTTACCATGCTAAAACCCTCGTTGTATCCTTCTCTGTGTTACATCTTGATATAACCGTATGCCGGAGACATTTTTCTAACTCCTGAAAGTTACAGTGTTATGCTATTTGCATGGGAATGGTCACTGTCAGATAGCATCTACTTCTACTGCCCACAATTTTAGCAAAGCTGACTAAGTAGTACCAAATGTGATGAACAAGTATTTTACTGAATGTGATGAACAGGTATTAAAACGAAAACACATGGCATGGAGATATTCGATGCCAAACCAGAACCTATCTATGCAATTTGCCCGCCACATTAGTCGTAGATATCTCCATCATCCTCATCAGCTGCCGCGGAGGCAATTTGCACCTCAGTTTTTTTTTTGCGGGAAACCGCTGACATTACAACAAGGCTACACAGAAAGGACCTCCAGAAAGATCAAAATTACACCCAAGTCCCTCTGCAGAACAGAGCTACCGACACAGAGCAGCACGGTCTGGCGGCGCGCCGCATCTTCACAGTCGCCTTGGAAACGAAGATGACCCCTGGCGGACGGGAAGCCGCCGGTCCTCGAACTCCGGAGAGCCTCCATCCTGCGCTGCCGGTCGCCTTGCTCCCTTGCTGCAACATCAACCGCTTCAGTCTTCAGATCTGGAGCCGCCGCAACGAGCTCCAGAGCGGGTACCTCGCACACGGCGGCCACCGGGGGTCGCGAGCACGAGGAAGGGGGTGCTCCACCATGGAACTGCGTCGAGCTCCATCGCGGGTCTTAATGGATCACAGACTTCACAGTGCTCTGAGACTCTGAAAGAATGCAACACTGGAATAGATTACTTGGTGTATTTTTCTTCACTAACGAGCAAAGCAGTACACACGGACTGGACTAGTCCTTAATGAGTTGCTACAATTACTGGGATTCCAGTTCTAAAACAAGAAACACACTAAGCCATGAACGAGCTAGCAGGAGACCAGCGTCAGTCGTCAATGGTCCCAGAGGAACGCGCCACCCTGTGCCGTACGTCCATTTCATCTAGCTGCAAAGACATGAACCGAAGAAGGGATGCATCAGAGACAGTTCTTTGCAGCTTTGCTGCCAGTGACAATTTAATCTACTCCCTCCGTTCGGAAAAGGATATCTTAGATATATCAAAATTTGGATGTATGTGGACATATTTTAGTGTACACATACATCCAAATCTAGATATATCCAAGACATCCTTTTCCAAACGGAGGGAGTAGCAGTTAAGCATATGTACAAAAAAATAGAGAGGTCATACTCACATAGGAGGACTAATCAGCAGTCACCATTCCGAAACGCGAATCGACCGCCTTGGATGTCATAGGTGACGCCGACCGACCGTGTCATCGTGTTCCCCATCACTTGCACACCGGCATCTTCACCCCTCGTGAAATACGTGCATAGTCCAAACTCCTTGTGGAAATGGAATGTGCTCCGGGCGGCAGGGTCAGTGTAGCACCCGTAGCGAACGAAAGCTCCACCACGGGCAAAGCGGACCAGTTGATCAACTGCTTGAACTGGACCAAGTCCTCAAAGCATATATAATCTGCCCCCCGACGATCAGTACGCCTATATTGCAGAGGTTCCATTGCCCTGGTTATAACCATGTCAAGTTGGCTGAAGGTAGCTGACGACAGTGATGTCCATTTAGATCCAGAGTCAACAACCATGTCCGAGTGGTTCGTGCCATCGTGATCCCGTCGACAACCACCTGATCCAGCTTCAGTGCATACTGTGACCGCTGCCGAGACAGGAACAAGGGAGTGTAAGAGGTCGAGCTGACACGGTTGTAATCCCGATGGACAGTATCCCGTCTTCTTTACGTCGCTCGGAAAACAATAGCTAAAGGCCTTGTATCCGACCAGTGGCGCTACTTGCTCAAAGAAAGAAAACGGGCGGCACCAAATCCGAATATGCCAGCCTCGTGCTGATCGTACTCGGTGTCCAAGCTGCATCCGAAGACGAAGCTAGGGACGCTATGTCCCTTGTCATCCTGCCCAATGGTGATCGTGTCTGTCACCAGCTTGCCGACGGAATAGTAGGATCCACTTCCCTATGTGGCGCTGTAAAGGCAAGTATCTTCTATCTCCATGCAGGCTTTGGTTTGAATATGTAGCGTCGACTGGACCGTGTGGCAGACTGGTTCCGAGCAGCCCACACGTCTGAAACTCTGGGATTCGTTGCCGCTGAATGTTGGGCCTGCACCCTCTTGATCATGGCACTTGAGAGTGCAAGGCTCGCACTGAACAAAGCAGAGTGGAGATCCGGTGTCAATTGATACGAGGCTCCATACTGGTGGCGTGCCCATCTTAATGGGCATCAGAAACAGGTAGTTGTTTATGCTGTCATTGCGTATCAAGTCGATGGGAAGATCCGCCTCGACAATGCTGTTGGTTGACATTGTACGACCAACATGTTGCTGGACACATAGGTGGTCCGTATGGAATAAGGGAACTCCAGCGCACCTTCCGAGTTGACAGTATGATCTGTGGTGAATAAAAATGTAATTTCCTCACGGGTTATCGATTTGTTTTGCAATGATACAATAGGCATATTTTCGAGGAAAAAGAGCAAATAACTGTGCTATTTCATCATTTGAAATGCATATACCATAGATATTGAAACCACGCTACTGCCTACTAGTTTTCACAACATGCACTTGTGCATTTTTACACAATGTGGCAGTAGTCTTTTATTTACAATATGTGGGTGTGTGTAATATGAACCAAACTATATGCACACAAATGTATATGGACCAAACGACACTAAGTTCATGGCTGCATAAATGGAAACAACATTTTCAGAGATGAATGTCTATTATCAAGCTTGGAGCAAACTAAAGTTCTTTTATAACATGCCATGTTTCTCTTCTTGTATTAAGAGGGTCCAGGAAACTAATCTACTCCTTACGAAACATATAGTGTGTTTTGTCTCGCTTATAGATAAAATATTCGCATTACAAGGCAATGATAAATATTTTCTATATTGAATATACATATACCACCTTTGAGTATTACCATGGAACATATTAATTTTGTGTTGGATGTGTTTCTATATGTGAACAATTTATACACGGATACAAAAAAGAGGAAGTAGCAAAATACCGAAGCTAGAAGAGGGGCACCCGGTGCAGAACGACATCCCTGGTAC
The DNA here is from genome assembly GCA_947311845.1 of Poa pratensis. Lineage (NCBI taxonomy): Eukaryota > Viridiplantae > Streptophyta > Magnoliopsida > Poales > Poaceae > Poa > Poa pratensis. The sequence goes on along the minus strand of CAMZMU010000117.1, from coordinate 987,337 downwards.
AAGAATGAAGAGGAGCGTCGCCCTGACATACCCAGTGTTGTATTGCAAATTCCGTAGAGGCCGGGTGTACCAACCTGCACCCATCAAGTAATTTATAGAATTATAAAGTGATGCAAATACACACAGTAATGTAGTGATCCTAAGCTAGTTCAGATGTAACTAATTATCCCTTAAAAGAAAGTAAGCAATTCTACCATATCATAGCTCCAGATGCCAATGGCAGTCCGCTCTGCAAGGTGCCGCGGGCGATGTGGCCGTCAGGAGTAGTAGTACTACTGTAGCAATGAACGAGGAGGAATCCCGGCAAAAAAGTGAACAAAGGAGGAATCTACATCAGCAGCTATTAAGCAATCACAAGAAAAATCATGGAAGTGTTTAGATGTTGAGGTGCTAAAATCGAAGGAATACCGTGCTGCAGGATTGTCATCCAACCAAGTGCAGATTCCGCAGACACTGGAGAAAAACTGAAACATATGGGGCAAAATTGGTTGGACAGATCGAGAGAGAAACTTGCATCTGCAAGAACAACCAGCAGCAAGAAGATACTAGCTAGATCTGATCCAAGAACTCGAGTAAACAGTTGGAGTGCATACCCTCGCAAGCCAGAAGACGGCGATGGAGACGAGGACGCCGGCGGCAAGGAAGGCGGCCGGCGTAATGCCACCACCGGGCTGCGGCATCTTGCTATCTTCGGCGCGGTGAAAACCAGAGTTGCCATCTTGCTTGCTTGGAGAATCAAGGAGGTGCAATGTCGCAGGTGAGGCATGCGTCCGTCGTGTTGTACTGTTGCTCTACCTGCTCCTCTGTTGCACACCGCGTGCCGTAATGCCGTTGCGAATTGCGATGCGAGCCAGCAGGCACATATGTACCGATGTACGGGTGCTTCTGCAGGAGTTGGATGTGATCAATCATATTCCTTTTGCCCAACTTGTGAAGACCGAGACTCTACCGATTGGTGTTGGAGTACAACAACGCCTCCAGAATCCCACGGCCATCGATGACATTTTCTTTTTTCGAAATGGAGGTTACCTGTCCCTGTCTCTATATCAAAATAATGCACATTTTTTTCCTTTATTAATAAAAAAGAAACCATAAAGATAACTATATCAATCAACCGGAAGCCACCTTGTCGCTACACCTATAAGTTTGATGAATGGTAGACCTGATTAAAGTCATGTGCCCTGATCTCACATACCTACACACCTCATCTAAATTCGGAGGCCTCAATCAGGCCGCCCAACGGCGAGCTGGGGGCACATACCGGTCCAGCAGACTGCGCATACACCACATGCGCACAATAAGAAGCCGCTGCCGCCAACCCATTTTCTGGAGAGATCAACGCAATGACCTTGTCAGGCGTGCCGTCGACGTCACCGTGATACCAGACAACACATCCGATCTGCGCGCTCCCATCATCACATGTCCAACACCGAGACCCCACTGCGCCGTGCCGCTGAGAACCGCCGCCGTTGGCGCGGTAGATGCCACGCCACCTCCTGACCTCCTAGTCAGCCCTGATCCAAAAACGATACCTCAGTAGGGAGAAGGGCGCATTACGCCGTCATCGTCCGATCCAATATATCTGATTAACTTGTCGCCACGCTGTGAAACTGAAGATGGCCACGATTCAGGTGCTGAAGCACCTTCTTCCGATAAAGGACTTTTCACATAGTTTGTCTAAGCTCGTGGAGACGGCTACCGAAGGTCCATCGGTTATAGAGAAGTGGAAGAGATCAACTTCTCGCCAAGGAGCTTGGCAGCATGGACACGTGCCAATCGTATCATTCCAGCTTGGAATTTGACTAGATATATAGAAGAAAACATCAACAATTACAACATTTCATGAATACATTGTGGAAATATATCTTATGATGAATCTATCGATATTGATTTAGTATTATAGATCTTCATATTTTGTATATATTCTAGACAAACTTTAAAAATGTTGACTTTCTTATTCAGTTTATACGCCACCCATTTGGGGACGGAGGGAGTATTAGTCCACCACCCTTTTATTGAATTTTCCTCTCCTGCCTTGCACCTTGCAAGCAGCAGCCTTGACAACCCTTTTATACCCAGTAAGGCCTTGTTTACTCCAAGAGTTTTTTAGGAGATGGGAAGAGTGGGGATGAGAGGGATATGGTGAACACCAATCCCCATAAATCCCCACAAATACTCTTCCCCTACAATACACTAGCATGGATTAGAGTTTTGTGTTAGGCAAAAATGAGATGGTTGGTAGGGATATTTGGGGATTATCCCCTCCCATCCCCTAAAATACACTAGAAGTAAACAGACTAGTGGGGATTTTTCGGGATCCGGGATAATCCCCTCCCATCCCCTAAATACACTAGAGGTAAACAAGGCCTAATTGGGGAAGAGCGTGGAATCAGCAACAGAGCTCTTCTTTCCTTGTACCAAATACGTGCACAGCACATGACTGCTCAAGCCCTTCCTTCCTCCTGTCTTCTAGGCCCGTTGGAGTTCTCGCCGCTACCGCCCGTGCTTGCGCCGCCATTTTGTTGCGCCAACATTTGCACTCCAGCAACAACAAACCAAAGCCTGAAATACGGTGCCGGGGATGCTGAAAGAAATTTACCGAGACGCGCGCGTACTGCGGCTAGCCTGATCAATGCAATCGATCTAGCTATTACTACTTGCAACAGCACGTTACGCAAAAGAGACATGATCGCTAGCCATGCATGCATACTAGAACTAGGTGATCGATGATCTCGATGCTCGGCAGCGCGCTGGTTCTTTATCATCCTGCCGCCGTCTTTGTTGGAGTTGCCGGCGTCGTCAGTTTTTTCTGGGCGCTATTGACGACGTTTTTTTTAAAACCTATCACCCTTTTATTCAAAGTTGTTTTCATAAATTACACGAACAACCGCAGGTGGAGAAAGGAACCACACATGTCTACCAGATGAAAGAAAGATGGAGCTCCTCGCAAGACTGTGTGCATCAACGTTGAGCCCCCCCCCCCCCCCCCCCTTCCCCCCCCCCCCCCCCCCCCCTTCATGGACGAACTCAACATGATTGAACTCCTGTGCTCTAGCATTTATCTCCTTGATCACATGTCCATAAGAGCCCAAGCCTTCACCTCTGATACTCCGAACTGCGTTGCTGCAGTTAGATGCAACTCTGCACCTCTGTACGAGAAGATCAGCCGCCGGTGCTAGGCCCTCTCTGCCAAGGTTTCGGTTACCGGCCGGAATTCCGCGTTAACCGGCCGGTAACCGGATTTCTCGGACCCCCCCGGAATTTGCATATCTCGGATGAAAAATCTCGGATTAGTCAAATTTGAAACAAATTTGTGCTTGAAAAAATTAAATTTAAAAAAAATCGATATTTTAAGTTTAAATCCTAAATTCTTGCCGAAATATTGGGCCGGTTACCGTCCGGTATTTTCCGGTAACCCCGGTTACCGGAAATATCGGCCCCTCCGGAATTTTTTTTGAACCGGTATCCGAAACCTTGCTCTCTGCACGCCAAGACTTCGAAAGTTTCTGGGTCGGTGATTCCTTCGACAACCACCGAGGAAGAGGCGCTATTGACGACGTGGGTTAGAAGTCTGGATATGGGCTTTGATGGGCCAACGAATGAATTACTTAATTAACTACTCCCTCCGTCCCAAAATAAGTGTCTCAAGTTTGCCAAAAAATGAATGTATCTAGACATGTTTCATGTATAGGGATCTGAGGCTCTCTCCGTCGCCCCCGCGTGGCGACGGGGAGGTGCCCTATTTCCGCCGCCGCCAAGACCCCCTCCCCAATCTCCTCCTCTCTCGCCGCCGTCGCCACAGGGCGCGGCCGGGCTTTGCCCCGGTCGGCGTCGGCGGCGGCGGGGATCGATTGTCCCCACTGCGCAACGGCTGGCGCGGGCCGGTTCGTCGGGAGTGGGTCTGGTGCTGTCAGGTATCAGGGCGTTTCCGGCTGCCGGCGCGTGGCGTTTGGGGCGGCGGGGATGCGGCGGACGGCATGGCAGGAGGTTGGTGACCAGCGGAGCGGCGAGGTGGCGGTGGTGGGGCGCCGCCGGCGGCCGGCAGTTCTGGCGCTACACGCCTAGGACGTGCTGCCGCTGGGGGCGATCTGGGCTTGGCCTCCAGATCTCGCATCTGGGTGTGTCGGGTCCAGCCAGGCCGGCCATGGTGGTTTGACAATGGTCTTCCCCGTCGTTTCTGCCGTTCTGCTGGGAGTGACCTCGCGGCGTCGGGGCTGGCGAGGCGAATAATGGCGGTGGTCCTTGGTTCTTATTCGCGCCAAGATGAAGATCTACCGGATGTTGGTCCCCATCGAACTTGCTGGACGGTCGTGTTCCGGAAGGCTCCGCCGGCGAACTCCATTGGGCGTTTCATGCCTGGAGATTGCTGGATCGGGTGGTATTCGGTCGGACGCACCCATGTTTTATCTGACCGTTTGGTTTCAGAGGGAGCGGTTTGAAGCTCTGCTGGCTGTTAATATCATGGAGCACGCTTTCTCGTTCCATGGTGCTAGCGGAGAATGACATGGAAGGCGAGTTCTGAGGACTGGCAATGGTGGTTTGATTCTTTGTGCTGATGAGGAATTGGCTTGGTGTTTCATGACTTGGAGCAGCGGCATGTAAGTGGGGGCGACAACATACGTGAAGCCCAACGTCCTACCTTTCAGGGTGAAAATCTAAGGTCTGGCCTTAATTGGTTGTGCCTGACAGTGGTCTTGCTGAAGACATTGTTTTGAGAGCGAGGATTATCTTCAGGGTGAAAACTCAAGGTCTGGCCTTAATTGGTTGTGCCTGGCACTGTTCTTCTTGAAGGCTTTGCTTTTGAAGATTTGGACATCAGGTGTTGTTTTGGTGGTGGTTGCGCGGCTGTTGCAAGGACTGTAACTCTTTAGCGGGACTTTTCTTTTTATTTCTTCTTCTTATTGTTTTCTGGCTGTGTGCATCCGTAATGGCTTCGGTTATTGCGTTGTTGCAGAGGCTGGGTGCATGTTGTATCTTCTCGATATTAATAAACACTCTTTATCTAAAAAAAAAATGTTTCATGTATAGATATATCCACTTTTGGGCAAACTTGTGACACTTATTTTTTGACGGAGGGAGTATAATTGAGTGGAGGGGGATGTACCGA